>VWPU01017901.1:0-155631 GCA_013398955.1 Callaeas wilsoni
CTCTCCTCCGCTGCCCTCCCCTCGCCGCCCGCGGCAGCCTGGGCCCTGTAGTCCCGCCTGGGCCCTGTAGTCCCGCCCGTGCCGGGCCGGCGGCACTCACAGCACCGCGGCGCCCGGCTGAGCGGCTGCGCTGTATGGGCGCCGGTGCCTCCCCGCGGGGCTGCGATGGCCCGGGGAACATCTGTGCCGTGATTGCTCCGGTCTCAGGCGGGGGCTCTGAAGGAGATCCCCCGTGGTTCTCAGGCATCGCACCCCGGGCTGTGAGGGACATCCCCCCCGGCTCAGGGCATCCCCCGGCTCTGCCGCTCTCCGCAGCCGGAGCGGCGCCGGCCGAGGCTCGCTGTGCCCCTCGGAGCCGCCGGATGCCCACCAGGTGGAGCGGTAGCCTGCTCCCGTGGCGTATTTATCCTCCTTAAAACTGGTTCAGCACCATCTGAACGGTGCCAATAAAACCAATCTTTTCTATTTATATAGTTTTATAGTTAGTCTCTTTCCTGCAAAGCCCCGAGCTGCCATGTCAAAGATAGCCCCTGACATGGAAAACGACTGAGGAATTCTTACACACCTATAACCAGATACCAGATCACTGTGTAGCACTGCTACAAGAAGTACAAATATTGTTCTCCCGCTGATAAATAGCATAGAATATGTAAAATACAAATGGAAATTCTCAGTAGGTGGTTTTTGGTGACTTGGAGCAGCTGCTGAAGACAGCAGGTCTGCAATTCCTGTCCAACTTCAGGTGGCCAGGCCAGGGAGTCCTTCGCTTTTTCTATCTTCAGATTGGGCTCACCAGGGACGTCTGTGGGGTATCTGGAGCCCTCAGTTCTTAATGAGGCAAAATTGCTCCTAACCAAGGCCAAGGCTGCTGCCAAACCCTAGAACGTCCCTCCTTACAGGCTCTGACCTTGATGCAGCTTGTGCCAGCTGTGCACAAGGGACTGGTGGGGACCTGTGGCTCATTTCTACCAAAGACATCACCTGGTTAACAAAGTATGACTGAGAAACAGCAGCGCCTTCTTGGAGTGTTTCTGGACTTGCTACCTGATGAGTTACAAATACCTGTGATGGTGGTAGCAGAGAAGCTGCTTGTGGGCTGCAGACACAACTAGGAATTGAAGCAAATTTGAGGGTCAGTAGAAAACAGCCTCCCACATCTGTATGGCAGGAAAAAACCACATCGCTCTGAAAGGGGTAAAACCCCCCAGCTGATAAACCATCTTTGTTCATGCCACATCTATGGCAGCATTTTTTTCTTGATGATATTAGGTCAAGATATTTCAGTAAAGAAGCTCTGTTTTAGTCCATCTGCATTGTTAAGGTACTTGCCTGTTACATCAGATCAGCCAATACTACTTCTCTGCTGGCCATTTGAATAAGCAGCACAGTCTGAATGGTATTGCCAAGATTTTTTCTTCGATGTGCATGAAAGTGGAAGAGCTCGAGATATTATTCCAGGTTTTCTTTGGCTCGGTGTGTGATGTAACTTGATTTGTCTTAATTAATGTAAAAAGCAATCCAGAAGCATGTATCAGTTATTTCTGAATGGCCCTACTGCAGCAGCGTTCAGAGATACCAAAGAGAATTAAGCAGCCTTTGTGTTTGGCAATACACAAGCAAAAGAAACCTTTCCTGGAGGTGCTTAACATGGAGGACATTTAAACAGATCTTCATGCGGAAGATCTGCAGAACTCTATTTGCTGTAATGGTGTAAGAATCTGAGCACAAAGCATTTTTAGCATCAGGTGTTATGAATCACATACTCAGAACAGCGCACAGCTTTATTTCCTATGTTATTATTTAGATGTTACTGCTTTTATTTACACCAGCCCCAGTGGTCTGCTTAGAACTTCCTTATGGTCCTCACTGTTAAGCTGCAAGCTTCTAACATGCTTTGTTTCATTGCTGTCCTGAAGTTCTCCTTGGTGAAAACAGATCTCCTCACTCCAAGTGTGTCTTTCTCAATACACTTAAACCTCAAGGCAGTCCTTTCAGTAAATTTTAATGCAGGAACCATAACAATTCTTCTAATAGGTAATAATTCTTCAATGGACAGCCCATGGTAGCAACTGTTAGGTTTTTTTGCTTTAGTTCTGCATTTGGCACTTTTAGGGAGCTAAAATATTATTTAGTACTATCTGCCTCAGCAACTCAGTAACATGAATGTCACAGTCAGTTTTATCATAACCTCATAACCTCAATAAGCTCCTTTGTAAAGGTACAGACAGAATTTTCAGAGTTGGGAGCTCTCATTTTGAGTGATACAGAATTTTAAGCATAAATGTAATCTTAATTGTTCATTTTCTTTTCAGATGCCAGCTTGCTGTTGTTAGTATTTGCTGGTTCCAAAAAAAGGGAAGACACAATTTCATATTTAAGTTGCGCAGATGCAAGTATTTATTTTGACAATGATAAGAAATGCCAAATATGGAAGTAGTTACCTCTCTGTTTTACTGCTGCAGAGTGATGATGATTTATCTTCACAAAGACAAGAAAAGGCAGAAAAGAAAAGTGCAGCTGCAACATATTTGCTAGAAGTTAGACAAGAGTGTTATTTGCTAAACAGTACATGCTGGGAATAAAAATTGAGGTTTCAGTAATACCTCTAGCCAGTCTCTGGTAAAATATTCTAAATGTTTTTACAAAATATTTCCCCAAGGCAGAAGAAATATATACCTATATATACCTTTATTTACTGTTCCCAACAGTAGGTCCTCACCAATCTTATACTGGTTTCTATGAAAATTGATGAAAAGGAAAGAAAAGAAAAAGAAAACAAAATATGACAGACAAATGAAAACAACAGTTCAAGGAGATAAGCTGTCTCAGTCAAGGAAGGACAAAAAAGGATAAGAAAGAAAAAAAGAATAAGAAGAATTTCTGATCTCTTTATTTATTGCATTGCATACTCATGTTACCTTCCTGCCATGTATACGATATTGAATGGTTTAAGTAGGGGAATGTAGCAGTGCCTTCAACTTTTTAAGGTAAAGATGAGCAGGGCTGTTGTTTTCTAGAGGCAGCTGTGTGAGGGAAAGTGTTACCCTGCTGGGCTGTCAGCATTTTCTCCTCCACTGCTGAAGCTCCTGCACTGCATTCCTTGACCCCTTTCAGTCAGGATCCTCCAAGTTAGCACAGACCTGCTGTCTGCAAGCATTAAGTCCTCCGGGGAGGGATGAAGGATGCAGGATTTAGTGCAAGGTTTTCAACACAAACACTTTGATAGATACAGTCTGGTCCCACTAAATCAACGTGTGCTTGGGAAACAGTATTTCCTTGGTTAGCCCTAATGACCTGTCTTACCTTATCTCACTCACATGGGGGCAAAGAATTGATACCAATACCCACTGCTATATTATACACTTAGTATGAATAACAAATGCTGAAGATGTTATGTGATTAGCACTATTTCTGGAGAAGGGGAAAAAAATAAACAAAAGAGTTAACTACTTTGGGAGAGGAAAAAAAATCACAGTAAAAAGTTTTCTTGCATTTTTTCTTTTTTTAATCTGAAACTTTTCTATATAACAACAATAAAATACCAAAGGTGAGATTTGCAAATAAAGTACATTATCAAACATTACCGAAGTGTTTTAACTTCAATAAGTGCAGAAAGAATGAGGGACAAAGGACTTAGCACAGAATTGGAGGTATATGGAAATATTAAGAGGCTTTTATGCATAGAGAGCCTAAATTACTCAAAGGACAGGTTTTTACTAAGCTCAGCCAGAAAAATGATTCGATGATATTTATTGAAGCCTAATGGAAGGTGAAAACGTAATTTCTTGGGTAGAGAACAAATGTCAGCTTGTTGTTCTTGACACCTAATTGGACATTTGTTTCACTTCTGTATTCTCTCTGGAACAACATGTTAGAATTTTTAAATAGGATCACTGAAGACAAAAGTGGGATGTACCCTTGGAAAGATCAAGTCCTACTTTCATGTATTGTTGTTTTAAGTACCTAGAATAGATGGATTGATGGATTCTGTATGCATTTCCAGACGCTGGCCATGTGAAACCTGCTAAGCCCTCAAGGAAAGCAGCTCACCAGATTCAGCCCAGCCTGGGAAACTGGAAGTTATTTTAGGTGTGTCCTAGTAAAAAGCTTTCAAGGAACATATTTTAGAGAGGTGTCAGCTGCTTTGTCTTGCCAGGGTTTTTCACATCTTCTCTGCAATAGTACATAAATCCCTTTCTATAATGGTACATAAATTGACTTAAATTGCTTTGTTTCTTCAAAGGTAAGATTACAACAGCAAATACAAAGAATGGTAACATGGCCTTTGAGAAGGAAACAAATCAGGTGATTAAATTGAAATGAACTGTAAGGGAATTTAAGATAGAGAACAAAAGACAAGGTTCAATCCTACTTTTGGGTTCGAATGGGTAGGAGTACACACAAATGATCCTGCATATCATCCACTGAGAACATTTAGAGAGTCACATTCCAGAAGTGTATTGAAAAGCTGTCAAGAAGAATGACTGATTTAATGAACTGTGTTAACACATTTGCAGGAAGCACCAGATTATAATTTGCTCTGCCTTAGTCACATTTTAAGCAACTGAAAAATTGCTTTTACTGGGAGTATTAAGCTGTACAACTTTATCAGCTTTTGTGATAAGAATCTATTTTGAACAAAATTTACTAAGTTCCTAACTTCTTAGCTATACTTCAGACACTATTTTTAAAACATGTATTCAACCAATAAGGAAATATTCTCCTCTCTCTAAGTTTTGCCTTAATGTTTTAATTTAGATGTATCCTTGCCATTTCTAAAGACCTTTCTCGTCCTAATATTTGCTTAACTGAGGAGGACAAAAGACTTGATTTCTCACCTGGTGGGGTAACTCACCTGAAGGTCGAGGCTCATGAATACATTTTGGGTGGTTAAAAAGGGATTTTTATTTTGTGATTTTATTCCTTTTCTTGTGATTGGACACAATAAAGCAACTAACAAAGTGTAGGATAATACTTGACTGAACAGGAAAACCTTTTCAACTTGGTAATGGTCAAGGAGCTGCCCAACTAGATTTCATCCTTATCATTGCTTATTTTATTATCTTAGTCAAATCAAGATGTGGGTGTGGAAGGGCAGCAACTGAACTACCAAACCCTGCTGCATTTCTGACCACAGGACTCTTCCTGTGCTCAGTTTGTGTCAGGCACAGCTGAGCCCAACTTCTCAGTCCGGTACATACTCATACGTACATATGAGCCAATGCAGAGTCATGCATGTTGGAAAGCCTGTCTTCCAACAGGAAGAAGATGGAGAAAACAGGAGATGCTGACAGAATGGAAGATTTCATTAAAACCAAGACATTCTGTGAGTCAAGTATGGAAGCCTTCTGTTGCTATGGATTTGTGTTTCACTAGTCCGTAGGACTGTTAGTTGAGGGTTTTGAGGTTTTTTTTTCCCAGTAGCTGGATACTTATTAGGTTTGTCTTCAAAGCAGATTTTTAAGTCTGTATAATGTGTGATCATCCTGCAGCCTTTCTTATTACTGAGCCACACAAACAGTTCTTCTCTGTCCAGTGCATACTTAAATAAAACTTGCTATGTTGTTGCAAGATGTCCCCTCATTCAAACGTCACGGTCCATGGTTATTGATACATCTGGGACCAACGGTTTTTATTTCCTCTCCTTCTCTAGTTATCTGGCTTCTGTCTCATGCTGAAAATATGAGGGACACTCAGGAGTGGGTGTTTCTTGTTTTCAGTCCTTACTGTCTGGCATGTTACTACCAAGGGGTGAAATCTTCTGCTGACATCCCATGGGTAACTCACAATTCAAACAGTCAGTTTTCACCTCACTTAGAGGCAAGAATAGGACTTAAAATATTTAGTAAGCTCGTGAGTCCCAGAAATGGACTTGTATCTAAGAGTCCAGGGAACCTACAAGAAAAGCAAGTAATTCAAGCAATGGGAGTTTGTTGGTTTTAGCTTTACTGAGGGAATTACACATAGAACACTGAGTAAATTCAAAATGAGAGTATAAAAATATTAATCATATTAATCTAAGAGAAAATATAGGTGATGGTATTCACATCAACTTAATATGAAGGAGAATCTGTAAGCTTGGATACACAGAGAAGTGCTTCAGTGCTGACCGCGCTGTTGGAGATAGATCTTAAAAGAGCGGCCACTATCAACTCTCCAAGCAGCAGGCAGAGTCCTGCCGGCCCGAATCCTTCTGCACGGACGTGCTGCAGGGCTTCCGAAGCAGCCGATGCTGCCACCGGGCAGTGCCGGAGCCGGAAAACCGAGAGGCTCGTACCCCGCTCCGGCCGGGGCAGCTCAGCCTGCAGTCGCCTCTGCGCCAGCCCGTCCGCAGCTTCCCGGATGCGACCTGTGTACGTATACACACATATACATATATGCATATATACATATGTACATGGGATTCCCAGAGCGCCCCTGGCTTGGGGCGGCCGCGAAGGAGAAGCCGCAGGAGGAGCCGGCTCCCCGGACTGCGGGGAAGGGGCGCGCCCCCACCTGCATCTCAGAGGGCAGGAGGGAGAGGGAGGCGGAGCGGTTCCCATCCCGTCGCCTGTCGCCTTCGGAGAGCAGCCGCGGGTGGGAGGGGAGCGGCCGCCACCCCCGCCCGCCCCTCTGCCCGCGGGCTGGGGGCGATAGCGCCGTGCCCACCCCGCGGCCACCCGGGATGCGCCGTGGGCGAGCCCGGCTGCCCCGGGGGAAGTTGAAGGCCGGGCCCCCGCGGGCCGCTCGGCCGGCTACGAGGGGGCGGGCGGCGCCGGGCGCCCGAGGAGGAGCCCGAGCATCCCGGCGCCGGGGACAGCCGGAGAACGGGCGGCGAGGCTTCATGGGCTGCTTACGCCAACATGGTGCTCGCCCTCAACGGCAGCCACCTCTACGGTAACCTCCGGCCCCTGGTCCTGGAGGAGCCGCGGGCGCTGAGCGGCGGCAGGATGATCGCCGGCTCCTGGCCCCTGCGCAGCCTGGCGAAGCTCGGCCCGTCGCCCCCCCCGTCGGCGCTGCCCACGGCGAGCCCCCTCCCCGCCAACGACTCCCAGTGCGGGGAGCAGATCCTCAGCTACGGCAACGCGGAGAAAGTTCTCATCGGGGCCGTGCTCTGCCTCATCACGCTGCTGACCATCGCCGGCAACTGCCTGGTGGTGATCTCCGTCTGCTTCGTGAAGAAGCTGCGGCAGCCCTCCAACTATCTCATCGTCTCGCTGGCCCTGGCCGATCTCTCGGTGGCCCTGGCCGTCATGCCCTTCGTTAGCGTCACTGACCTTATCGGCGGCGAGTGGATCTTCGGGCGCCTCTTCTGCAACGTCTTCATCGCCATGGATGTCATGTGCTGCACGGCCTCCATCATGACCCTCTGCGTGATAAGTATCGACAGGTGAGAGAGCCCGGCGCCCCGAGGCTTGTCCTGGCCTCCCACCGCTCCGGGGGACCGCCCCGCGCCGCTGCCCGCAGCCCCGGGCACCCAGGACGGCCGCCGGCCCCGGCGCGGGGGACCCGCCGTGAGCGGTCCCAGCAGCGGTCTCCTGCCTCCTCCTCCGGGTCCCTTGGAAATGAGCCGTGCTCAGAGCAGGGAGCGAGGCGAGTGCCAGCCCGCAGCCTCTCTGTTCGAAGGAGCCCGCCGGAGCAGGGTGAGCTGCCGCCCATATGCCAGCCCAGGTGCCTGGTTATCCCTCTGGGTAACTTCCTTGCAGTCACTCGAGAGCCAAGGTGTCAAAGCAAAACTGGACCTAAACTGTCAACGTTTATCATGGCTCCATACAAGTAATAGGGCATTTCCAGCTGCTTTAAAATTTGGAACATATGTCTTTAGACTGTTTTATACCACAGGCAGATTTGAGCTGATTCTTTTAAAGCTGGTGACAGTGTAACCTCACTGGGTTCAGTGGAGTTTTACCGGACCAGAGAAGGTGCAGAAATTATAGCTTACTAAGGTTTTATCTTTATTCTAGGACAATCCCAGAATAGCTCAATTTCATTTTTGACAAATAATGTTTTGTCTGAAGGAAAAATTACTTTCAAATGTTTGCTTTTAAAACATTTTCACCTACTGTCTTAAAACCCAAGTTATGCTTATTGACATTTAGCTTCTTCCAAAAGATACAGTCACTGGGGCAACAAGGAGGTGTGTACACATTGCAGAAGTGTATCTTAGGTGTTCATTTCTGATGTAAAAGCCATACCTAAGAGCCCGCATTTGCCTATGTCGGAGTTTTCTGCAGAGGAAGGCTAACAGATTCCTTTATTCCTTGCAGGTCCTATTCTAAAGTAAGTTGCAGCCTGTAGCTTCCCTTTTCCACAGCCTAAATTCTGTGCCAAGAATTTTAACAGCTAGAAGGTAACTTTTCATTACAACTCCACACAATTGGCTGAAATTGAAGAACTTCATAACTAGATTGTAGAAGTAATTTACCAAGTCTGATATCCAACAGCACCCTTGACTATTTACTTCAGAAAGTTTTCAGAAAAGCTCTGCATTAGGTTTCTGCAAAGTAAGAGTCTTTCAAAACAGTCTTTCCTACAGTAAATGGAGGTTGTTTTGTACCAAGGACAGAGTTTGTATTAATTTCAGAACAAGTATCCTCTGCCCCAGTACTCTTTATTTTGTGACTTCTGTTTTGGGCAGCAGTTATCTGAATGCTGCAAAGCATCTTGTAGCAATGAAATCAACATACAGACTTTGACAGTATCGAAAAGTTTGTGATTTTGGTGGTTTGTTGTTTTTTGGTTAGGTTTTTTTTTTTCAATTGCTGTTACATTTAAATGTGTTTAATTTTAACTCATTTAATTTTTTAACTTCATTCCTGTATTGCAAGAGAATATGAATAAGCTTATCTACCTTCCCAATGTTATTCTCTGCTTTTCTATACTATTTATAAGATAGGTGATTTCATTTTTCCACTCTCTCCCCATAAAGTATTTCTGTTCTTTGATTGTTCTTATGTCCATCTCTGAGCTCTCCATCTCCATTTCTACTAACCTTTTGAAAACTGGTTAACATAATTAAGCTTTCTTAAGCATATGTGATTATTCACAACATAGCACAGGGCTTTTACTCTTTTCCGTTTCTTAGTTTAACATTTGAGGTCACTGCTGTGTACTTAACAGGGCTTTGACTGAAGTGGTCACACTGATGACTGCATCTCTTGTTGTCTGCTTTCAGTTCTCCCTTCACTCCCCCCTCCCCCTAACATCCTAACAAGAGATATATCTCTGTATTGAAGGAATATGACCTCCTGTAAAGGACTGCTTTTCACCAGCTGGTGCCGATTTAAACTAGAATTATTCTCTTGTCTTTGCGTTCTCACTTCTATCACTAAATGTTTACTGAACACCATCTCTTCATAATTCATTATACTGTTGAATACTACCTACTTGAAATTAAAATTCTGTGACTTATGATGCTTAACCTCTGTCGCCCAAATCCATTATATAGTTGAGATAGTAGGTATCATAAATAAAGGGAGACAAGCCAGCAATTCATTAACAAAATGTCTCTACTACTTGGCAATAAAGAATTAAAAAATCTCCATGATTTGTAATCCTATTTAAAAATAATTGATCTTATACTGTTGTAACACTGCTAAGCCAGGCCAAAGATTAGTTTGGGATATTAACAAATCTTTGAATATTGCATATGTACAACATATGCAAACAAGGGAGGCATTATGAAAATCAAATGTGAATGATGAAATGTTGCCAGTATAGCATTGATAGTAATGGTGCTGTCATAGCAGCAGCTGTTCATACATGTGTGTATTTAGGAAGTCCTTGAATGATCACTGAGGAAAATTTATCTCTGAAAACACACACCTCTAGTTTAAGTTTTTTTTGTGGTACAGGAGCTGCAAATCACAATGTATATAGTGCATTAGAGGGTCAGACCATTTTCATAAGGTCCCTTTTTCCGAGGCTTTGGTGAAAACACTTCCATGTTTTGTGTTACATAGAAGAAGAAGATTACCAATGATACCTTCCTTACTAGCCTTACTATCTCAGGGCAACTGAAACAAGTACAGGACCAGGAAATTTCAATCACAAATTCCAGAAGCAAAGTGAATGAAATTCACCGTGCTTCAAGTTGGCCACTATCCTCAGAGGCAGTTAGATGTACTTAAATATTGTGGATCCTGAGGTTACATGGGAGACATTTGTTTAGGAAGAAAGGTTAAGACAGGACAAAGAAACATTTTTGAAATATAATTAGGAATTGCACCATCACCTGGCTCTTTAGGGCACTTTAGGAAACCTTTGTTGTGATCCAGTAACATCTCTCCTGAAGTAAAAGATGAGGCTATTGCAGGCAGTGCAGAGAGAGCAAATAAATGGACTATTTTAGAATTGGTTAAGTCTCTAGGTTCTTCCCGAAGCAGATATGAGAATCAGGTAAATAGTTGAGAGAATATTACTATTGAAATAATCTTAAAAAACCAAGTTACAGTTTGTTACAGACTGTTCGGCAGGGTTTGCAAGGAGAAATAATACCTTTTATTAAGCAAACAATTGAGTTAGTAGAGCAGAGGCTTTGAGGAGCTACCAAGGAGGATAAAATGAGTAAATTGAAAAGGCTTTTTGATTTGTTTCTCTTGCACAAATATGTGGTACTCAGCTTATGCTACTGAGAGCCCTGAAATGCCAGCAGCTGGCAAGCCTATTGCTCACAGAGAGATTTTGCTGCACAGCCCTTAGTGGTGGATGCGTTTTTTAGCTGAATCTATCAGTTGGAAAGCTCTGAAAGAAGCATACTAGATGGGGTATACAAATGGGCTGGTTTCATTCTTTTGAAAAACCTCGTATTTTCTTCCTAGTCAGACACACCAAGCACTTCTTGTACTTTTTAAGTGGCTTCTAAATTGTGTAAATGATAAGGGTGCAGAGTAGATATTAGTGTGCTATTATGGGGATATCTAACTTTGCACAGGGTGCACAAGGAAGCAGCTAGGTTGGAAAGGTTGTTTGATTATTCACAAAGATCTAAATTTGCAGAGATCATGAGATAATGTCCTTGAAGTTACCGAGATTTGGACTATTATGCTTTTCTTCAGATCATGTCTTCCCTTTTGTTTCACAACATAAAAACCTTCACAGATCTTTATCAAGGTGACCTGAGATGATCATATTTTTTAGGCATCTCTATCTTATTTAAGCTGCTTTGGAAGAAGGCTATCTGCTTACAGGCAGGTCTGTCAGAACTAAAACACATATGATGGAGAGACAAGAGTATTTCTGCCTTTTCAAACTCCGTAAGGATTAAACAAGCAAGACAACTTGATCCTCAGTCAATAATTACCTTTGCTATTCTCTCTGTTGGTGTTATGAGGGTTAGCTCTGTAGAAAGGTAGGAGCTACAGAGGCTTTTGCAGGATAATTGGGCCTCAGTGAACAGTGGTCTTCTTTAAGCATTTCCTATTAGTCTGTTTAGATTTTTTTTTCTTTTGCTCTTAAGGCTCCACTTTTCTGGTTCTAAATTATATAGATTATATCACATCAAAATTCCTTTACATTCTTTACATTTAAGAGTGAGAAAACATTACGAGTGAATTATGAGGGATAGATACAAACCACATCTTAGTGGGGAATGAACAAATAAAGATAATTAATTGTATTTGAACTGGTGGTGTTTTCATGCTGATTCATCATGCTGTTCTGACCCAAGATAGCTACAGAAATGCTGTTTTGGAGAGTATCCACAGGATAACTGCATAAGCAGCAATTTTTAATTCAATTTAAAAATAGTTCTTTGGCTTAGAAAGTGATAAAGAAACATAACTACTCAGATACAGTTGAAGAATTACAACACTTTCCCCACACCCACACGAGTAATGAAACACTTTTTTGGGAACTTTTCCAGTCTGTATCTTGGCCAACAATTCACGAGTATTCCAGGCTTCCATTAAATTGATGAGGATTTAGCATTTCTATGCAAATAAGTGGGCCTTTCTGTTGATCCTGAGATTTTTATACACAAGGATCAGCTCTCTCTCCCTGCCTGTGTTGCCACACTCTGAGTACTTACGCTTCTCCTTAGACTGTGTCAGTCCCAAAAGTTCACTCACTTCTTGAGTCCTCATTCCATGTCTGGGAATTGCACAGACCTCAAATTTCCTCAAATGAAGAACTTGGAACTAAATTTAAATAAAGATTTAAGCACTTTCAATAGAAGCCAGGTGTCTAAATTCTTCCTACATCCCAAACTGATAATATTACCTGAAAACTGTTAGCAATTTGCTAAACCTAATGGTACCTTCTAGTCCTGTGTAGCTTTCTATTTGGTATGAAGACTTTTTCTGTCTCAGTGCCATGAGTGGAAAAGGCAGCAGTCTGTTCTGCCAACCCTGCTCAGATAATTCACAAATTCCATGTAGAATATATATGCAGAAATAGCTATGAAAAGATCCTCTACGTAATATATGTTGGACTAGAATAAACATAGGCAGCCACCAGTAGTGTCACTCATGGGATATATATATTCTATATATATATATTTACACAGAAATAACTGAGAAATGAGGAAAAACCTAAAAGGCACTATAGGAAAAGTGTGTGATGAAGTTATTGCAGTTAAGGTCTCTATGGCAGAAGAAGGTTTTGAGATCAGTATGGCAGATAACTGCTAACAACAGCCAGCCTCACAAGAGCCATTTTTTTCATTGTTTAGCCTGATAAACAACATTACTGTTTCTGAGCCTGTAAATAACTTGTCTAGCTTAGGAAAGACACAGACAGCATTGATAAACTAAACTAAAGTGAAGAAGAGCAGATTTGATCTTACTCTTTTCCATGTAGTTTTTCTAATATAGTCTATTTATAAAGAATGTTCCTTAAGCTGATATAGTTTCTTTTTTTGCAGAGAATTTATTGCTAAACACTTATGCAATCTCCATTTCATTATTTATGTTGAAAAATGGTAGAAGATAAATTTTTGGTCCAAAATTCAGAGATGAAGAAGTTCAATTGGAAGTTGGATGCACTAAGTAGTATAAGGCACTTCAATCATCTGTCACTGAGAGCCCACTCCAAAGGAGTAAATTAGTCTGGAAGGTTTTGTTGCATTAACATGACCCCATTTCTTTAGGTACCTTTCTGTGACATCCTTGGGTATCTCTTCCTGTGTTACATAGGCAACCTGAAAGAGATGCAGTTACTTACAGAGTAACCAGGTTCTAGCCGCAAGTATTTTTTAGTATGCCTTTGCAGAGACATTATGCTTCGTGAACACACTTCCAGATGCACAATAAGCAGGTGGGAATTAGCAAGTAAAAGTTATTTTATAAAACAGATGGACTATTTTGTGAAAACTTAACACAGGAAGAAAACCTGGAGTTTTAACATCAAAACGAGTGGAAGTTTTGTCCTTTTGCAGAGGAAAAAGGCATAAGATCTGAAGTTTGCTGGGTGTGACTTGTGTCTGCACAGTAGAGGCTGACAAAGTTTGGGAAGTTAGAAGGTGTTATAGAAAAGAAATCTGTGGATTGATTATTCTCTTGCTGTTCTATACTGGATGCATTTCAGCAGCGTTACTGAAGGGAGTCACAAAGTGGGGAGATGCAGGATAACCTAGAGGTGGCAGTGCAAAGGTGACTGCAATTGGTAAATTTTCAAGGCGCATGAATGGGGAGTTACAGTTCAGTGAGTAGCAGGTGTTTTGAGATTAAACCACATTTACCTGAATGCCTTTTCTTGAAACTGGATGTTGTATTTCCCCTCCACATTTGAAACTGTCTTCTGTTTGCTCCTACCAGGGTTTAACACTGGATGAGTTTTCAGAAGTGATTTTTGGGTCTCTAATTCTTGGGGGTTCATCCAGACATTTCAAAGGAGCCTGATAAGTCAGAGGTAAGGGAACATTAATTCGCATTTTTGCCAAGCAGGGCACTCTGTAGACACTGAAAAAGTGGTTTCTTTCCTATCAAGGTCACAAAAACAGTTTCTGTAAATCAGGTTGGATTTGCTTCAATCTTCACAGCAAAAACCCAATTCTAGAAACACTCCTCTTGGTTTTTGTAGGGAGCTTTCAAAAACATATCCTCATATAAATCACAAAAATGCAAATACATATCATACTGGTACGATGTGTAGTGTAACCTAATTACGCTGTTATCGAAATATATTTTCCTAGTGTTTTTCTTGGACTGGATAAGTATCATAGAATAAAACATCAAAGCTTTTGTAGTTTCATACACTGAAAAAAGATTACTGTATCAGTAGTAGCATGCTCACACAAGAGTCTAGAAGAACAGAAATTAATCAGGGAATGTTTTCACTTTCCTGTAATGATTTTCTCTGAAAATTATTTCTAAAGCTCCCTGAAAATTATATGAAGAATCTTATTCCTTTTAAAGAAACACAGTATTGTTTTTGATATTGTTGTTGAGTTTGAAATATGTAATTGGAAATATTTGTGGCAACTCTTGAAACTTTCTTCATCTGCAGCTGATATATACATATGGCACTGTCTGTCAGCTACAAACACCTCTTTTTTTTTTTTTTTATAACACACAGATCTGGTCCTTCCTCTGTGGACCAGAAAGTCTGAAGAAAGCTGGCCATCGTAGGTCTTGTGTGAAAATAAAGAGCTTGAGAAATAGTTGAGTCTGCTGAGGTGCAGGTGTCAGAAGAAAGACTGGGGAGCAAAATCACACGTTCTGATATCTGCATGTTCAAAGCACAAGTATCATAAAGCAATGCTCACTGCAGTTTTGTTCTAATGGTCACTACTGTCTGGAAGGTGAGGATAATTTCTTTCACCTGAAAGGCTTACAAGTTTTAGTTTTTCTTGTTGTACTGGATAGCCAACTGTTTCTAAAGGATTGAATAGTATAATTCTTCCTATATATACTGGAAAGAGGCAAAAAACAGCTGAAATTTTTGGAACAATCTCTTACTGCAAATTTTCATTTTCAAAAGAGCCCAGGATTAAATGTCATAGTGAAAATTTGTTTTTATTCTGTTTAAACTAACATAGCAAAATTTAAGAGTGAACATCATTGATTTTCTTTTTGTACCTTGCTGTTTATTCAAGGCTTTGTATAGAAATCTAGATTATCTGATACATCTGTGTGGTTCTGTACATATTAGCATGTATGCAAATCTGGTAGTGACTCACTTCTAACAATAAACATGGCTTTTGGGTAACGTGCAGATAAGAATGAGTTCTCTGGTAGTGCAGGACAGAGATGTGCATGGAAATCAAATCAGTACTGAGTATATTCTTTCTGTCTATCGTGGCCTTTGCTATCAAATGGGAGCTAGCACAAGACACCACTGGAGGGAGTTTACTTCATCACTGATAGCTATTTCACTGCTATTGGGTCATAAGTGTTTAAAAAACAAACTAAAACACAAAGCCAAGAGGGATATTACAAAAAAAACTTTTTTAAGTTAAGGAAAACCGGGGTGAAGTCTATTCTTGGAGGTACATTGTGTCTTGAAGAGAACACTGGCAGCAGAGTTTTATCCTGAGATATATCAAGGAAATGGGTGGGGTTTTGGTACAGTTAAGCACCTAAATCAAAGTTTTTTAGCTTGTAGAAGTTTAAAATATAACCACAAGGAAAGTTGGTAATCCAACAAAAATCCTTTTTTGTGTACAGTTCTTATGTCTCTTAAGGAGATTGTGGGAAGTGGAGGCAGAGCCATATGAAAAGTAACATTTTTCTCACACTGGAAATTATTTATCCTGCACTGTGTAGCAGGTTGACGGGCAAGCAGCAACTTGCCATGTATTGACAGTGGTGGAAAAACTGGTCAGGGACCGAGAGAGAATGGACAGAACTTCTTGTATCTCAGACATTCACCAAGCTGGGTAAAATCAGAACTGGCAGCAAAGGATTGCCTGCAAGAGCACTGTTTTTGTGGCAGAATTATGTACAAACTTTTTACTTTTTTTTTGGCTGAAAACTCTCCAGTCTTTTGTGAAGAGACTGTAATTGGAGATGCAGGCAAACACATTATGAGGTCTCTTCCCAATAACCTGGCATGAGGCTGTGCCACCTTCACTGCCATGGAGTAATACTGATGCCCTTGGTGGCATTCAAATCATAATTTCTTGAAAACCATACAAGTATCTGTAATCAGAAATATGGCCTATTGCTACTGCAAGTGAAACTGAGCCACCAATAAAGAGCTTTAAGTACTTTATTTATAAACTGTTTGCTTTCCATGAGATGCGTTGGAGACTGGGAACAATGTATTTCAACATGTGGTTTGCAGTTCTCTAGAGAGGGACACAAAAAGTAACTGCAAAAATTCCAAGTCTGTGGCAGTAGCATCTGTTCACTGGAGAACTGTTCCCGTGTGAGAAAATACAGGAATTTTTTAATCAAAGTAAAGAATAGTGCCCTAGAAGATTTACTCTGATAACAGGTGTTTGTTCAGGAATTGTCAATCGGTATAAATATTAGAAGGTAGAAATGGAAGGCATATGTACAGATAACAGAAGTATATGCTATTATCTAAACTTGCTGTAGAATTTACAGCGTAACTGTCATCATGAATATAAACCATGAAAACATGTTGTGATTGTGATGAAGTATTTCAGATACACAGTACCATTTGCCAGAATAATTTTCTGTAAGCACTTCTCCATGTGGGTTGTTAAATTTTGTTTATTTGTGGGAGAAGTTGACGTTTAGCAAAAGTTAAAATATTAAATCCGTGAACAAAGAGTATGTTGTCTGGCCACAAATTACTTGGAAATATTTATACCCATGACCCAAAACAGCTGCTGACAAGATGCGAAGCTTTTCTTTAATAGTCTAATAAGATGTTTTGATGCTAAAAGTGGTACAGCTTTGGCTCAAAAGATTTAACTTTTGAATTGTTATGTACTGCACTTTCCTTTTTACCCTACGTATCTGCATTTGAAGACCCACTTCTTATCACAAGCAGTTTTAGCAACAATACTGATTGTTGTGTCTCAAGAATGTATTGTCCCATATTAAAAAGCTATTACTGCAAAATGAGTATGGTCATTAACAGAACACAATATTAATTTTTAAAAAAATAACTGAAAATAAAATAGCATTGTGGACCATTTGTCTATGAATTAAACAACACAAGAAGGAGCTTAACATTTCCAAAGCCTGTTGTTTAAAACAAAGCTTCTGCACTGCTGCTGACCTGTCGAAATAAAGGGAGGATCTTGTCAAATTTCTCAAACACCTGCAGCTTGCAGTGAGCTACCTGAGATGTCCATAGGCCAGCTATGGTCATTCAGCCCACGCTGATGCCAAAGTTCTGCTCCTAAATTCGAATGAAGGTTTGAAGTTTTCAGCCTGGCAAGGAAAGCTGGTATCATTGGAAGGTGTAGTCACAGCAACAAACCTTAGGTATTTTACTCTTTATCCACACTGAGTTGATGCCACCATACCTCAGAAGAACCTTAGAGTTACTGAGGAAAAAAAGCAAAGGAACAACATACTCACTGAGAGGTGGGAAGAAGGGCTTCTTCCTGCTGATCCCACTTGTTCCACTCTTTCATGTGTGGTGTAGCATCTGTAAAATGAATATAAAAGAAAGTTCTGGGATCCTGGATAATCTTCACATCCTGCTATCTTTAAAGGCTTTGGAGGAGGAGATGATCTATCGTCAGCTGTATTTCTGTTTTAGCATAAATGTATAATTCTAAATTCTGAGGAACATGAAAAGGTGTTATGAAGGCATTGTGACAACACAATCACCCATTGAGCTGGACAAAGGGTTATTTCTGAATAATCAATAGCTGAATCTGTCCTCAAATTTTGTCATTCTATACAGAAAACCCAGGGGAAGAGAGCCAGAAACTCCTTTCTTGACAAGAAAAAAGCAAGAGGTTCATTTTGAAGATTGGATGTACTATGTTTTCATGCCTGTGAAGCTGGTGGCAGCAGTTTGTGTTGAAATGTGTTCTATATTTTAAAAATATTTAATGTTGCTGATTTTGCGTGATTTTAAAAAGGAGGAAAAATACGAAGGATGTTGCTGAATAAAAGAATACACCGCAGTGGAAATTTGTTGTGGGCAGGCCTATGTTTATCTAGACAGAGAGGACACACTATCCTGGCTAATCTTTTCCCAGGTTTCCTGTCTAGTGATCTCCAAGCTTGCTTGCAGCTACCTTTACAAAGGTAGACCTGGTGACATCTTTAATGGGGAGTATGAACTTCTGGATTTGGATTAAATGTTACTGGTGCAACAAGCTGAAAAAAGCCACTCGGGTGGAACCACAGCCTGGCAGGCCTGAGCAGGACCCAGGAGGTTCAAAGTTCATTAGAGTAGAGGATTTGTTAGCTGGAAAGAAGTAGTGTCCATTTGGCCATTGCTGTCTTCATTCCCAAGGCTGCTGGCAAAAATAAACATTATGACAAATGAACTATCATATACTGAGGTTAGGAAAGGCTGAAAATACAGTTTTACCCACTGCAATTTGGGTTTTGCTGCAGTTACTTCTCATCACTAGATTTTTCTCTCCTGCAGCCTTCTCCTTCAGTTAAAGGGCACCTGGGGCTCTGTGTTTAGGGATTCTGAGTGACTGCAAAGGGAGGAAATATTTATAAAGTAATATTAAATTCCTGAAAATTTTTATTTCCAGTTTATATAGGAAGCTCAACCTGACCAATTTATTTATTGATACTAAATTCCAAAATATCACCGAATGAGACATTTTGTGAGGAAAATGACAGCAGGCAGGAGAATTACATGTGAAAGAAGAACTTGGGACTGGGTGTTTAAGCACGCTGTAAGTGAATATGTTAGTTAAAATGAGTGCTAAGGAAGTAAATGACATATGGTTGAGAAATGTGGTAGCTACAGTAAACCTTACATTCATCGGCATGAAAGATGATGAGACATGATAACCTCATTCTGTACCACATACTGAGCAGAAAATACACTGCTAAAACATCAAGAAATGACAAAAAATAGCTGTTTATATAAGTTACAGGGAAGGAATCACCTTATTATCTAATGATAAGTCACTGAAGCAAAAATTTCTGCTGGAAAGGACTGTGAACAGCAGTTTTCTAAAAGGTTCTTGAATTGCAGACTCACAATTTGATCTAACCTCCTGCCTTCCTTCCTTGATAGCTTCCCCTCATGCTGTGCTCTCTCCAGCCCACAGCCTCTGCTTCCAAAACTGGGTATGATTTTTCCTGTGTTAAGACTTACTCATACTAGGAAGAGAGAAATGATTTTACTACTGTAGGAGAAGCAACTCCGGTGTGCATCTTTAAAAAACAACTAGATAAACACTATACAAGATGCTTGGTATATCCCAAAGTATTTGAAAGAATATTCTTAATTAAACCTGCTTTAGACTTGGATTTTCTTGTGTATCTAATACAGTTTATTGATAGAGTTTTTTTTTGTCTGGCTAAGCTTGGGCAAACAAGTATAGCTTGAGGTCAACATTTATAATTTTCACATACCTGAATCAGTAGAATGCAGCAAAACTTTTTTGGGATTTTTAAAAAATTTAGATCCTCCTTCAGGCCAATACAACTATGGACAAAGCCAAAAATGTCCAAGTAGGTTAGGTCTGTGCTGAGTCACCCATAATGAATGTACAGGTGTTCCTTAGGGCTCTTGCAAAATTATTGTCATGAAGAAGCAAAGAAGAGAATTTGGACCTGATATTTCTAGCATTTTTCCTGTCTCTTCAGAGAGAGGAAAAGAAAGAAGGGGGAGGAGGGAAGAAGTATTCTAGAGGGGATTATTCCTTAAGTGCTTTGTCTGGAGATATTATGTTTAAACTGTTTGTATTCAAGGAAGGAAGAGAAGGGACATAAATATCAGCACATTGAAATAGCTATTCCCTGGGGATACTTTGTTTTAATATAGTGGTATTATCAGTTCAGTGGGCTGTGATTTTTCATTTCATTCATCACTTATACTATGGAAATTTCTGAAACGTTTAACTTAATTGTACTGAAGACATCAGTCATGATTTTCTAGTTAAAAGTTGTGGGAGGCTTTCATTTTGAAACACTATTATAACTTTCAAAATAATTCCTTTTAAGCTGATGTTTAGTGTCAATCCAAGCATGACTCATGGTTAAGTGAATTTGGAGAAAATCACCTTAGCCATTTCTGCTGTATGGTAGTCTGATGAGGGTTTTCTTTTTTAAAAAAGAGAACAGTTTTTCATAGCTCTGAAATCGAGCCTCCACACGTTCTTTGACAATACCCTGGGTGTGAAGGACAACAGGGTTGAGATGGGGAGAGTACAAAAGGAAAATGAGGATTTTCCAGTTCCTATCTGCAAAACATATTCTTTTCCATTTTTATTTGTTCAGAAACTGCCTCTGTTGAAAAGAGCAGGAATTTCATCTGAGCTGGTTCTTCAAGAAACCACATCTTTAAAGGGGAGAATAAGTCCCTTATAACACTATTAAGCAATATTTCAAGTCAAGCCTCATCCCTCCTCAGTAGCTTTCGGACTGTGTGCATTCATGCTCAAGGTCTCTGCTGCTCCTCAAGCTCACTGACAGCACCACCTCTCTCCAGTCACGCCACATCATTGGCTCAGATTCATTTTCCCTTTTCAGAATTTCCCTGTTCTCCTCTAACACACAAAAGGCCACACGAGATAAAACCTCTTTCCTAGCTTTTTCCATCCTATTTTCCTGCATGTTCAGTTGCTAATTAACATTGCATCACAACCAGACAGAAATAAACAAGAATGCGATTCCTCTTTAATTCTTTTTCTAGAAAAGAGGTTTTCCTATCTCAGTCTCCCACACAGTATCAGAAGGTTAAATATCTTCTCTACCCTCTCAAAAAGCAGCCAGGCATGTTGTAATAACTTAATAAAATGAAATACTGCATGGTACACATGAAGATGAATGTAAAAAACCATGTAACTCGATACTCAGGTGTAACAGTTGACGCAAATGCACTGCATTTGTTTCTATGGGTCTACAATATTTTGGGATAATAAAAATGGTCTCAATGTGGAATAAGTTGAAATGTGAATTTTAATAGAAATAGTGTTTTCTGATATAAACCCTCTTATTGAATATAGCAACAAGCTGCCATCTTTGAAGATGTTTTGGTTTTCCTTTTCCTCCTTGATGGATAAAATGGCTTAATAATGACTCTGAATGATACCACAGGGTATGAAGCTGTATTCACAAGATTCTGCACTTGTGAAGGAGCTTGTGTCTATACTATGATGAATTTCATGAAGAACTTTTCAGTAAATTAGATATTTCTTAAAAAGCCTGAGAAGTCTTTCTCTAGGGAATCTTCTTTAAATGTTACTAGTATGTATTGCAAATCGTACTTTATATTTTGATTAATATAACTTTTTACTTAGGAAAAAAAAGAAGAAAAATTTAGGAAAAACATTTTTACTCTCTTCTTGCTTCTTCCACAAAAATAAATAGATCTGTGGTAAATAAAGGAACTCGCAAATCTGGGAGGCGGTGTGTGTGGGGGGGTGTGTGTGTGTGTGTGAAAAGGCAGAAGTGGGTATTACGCCCCTGACAGAGTTACGCGTTTTCTTTTAGAAAAGCGTGAAATTATTTTTTTACTTTCCCTCAACCTTCCACATTGTTGAACAATGTAAAGAAAAATGATTCTTCCTGTGTGTAACTTGCCCAGATTTGGAGAGCTTTTGAAGTGTTACAGATTATCTATCAAGAAGTGGGGTGAAAAGCACTTTTGAGCTCTGTCTATAATTAATCCGATTGTGCTCAGTAAGCAAACCACACTTGTATACAGGAAGTGAGTGATGATGAAACCCACAAAGCTAGAGTTCAGACAATTTGAAAAAAATTAAAAATAATAAGTCTTCCATTCCAGAATGCAACTTAATTCTAAACAATTTGTGTCCAAAACCTTTTCAGTTTTCAAATGTATCTGTTTTCTAGGAGGCTGGTGAAGGATTAAATGAGCTGAAATCTACCTCCCTTCTTGTGTCTCCTACATTAATGTCTCTGGTGATGGTAGAAAAAGGAAAAGATACAGGTACTGTTTTCTTCAAAGAGAGTTAATAAAAGCACGTAGTCTATAATTTAGAATATTTATAAGGGTAATTGCAAAATATTGGGTAGGAAATACATATTATCTAAATTTCGGGCAGTGTTGCAAGGTAAACATCAGCAACTACGTGTTGGGACCTTTCCTTCCAAGCAATGTATAATTTGCAGTGGAAAATGAAAGGCTACTGAACTGGTTTGTCAAGAAGCTGAGAACAAGATGTGACAGGTGATAAATGGTTTGACAGTCATGCAGGGTGAAAATGAAAGGCAAAGGGTGAGGGCAGGTGAAAGAAATTTGCCAGGGTCTGAAAGTAAAGAGCAATATGCTTTCAGAATTATGAGTAAGGTAATAGAAGTTGAATGGAAAGATGTTGCACGTATTCTGTCAATAGGAGTGTGATGTAATTCTTAGAGCACAGAATGCATCCCCCTAGCTATGGGATGGATATCTAAGATTAGTAGGCAAAAATGAAAAAAGAAAAATACAGAGCTAACAGAGAAAGAGAAGTAAGACAGCAAGAAGGTGAAATAAAAATGAGCGAAATGAAAGTATGAAAAATGAGCTAAAATAAATAAGGAAAATATGAAGCTGTAAAGTTATACAATATGAAAGGAAGAAAGCCCAGGAAAGCATGGAGAAACTAAAAGAAATGTAAGAGAAAAGAAAGCAACCTTCTGCTATGCAAATTATATCCCTTTAGAATGAAGATATTTAATTTTGATTGACTTAATCCTCCCCCACTGCCAGGAAAGCCTACACTACTTGAGTTCATCAGAAATAAACCCCTACAATGATTTTTGAGAAAAAGAAAAGTCAGAACATTTACAGAGTAGAATAAATTCAATATGTACTCACTATAGCAGTGGAAATGAAAGTCATCCTATTATAAAGGGAATTTAAGAAAGTACATTTAATTAAGAACAAAACCAGGAATAATGCAAGTGTTAACCTTACTGAAAGAAAAACAAGTGTTTCATTCTCATTCTTCTAGACATCAAAATTAACACATCACCATTTCAGTGATAAGAATAATGTTGAAATTTTATGAAATGCGAAGCATAAGCATCTAGAAGAATAGCTATCAAAACATACATTTAAGATCTTTTATATTTGTTCATTCACCATCAGAGAAGGATGAAGTAGAGCTTTTTAGGATTTCTAGCAATTAAGATGTGGAGCTGACCACTATGCTAAGATTTTATAAACTGTGTACTAATTCACAGCATAGGAAAGATGCAACATTTAACTAGATAGAGCATAGAACTAATCAAAGTCTTTTTCTCTCCACTGAATAGTGTTTTGATTTTGTTAGTTCCGCTGTCTCACTCTACCATTGCATGATATTTTATGTTTAAGTTTTAAAGTGACCCAATTCATATTCTGAAAGGTTGCATATATCCATTGAAATTAGTAACTTTGATCATTTCTGCTAAGGAGGACAGTATTTTACTGCCCCTGAAATATCCTCCTTTTCCCAGGCAATAAACTGGCAGTGATCATGACGTGATTATGAGGCCAGTCTGTATTGCAGAAAGGTAAGGTACTGTTGTACAATAATTAACACGGTGATTGTCACATTACAGCACTGTAGCTGTGCGCTGCAATGCTCATCTCTCCCCATCTATATCTTTTCACGTTTCTGTTCTTTTACTTCTGTCTCAGTTACTTAAGTATGCATGGAAAGAGTGTTTCCCTGATCAGTTTGTATGTTTGTATACCTTGTTCTATTTAAAACGAAGTCTGAGGGACAGAGCATCTCTTGTATTGTGTAAACACAGCATCTTTGAAGAGTGAACAGTATTTGCTAGGTGTTTGACACAGCCATAACAGAAAGAATAGATTTGGTATTTGTTTCAGCTTGTTACATTTACATTTGGAGGAAAGGAAAAAAAATCTAGATTGATGACTATACTAGGGAAAATGTTTTTTAGTGCTGGATAGCTTTTAGGAATGACATTTTGCTTGTATTTTGGTGAACTGTCTCTTAATGTTGAGCTGAACCAAATAGAAAAAAATATGAAAGATGATGAGAGAATTATAGCCAATGAAGAAAATCAATAGATCAGCATAATTCTTCAGAAGAAGTTATTATTGCAGATGAACTACAAGATGGGATTCTATAGCTGTGGGTTTAAGACATCCATACATGGAGATATGTATTGAAGACAAGAAGCTTCTGTGCTAGAGAAGGAGAGAAGCAAAGGAGTAAGCATTGTTGTGTCTTTGGAATAAAGCGGTTTTATGACTCTTAAAATACAGCAGTAGGAGAACTGACAGAACCTCATATTAAGCACAACTCCTAATCAAATGGTAAGTGATAACAAAACAATATGTTGCGATTCCCGGCAGAAATAGCTGTAATACACATCCGTAGCATTTCCAGTATAATGTTTCTAGTTTAATGCCATAGCAATCAAATCTGCTTCATAAAAGCATAGTCAGACAGTGAAAGATCTAATTTTGATTCTGGAATCTGTTAGATCAAGTCAGTGAATGCTGAGAAAAAAATGTGGACTAACTAGAATGGAATTCTATCTGCCTATAAAGTGCATGGAGACCAGAGACAAAGGAATTACACCTGTGGTACAACAGTTGCATAAGAGATGCTGATATCATGATGCATTCAATTTATTATTGAATTGGATAGAGAGCTTCAAAATTATTTTAACTCTTTTAGCTGTACGGTTTTCTATTACTCTATGACTTTGCTCACAGTGACAGGCAAGTCCTTTTACTCTTTATCTTTTAGCCATATAATAGAGGTAGAAAAGAAAGATTTAGGACACATGGTCACAAATTGGACCATCCTGTTACTATTTTCTTTCTATTGTTGAAGTCAATTTAGCTGTTAAGTCTCAGGTTGTTTGCTGGATATTTCAAAAGGTGTGAGGACTAGACCCACCTGCCTATGTGACCTTCAGTTAAAGTGATAATAGAGATTTTTTTAGCCCTGTAGGATAAAAACTATTCTGTGTGGTCATTGTAATGGATCGGTATCAGAAAAGCCAGAATGAAAAAGGCCACAAACTGAATAATCTCAGGAGCAGACCTATATAGTTACAATGGTTTTACATTAAATTGTCTATGACAATTTTGTGTCATTAAATGCTAACCATTTAGAGGTATTGGGGAAGAATTCTATGTCACAGGGAATCAGATTTTTGTAAAGCAAAAGGAAAGGATTGGTTCATTTACCTTTTCCACTGTTGGTGTTCACTGTGTGTGGCAAGTGGCAGTTGTGTACAATAGCTGATGAAAGGAGGGAGTTCTTTACCCTCTCCTCTCCCAGGTTTGAACAGAGCTCCAGAAAGAGGGTGGGGTAGTTTTTCCTCCCCAGAGTTGGGCACGCTATGTGTGCCTCACACCTGAATGAGACTGCAGCAAAAGAACCAGCTTCTGAATCCCCAGTGGGGATGAAGAGACACTGAAGAAATCATAAGAAACCAACCCAGAACAGGGATGTGCTCGTGTTTACACACATTCACTTAACAAGAAGTTTACTCTGCCCTTCACCATTTGCCATCTTTTTGGTCTCCGCTGTTTACTTTGAGCTTTTCAAGCAAGGGTCTGTTTTCCACATCTGCGATGCAGTAGAAAAATGGTTTGCATCATCCTTTTTAGTGTATCCATTAGACAGTAGTGCCAGATTCTTCCTTCTCCCCGTTCTCCATTCAGCCTGCATTCTTGGAATGGCAGCAGAACGTGACGGCTGTGTGTGTTGTGCTGCCCCACTGGTACAGCATCCTGCACGCCAGTGTTCTCATGCAGCATCAGGCAGTGCTGAATGGAAAATGCCGTGACCAGTTTAGAGGAAATGAGGGCCGTTCATCTGCAGTGCTCTGCCTTTGGGGAGTAACCTAGATACAGAACTCACTGTGCTGGGTGGAACGTGGAGAGATGCCCTGTCTGGCAGAACCATAGAGTCAAGAAATTCAGAGCAGGAAGAATACAAAATAGCACTGCCCTTCTTTTGCAAGTGAGAACTGAGGCACAGTTTCTTCTCCACCAAGATCAAAATGAACATCTGTGGCATGTGAAAGAAACAAATCTCAGAATAACAAGTCTGAGACACTTCTTTCATGTGGGGGATAGCTGAGACACATGAAATGGGCTTTTTGGGGACTCTGACTTCATTCTTTCCCAGTAATAAGACCTCGAGGTGTTACTTATACTTGAATATGTTAAGTTCAGCTGATTTACCTTTAGTATTTTTTATTAAAGTACTAGTTTAAACATTACAAAGCATATTTTCTCACTGAATTTGACACAATATTTTTGAAGTTCATGAATCTATTAAGCGCTGAACACTCTCTAGTGTATTAGACAACAGTAGTGATTTACATTATTTTGACGTTGCAAATGAATTTTCAAGGGTAATGGATTTCATATGGAGAGATTAAAAGATAGCATTCCTTCATTTGTGCCTGCTGACTTCTTTCCCCCTATCATACTACATTTAGCAAAATGAATAAGGCAGAAAGGATGCTGGTGTATTTTTATGTTAATTAATGTATTTTAATTTCAAATAGCATTTCTGAAGAAAAGATACCCTCCAAAAAAAGTGATGCCAGGGCAAAACTAATGAATTTTAATTCTTTTCAGTATACTTACGCTTTCATGAATTCTTTTCGTTATATTCTGGTGCATGAGAATGCATCATGTAGGCACTCAGAGTATGCAGCCCACAGATCTGATTTCTACAGAAATCCAGCTTAACTTTTTTAGCTACATAATAAAGTTCACCTCAAAAGTGTGTTATTTTTAGTGACCAGTTGGGTAATAGCTAGAGAAGTGCATACTTCAGGAAGGCAGACCAACTGTTTAAGAATTTTTTTTAAAACAACACATCGTAAATGACAAGAAGTCTTGTGCACAAAGGATGTTTAACTGTTTTGCACCTAAATTGCGCTATTCTTAGAGAAATTTTGAGGGTAGGCCACTCGTGTCCCAGAAAGGCTGCTGCTGATAACTCACTCTTGCTACAGTTGCATTGCTTAAAGCAGTTTGATGTATGCTTTAAGCAGTTAAACTGGAATTTCACTGCACTAACTCTTCCATAACTTGGAGCACCTTGGAAAACCCTTGGCTCCTTGGGAGTGAAAATGGTTTTGGCCACAGTGCTATAAAACAGAAATCTCTGTGGTCTCTGCATGACGCCCATGGCTGCTGGGCTGGTGACTATTCTAATGCTGGTGGTGAGGGGCACAAGAAGCAGCACTTTCTAACAGCATGGTCCATGGGTTGCATTGCTCTGATCTCAGCCAATTCCAGTAAGAATTCTTAGTTCATGGCCCCTCCAGGCACAGATTCACTGGCAAAATACTGACCTGCTGTAATTTACTTATGCATCCTGTCAGGAATAGGGCACAATAAACCAGTCTGTCCTTTGTGTAACACTTGTCATAACAGCAGCATAAAACCAATGACATGGTTGAGCAGGATTGTTGATACTCATCACAACAGATCATTAAATGATGTTTCTTTTACTTCCATAACTGTAGCATACCTGAGTGTGTGTGTAAAGCAAGAGCACTGGCCATAATTTACTGCATTGCAGTAAAATCAACAATGCAGCATTCCACAGAGCCAGGCAAATCTCAGATTTGATGTGCTAAGTGAATAGACAGAGAAAATATGTTCCCCAAAACTATTTTTAATTACTTTACTATAGTTCTTGTCTGTAACCCTCCAGAACCTTCACAATATGAGTAAACATTGGTAGCTCTTGAAACCAAAACATTATTCAGAAACTTGATTTGAAATAATTTCTTTTACAAGTAGCAAAACAAATCACACTGATTTTCTCAAGATCCTTTTGGAGGAAGTTGAAAAGAACAATTTGAGAAGTTAACAGTAACTCATAGGTAAGTTCCAGTTGAGCAGAAGCCAAAATTGAAACTAAAAATCTTAGGTCTAAATAAGGGCATCTAATTCCATCTAAGAGAAAATTCGTATTGTTAGAGAAGAAAGACAGAAATTTTCTATAGTTGAAAGCAAATTCAAACTTAGGATATTCTTACCCAGCTATATAGAGCTGTAGTAATACTTTTGTAATTAGAAAAAGATACTTAGTTTAAAATACCACTAATTAGGAAATAAAAAAGTTGTCAACAGACTTAATTTTTTTTTTCTATGAAAAATTGACCTATTAGAAATGTTTTTGTTGTCTTTAAAACTCTATTTTCTTCCCCAGGTCTTCTTGAACTGGGACAGATTTTTATTTTGTTCAATGAAAGTTTGGACATTGAATAAACATATTTTCTTTCTAACTAAGTGATGATAAAAAGAAGAATTTTAGTATTGAAATAATCTACTCCTGTTATAAGCGTGTAGTTTGTTGTTCCTGCCTGAAGTATGAAGGAAAGAAAGACAAATCATCTCAGCTTAGTGGCAGGGCTCTTCTGCACTGTTGAATACATAAGAAGAGTGAAGATGAATGCTTGCTTGTTATAACCATCCACTCAATACAAAAAGTGACAGGCTTTGTGGAATGAGCATTCTTCTATACTCCAAGATTTCTTAAGGTACCAAAATAAAATTTAGGTTTCAGAATTTCCTTAAAAGCCAAGATATGCTTTATGTGCATGAAGATTGAAGAAATTCATAGAAATCACAGCCTGTTATGGCCAATGGGAGATTTCCTTCTGGAATAAAAGACCTTTTATATAGAATACTAACCCTTTAAATTTTAACGTGTAAGACACATGAATTTACAAGTTGGAAGTACATGCAAAGAAAGGATTGAAAATTATGAAACAGACAACTTAGCCAAGGATTTTGGTCTAGGGCAGACTATGTGAAATAACTTCTAACAGCTAACCCCTGCCCTCTGTAGTAACTCTGTGTTATCGTTCCAGGTACCTGGGAATAACGAGACCTCTCACGTACCCCGTAAGGCAGAATGGGAAGTGTATGGCCAAAATGATCCTTTGTGTCTGGCTTTTATCCGCCTCGATCACCATTCCCCCGCTCTTCGGCTGGGCCCAGAACGTGAACGATGAAAAGGTTTGTCTCATCAGTCAAGACTTTGGCTACACCATTTACTCCACAGCAGTTGCATTTTATATTCCAATGTCAGTGATGCTTTTCATGTACTATCAGATTTATAAAGCTGCCAGGAGGAGTGCTGCTAAACACAAGTTTACTGGTTTTCCCCGTCTGGAAGAAATAGAAGGGATTTCTGTGAATGGACTTGTAAAACTGCACAAGGAATCTGAAGAATGTGCTAATTTTTCACGACTCCTAAAGCATGACAAGAAAAACATTTCCATCTTTAAAAGAGAACAGAAAGCTGCCACCACCCTTGGGATTATTGTTGGGGCTTTCACAGTCTGCTGGCTGCCCTTTTTCCTCCTCTCCACTGCAAGGCCCTTCATCTGTGGTACAGCGTGCAGCTGTATCCCACTCTGGGTGGAGAGAACATTTCTATGGCTGGGCTATGCAAACTCTCTCATTAACCCTTTTATATATGCCTTCTTCAATCGGGACCTGAGGACAACCTACCGCAACCTGCTGCAATGCAGATACAGGAACATCAACCGGAAACTCTCAGCCGCGGGGATGCACGAGGCTCTGAAGCTTGCAGAAAAGCCAGAATTTGTTCTGTAAGGTCACTCATCCTCTACTGTGATAATTTGTTGTTTTATCACATTAGCTTCCCCCCCCGCCATGGTTTCGAAAGAAGTGTTGTAGGAAGAACCGGGCTTTTTGAGCACTGCTAATGCAGTTATCAAGAAACAAGGTAGAGCCCACCAGTCCTAATCAGCCTGGAAAAACAAGACCACCAGCTAAAGAATTTGGGTGTAAGAGGAATAAGAAAGGAGGAAGCGAAATGTGGTGCAGGAAATTTGAGCTGTTAGTGAGGAGAAAGCAAATTAGGTCTAACCCATTTGTTTGGCCCAAAAAATGTTTAGTAGGTTTGAGTGTTGGATGCCTCTTGTGTCCCAGAGATTTTTTGCTGTAATAAAGACCTGAGAATGGTGAAAAGTTCATTTCCTTCCACTTTGTTATTACAAAAATAAATAATTTAAGAACAAGCTGGGTCAAAGAACTTCTGTAGCTGAGAAATATTCTTTATTATAAAACCCCATATGTTCATTAAACATTAATTTCCTGGATTGCCTGGAAGTGAACTATGTTGTGAAATTTAATATTGCCTTTGCACAGCAACTCTGGCACTGAAAGAATATGTTACACAATGTGGTTATAGGAGTTTGAGTACAGTCACATGGACCAGCATGTACTGCTGCACACAGCCATGCAGCACGGTTAGCTGCTGTGCAAATCACACCAGGTAATATTGTACTGTTTCTCTAACATAACAAATGCGTCTGATTACAGTTTATTTCAGGATCTGTCTGGTCTTTGTCCATCTCTTCATTCTTTAATTCTCTTGGCTTTCTCAGCTGAGCACTTCTCTAATCTAGATGGAGACTGTCTGTGCTAAAGTCAATTCTGTTGATGTATGGCTAGTCCTTGTTCCACTTCAGTAGTTAATTTACTGTCTATTTGAAAGCTCTTCTACTCTTTGGAATTTCTTTCTCTTCTGAAGTCAGTAAGGAACAAATAAACATAAGACCTTATGACTTCAGACATCTGGACTTTATCCTTACAAACTGATTTTAATCATCACTTGTGCTTAAAGTGATTTAAAGCCTTGCCCTGTGTAAGAATAAAGATAATTTACTTTTTCTGGAAAAAGTGTTTTCTACCACCATTGCAGTGTGTCCAAGTATGCGATCCTGCTTCTCCTGACTTTGGTAACAAATCTCTTCCATCAATGTAGCAGGGCCAAATATCATAACAGTGTTTTTATTAAAAAAAATAATGATAAAGGTATTGATTATATTAATATATTACTAGTAATAGTAATATATAGTATAAGATACTATTATAATAACTTAAAATACTAATAAAACAACCCATACTATCAAGACGTGTTCTTTAGCCCAGGTTTGCACTGCACACCATGTTCCAGCTGAAGCAGAGGGCGAGGGTACATCAGTGAACAAAAACTGCTTCAGAGCTTGATCTACTTTTTCAGATGTCGGGGCATCAGTGAGGAGACATCTTCATTATCAAATTGCCTCAGCATCAAATCACACTTTAGGCTAACTTCTGTCCCTGCTTTCTCAAGTATGAAGCCAAAATTACTTAAATGAGTTCAGTGATGTTAATTTGGGCTAAGTAGGGAGAAGTCTGTGCCAGATCCCTTGTTCCAAGCACACAGACATAACTGCAAACACTTGAGCCTCTAACTGGCACCTAGGCAAGACCTGGACTGATGTGCTGAGCTTTGTGTACTGAAACATGCTTCAGTCATTTTAAATGCATTCACGCACTACAGTAGGGAGTACATTTTGGCCTCATTTCTGGAAGAGAATCGTAGTTCTGTAAGAGTAAGAGGCTGTATTCCAGCTTCAAAACAGTTCTCTAAAGTTTCAAATTGATTTGGGACAGTCCTATTTCTTTTAAATGTTTCAGTATTATTCACAGGGACAAGAAGATTTGGGCCCAGAATATCCACAAGCTCTGGTGTATGGAGTAGAGCTCATGTTAACTCAAGCATATTTTCCATATTCAACATGAAATTATTGTTGCTTCTTTATTACTTATCAGAGTAGCTTTTTTGTTTGTTTGTTTCCAGCATATGTGAGTTCTCAAGGCCTTCTGTAAGTTTTTTCTCTGTGTAAGGATATAAAAGATGTATCTGTGAAGAATCCAAGTGGGACTATGAAACTCTGAAGGTGATTTTAGAATTCTGGACAGAAGTTTCAGCATTTTTATTCTGCAGGAAAATCTGAGAAGCTGTGTTTCCTCCAAATAAGATTTTTCTCTTTTTTTTTTTAAAAAAAAAAATAAAATATGTGTCTTGTGAGTCAGAAATTGACATTTGCCCAGCTGTCACTAAAGGCAATTGCTTTCCTCTGGGAAAACATCCTGCAGGAGTCCAGCTTTCCTCTACCACCTGTTTCAGGTAATGAGAGTCCAGGAAGGAATACGAGTTGTTATGGTGTGTATACCAATCCTTGAAGTTTTTGGAGATAAACATCTATATTTGATCTCTGGATGTGTTTGGAAAGAAAAGAAAAACAAAAGAAAAAACCCACAAAAAACCAACCACTACAAAGTTTCTTCACACCCAAACCAAAATATAGACAAATGGTTTTATATGGAGCTGTATTTGAGGGGAAAAGTAAAGAGTTGAGAAGATTAGAAGAATGTCCTATTGCCCAAGCACACAGAGAAGAAATTGAGAAGAAGAGAAAGTTTGCAGAGAGGATTCTAATGGAAAGAAGCTTTAAGAAGAACAAGAAGGAAATAATTGTTTGGATTCATGAACAGAGCATTGCACTTTTTAAAGAGATAAATAAATAAAACTGCATCACAATATCAAACTGCAGAAATAGCATTTTTTTCTCTTAGATAATTCACTACACATCTCAAAAGGGGGTAGTGCAAGAACGGGTGAATGAGAAGTCATGTCAACATGTGCTTTTATCAAACCCAAGAAGAGACTGCACTCGTGATCTGTGTGTTCTTACACGTGTTTCTAGAGGACAGCCAGAAGGGTGAATCAGATGGGGTTGTGAAAAAAATGGTAACAAAAGACTCCAGGAACCAGCCAGAGCACAGGCAGGCCATCATAACACTAAGTGAAGAGGGAGAAAGTGAGAATTATACTCCCCCTGCTCGCTTGGCACTGTTTTTTAGAGGGAGACTGACTGTGGTAGAAACCTCATTCCTCACACTTTTTCCAGCTCCCACCACCTACCAGCCTGTACGTCTAATAGTGTAATACAGTATTGGCACTTGCCAAACTCCTCTGTTTAGCAAGAGTCTTCCTGGGTAGCAATAGAAATAGCAGGGTAGTAAAACATTTGACTTGATGATAATATCTTATTATTATTATGCATCTATTGCGTCACATTTCAGTTTCATAAAAAGAAAAACAATGTCTTTCATGTTCTGCTCGGAGCTAGAACCACCTGCGGAAAGATGGGTCAAAGAGTGGGAAATAAATCTACTGCAATTAGACAAAAAGAGGGGAATTATGATCAAATTAATACTATAAATAACGCGGACAAAATCCATTCACTCTTTTGTCCTTTTTTCATGGCAGGCAAACAGATTTCCAGGCAGCCATAGCTTCAAACATTGCAGCATTATCAAAAGAACATTTTTGAGTTAAGATTTTAGATTATTGACCAAGATGCTGTAATTACAGAACTGGAAGGTGTTGGAAGCCATGCCATTGGTTTTTGTGCTTTCCCCTAGCTATTAACTTTTCATATTATTTTTCTAATCTTTCGGGAAAAAAAGCTATTTAAATGACAGTATTCTCAGAAAAAGTGTAAGATCAATGTGTCATCAAATCCTCTTCACAGTTTGCTTAAGAATTAGTTCTTTTAAAATGTTTCTCAGGAAGACACAGAGAGAAGGGAGAAAACTAAGAAACTTTTGGAATGGATTTAATATGAAAAATTATTAATATCCTGGAATAGAAGACACCTCTTCTTTCAAACACTGAGGAGGTAGGGATTGTGAAGACTAGATTTTTTTTTTTTTAAGAGAAAGGCTCAAACAAGTAAATTTACAAATAGCCTGAGAAACACTGAATCAGAAGAGTAATCTTTAGAATTTGCATGAAATAGAAACTTAGGTCTCTCTTCATGGTTTTAAACCTTCTAAGTAGTTATTGCCAATAAAGAGTGGGTTCAGCATCAGTCTGAAGTGAATTATGTTTTCTCTATCCACTTTCTAAACATTTTGCCAAATTGGCCTGTCATTCCCCACATCCAAAATTCAGCTGCTTTGCTATTTTGCCAAATCCCTTCTCACACAGTGATATTTCCAAAAGGACAGAATGGTTTTTATTTGCTGAAAACTGAAAAGATGCTTATGATTCCCAGGTAATTTCTCAGTGCTGCAAGCTAAAAAACCCTCCTTGAGCTATTTCTAAAAGATATTAATATATGGTGATTGTTTGGGATAATATTTTGATGATTTGTGTAGCTTTGTGACTTTACTGATTGAAATTATAATTTCTGTCATTTGTGATCTTTTGCATAGAGCTAGTCAAGTTACTTCAGAAAAAAAATGCATACAAATGTATCAAATTTTCCAGAAGAGATCATACAGTTTTATAAACCAACATACCAGACTGAATAAATATTTTGCCTTTGGTTTTCTATCTACTCAGTCAAAGCCAACAGTATTTCATTAATTCAGTAGTTGTGTGGTCTTGCTAGTTCCAGAAAATTGTGTTTACAGTATATTTATTTTTACCTTTTGCAAGAGAAGAGAAAGTGAGCCACCGAAGTATACTTAGTTCAGCTCTTTTGAAAAATACATGGTTTTAAGAATGGAAAAATAGAAAAGAATACGTCTGGATAAACTCACTATTGCCTCAGAAAACTTTGCATCTTTGGCTAAACTAAGCAGGTCTGTGTTAATACAACAGAGATTCCTCAGTCAAATCTACCATCCTGAAGATGGTTGCAAGGAAAATACAAAATTAGGCAAAGTAATGAACATTTACTTCCCAACAATAGTTGCAAAAGCTGACAAATCCATACATTTTGTTTCTGTCTTCAAAGAAAGCAAAAGTAAAAGCAGCAAGTGAAAATCATGCTAAGGACCTTTCAACTTGTCACTACAAGAAAAAAAAATCAGAAGTTCAATTATGCCTATAAAGTTAATGCTGCAAAATAAGAAAGTTTTTTTAAAGATTAGTATGCCCTTTCTGAAATAATCTCCTGTCAGCCTAGAAAAAACAACAGTCTCTAGGGGAAATTATATAAAGTCCAGAGTTCTGGCTTTAAAAAAACATCTACTGTTGCCTAAAACAGAGGATTTAAAATATTTTTATCTTTCCTTTATATCTAGTTTTGTATTTGGATATAATTACACGCCTTCCTTTAATTTGGCTCATTTTTTGCCAGGATGTGCTTTCATGCAATAAAATATTTGAAATAAGTGAGAATGCAGGTTTGTCTGTGAAAATGCCTGCTTCTGATAGAATTAGAGATATGAATAATTCCATGGTTTCAACAGGGCGGCTATAACAAGACAAAACAGTACCTTGTTGCAAGACTGGAGAGGGATGCCCTGAAAGCGTGTCTTGTAATCTCGCAGGTGTTTCTGTTACTTTTCAGCCTCGTTGCTGTACAAAAATGGTTCTTCCCTTCACCCAGCTTGAAAAGAGAGTCAGGAATTTGTATATTCCCTGCAAAGATTTTGCAGTAATTCTTTCTCTACAGACAATTTTATGAAAGCAAGGAGGAATTCTTCGTTATTGCTCTGGGTCCTTTCTCGCCCTCTCACGTGAGGTCTCCGTGAGCAGTGGCACGGGTGGGTTTGTGCTGCCACCAGGGGCTGGAAGGCTGCGCCAAATGCAGGGCTCTCAACAAAGTCACCCATATTTAATGAAGGAATTCAGGGCTTTTGCCACTAAATCGTTGTAAGTAAAACAGACCGAGAACTTCCTCAGTTCTCACAACCCAAATGATGATGAGTACAAAGGACTGAAAACCTCCAGAATGCTGCACTTTCCCCCAGCTTCCTCCTTTGTATGGGATTGTAGAGAATTATCTCAATAGACATGATCTAATTGCCTCTTAAGAAATGTTTCCATTTATTTCAGTGTTATATTTGGTCAGAACTTTTAGTTGTTCCAGGATATTTCTCATCTAATTCATCCACTTTTTTTAAAAACAGGAGAAGTTCTGATTTCTCCAGGGAAAAAGTGTCATGACCAAATGTGCTTCAAAGCAGCCAGAAAAAGTCAAGCCAGCACAGGAAGAAGAAAAATGAAGAATTGGCTTCTGAAGAACTGGATAGATTTATGAAATGTACTTCATCTTCTTTTGATGGGAATGTGCTAAAAATACTCCATGAGCTCGATACATTACGTTAAATACATTTCTATTGGATGTAGTCACATCTTGTTTGTTATGGAGGAAAATGCTGCTACATACAAATGAAAATAGAGTTTTCTGCCTGAAAAAGCCAAATAATTTCAGCAATAAGTTTGACACAGAGGGTGGGGGGAAAAAATGCCACTAAACTCAAAGATAAAGCATTGTAAAGGTTTCCACCACACTGAACTATGTAGAAGAACATTTGTATGTTTACCATTGTGGATCCTAACACTGGTATTCATATTCAGGGATTGTCAGTGATACTGAATGTATTTTGCTGTACTAAAAAAAGAGGTTTTCAGGCAAATGCTGTCTCTGTGGATGCTTTCAGAGCTTGTGTTAAAGAGATGCTGTTCACCTGCCATGGGATTGAGAACAACAACAATAAAAGACTAATTTTTGTTAAAGCCTTCTGTTGTATTAAGTAAATGTCTGTTACTTGTTAACATACGTGTGGTTGGTTCTCCTAAACTTTTGTAAAAAGCTGCTTTCAGTTATGCAGTGACGAAAGTTAAGGGACAAAATTAGAATGCACATGGATTACACCACAGCTAATTTACAAATATGATTGCTTTGCTTTAATGTAATTTTCATGACCTGCCAATTTATAAATTTCTGTCTAAATAAATATAAATTTATGTATAAAAGGCTGGAGAATTTCCATAGCGCTTTGCTTTTTGTCTTATTGGCTACCTAGAGAGAGAACTAATGATTACTTTTTAAAATGTGTTTAAGAAGTGTTATTTCTGCCAATGGTTTGTTATAATTAAAACAGATCCCTTTGGCTTGACAAAAATTAAATAGGCAAGTATAAATGACCATTTGTTCCAGGGAAAATTGATTCAAGGCTTTGTTCCTGAAGTATAGCTTTTAACTGGTTTTTTTGAGCTTCTCATATTCATTTCCCTTCAGAGTTTCTAAACTATGCATGGTTATATAATGCACAATGCAGAGGCACATCCCATTCCTAAAGGCTGTCCTCTTTAAAGGTACGCCTCCATGAGCACTTGCCTTATTTCCGTAGCTGTGGGTTTTGTGATAACTTAGTCCCTTACTTGCAATCTAACCAAAATGCTGCTGGTAAATCATTCAGTGACTCCATGTGCCACTGGGGCTTCAATTTCTTTTGTTTAAATTAATATAAAAACTCACCATAGCTGCCTAAATAAGGAGCCAGACATACCAGAATTACCCAGGCCAATTAATTTCTTATTGGGAAGAGGGATCAGCATGGGAAACAAATCAAATACATATTAAGCCTATGTAAAACCTAGAACAGAGAGCCTAATCCTTCTTCTACACACCATCCTGACACCCTAAGATAAGCCCTGTGGTTACATGAGAGCACCAGAGTGCCATATTTCCATTTTACTAGGTCAGCAAGGCTCATTTCAGTATTTTACTGATGTAACTACTCACTGTGAACTCTGTGCTTGAAACAAAATGAGTCTTCGAGTTTGCTTTATTTTCCGAAGGGAGTGACACAGAAATGCTTTTTACTTGATTAGCCTGAAGTATTTAACAGGAAATGGGACAGTTGCTGTCAGTGGCCAATAGACCAGTTCCAGTTGCATTATGAGAGAATACATTCAGAAAAACTCAGCTGAAGGCAAAACTACATTGGCGTAGTTATTATACATATATGCATATTATAACTAGTGAGAAAGGGAGATGATAGGTTCACAAATGCAACAATAAAAAAGAAGGAAAAAAAGGGAGGGGGGAGAGGGGGATTTACTTTTAAAAAAAAACCCCAAGCCTTAAAATGAAGGGCAGGGGCTGTACTCTGAAACTCATTTTCAAGCTTTATGGTTTCAGTTGCATGTCCATTTCACAAAGGCAATGAAACAATTTTACTTTAATGAATTAGACTGTCATTTTCCTTGTTCATGATGCTGTGTCAAAACCTTAACTTGAAGTGAAATGGAAAAATTATACATTATATGACTATTTAAAGGAATTAAAAAAAAAAAATAGCTACCAGTAAAACATTCCTGTGAAAATCTATGGAGTTTTTAATGTCATTATTTTAAGCTTAAGGGAAAATGTGTGTTTTAAGAGAAACTTAATAGAGGGCGAAAGAGTCAGAAAGCTTTTGGCTGCTAGGGAGCTACAATTCTGGGCAGATGTATCTATACATACAAGGGACTATATGTGTGTTATACATATTTTAGGGTGGTACTGCCTCATGAAAATAATGTAGTGAATCTATTATTACCTGATAAACCTTTATTTATTTACTACCTGTTACATTCCCAGAATCTCACAGAAGTTATGAGGATATTTTAGGACAGGTTGCGGCATCATGGACCTATAAAGTTGCAGTTCTACCTGTTTTTCCACGAGAAGTTTTTCACCCAGGATTTTCAGACACACAAACAACACAGAGATCATTAGGAACGACACAATTCCGATACTTTGCCGTGCGAGATGAAGCTCATTTTTTTTCTGGCTGTAACTGTCAGGTCTGTCACCTCTGAAGCCAATGCACAAACCCGCCCAGTAACCAGGAGAGTCACCCAAGGCTAAGTGCATACCCAACGCCAGCAAATAATGCACACAATATTTTCGAGGATTAGGGAAGAAATAGGGCTGATCAAAAGAGGCCAGGAGATAAGATGGCCTGTTGGGATAAGGAGTTGAGCTTTCAATAGTTCCTGTAGCCCACAGTACAAGGGCAGCACATGGACCTGCCTCACACTGAGATAATCCAAGTCCCCAGGCTGTGGGTATAATAACAGTGTTGATGATGCCAGAAACAAGGCTCGGAACCACTGTTCTAGATTTGCAGAGGATGCCTCTCTGGGTCTGTCACTAAACCTGTTATGGGATGTGACAGTGGGCAATTTGCATTTTCACAGTGCTGCCTTGTGGTGGTTACCATTGCATTTATCAGTTATCATTGTCATTTAATAAATTAATTTTAAAACTTGTATACCCTTTGAATCATCTCTCACTATCCACTCGAGCCTGTCTTTCCCCCATATAGTCTTGTGGTTAACAGACCACTGAGATACTTGCTGAACAAGCCTACTACACCTTTGTTATAGCTCTCATGCACTTCCCTTATGATCTGTTTTTTTTCCAGATTAATCTCTTCTTTTATTCTACAAACTTAAAGCCTTTTCCTAGCTGTCTCCTTGATTCTACTGTAAAGTTCTTACTAAATTATGTAGCTTTATCAATACGACAAAGTAATTAATTTGCTTCAGACCTGAGCAAAAAATAAACACAGTGATAAAAGAAGAAAATTTTTCTTATTATCGCAATACACACTGATAAAAAAGTTATTTAAAAGCACGAAAATCATATCTACATATCATATGAAAACAGTCAGATGGTCTCAATTTTAATAGATAAAAATGAATTCTATGTATTATTTCAGCCAGCTAGGACTTTCAATATGCAAAATTCACCAGAGGACTGAGATGGAACTCTATTTTAGGTCATATATTTTACCTTGATGAGGTCTGGTAAAACATAAAGATGGGTAGCATGAGAGACTCTTTTCCACAAATAACTTACCAAGAAATACAAATACAATGAAATTAAGCTCTTCACATTCTAAGTGGTCTGTGCTGAAAACATGGAGTATCTTTTGTTGTAATATGAGTCTTATTAGTAATAAAAAAATTTCTGCCACTTGCATTGCAAATTATTCAAATTTATACAGCAGACTAATTTAGCAGAAAAGGAAATAGGGTTCTTCTGTATTAGGTACCGAGTTATATTATGCTTTTAAAATGTGTAAGCCCAGAGGAATATTAAAATGTTAATTTGGATAGTGTTTAAAAGGTAATTACTTTTATACAATAAAATAAGAAGTCTACTGAATACTAATCCCTGTGTCATGTGCATTCTTTGAACTGATGCTACATTAAATAGAGAATCCATTTGTTTAAGTGATTTTAATTTAGATACATGGAAGACATTCTCATCTACAAAAACGTCTGGGTTTTTTCAGCTCAGCTAATATAAAATCCTGTATTAAATTCAATGTTGAAGAAACTACCTACACTTGTTGGATAGCACTGAACTGAAAGAATGAGAGATTTTTAATGACTCTCCTGAAGAAGCATGGTTTGGTCTGCTCGGCACAAGTGCTGCTACAAAAAGCACTGGCAGGGGCTGTACAGAGCAGGTTGAGACTGATTGCTCCTAAACCAAAGCTGATTTCATCTATTCAAGCCTTTTCAGGGAAGGGTGAATGCTGAAAAATTTTATTGGCATTTCAATCCAGAGAAGACAGTTTGGACTAGACAGCATATTTTGTCCAATATCTTGAATTATATCATCTAACCTCTTGTCTATGATGATCTTTTTAATGCACAGAGGGCATCCATCTTGGGACATCCTCAGAAAATGATATTCCAGTGTTTTATAACATATTTCATTCATGCTAGTGTTTTGTTATTTTTAAATCTGTTGAATCAATGCTTACTTCTTTAACCAGAATCTTTTCCCTATGGTTGACTACCTATGTGAATTATTTTGTTAAAAATACCACTTATCTAAGTTGGGTATTTAGCCAAATAAACAAATTATTCCCAGCTGAATCAAAATAGCCAATAATGCTCTTTAATTTGTAAGAAAGTCAGAGATGATATTTGATTTTTTTTTTCAGCATATCATAAGAGATTTTTAGAATTGTGAGGGTTTTGAAACTGCTCTCAAAAAACCAGTTTTTCATGTAACCATTTCAGTTGTTCTGAGCAAACCTTATCTCTTATGGTTTCAATTACCGGATTCAGGAAAGACGAAAGACACAAACGGCAGCACAAGCCGTGATGGGAAAAGGGAAAAGTCGTATTTGAGACACTGAGTGCGTACGTGAAATTCTCCAGAACAAAGGGAAACCAAACAAGCAGGTTACATGTGTGTCCTCGGGCTGGGACTAGTTGCCGGTGCCTGAATCCAGATGTGGTGTGGGCAGCTGTGTCCCAAGGCAGGCTCCCTCCCAGCACCGCTCCCGTGCCGGGCAGCGGACGGGACGTGGCACGCACCAGCACGGCCCTGCTCTGCTCAGCCCTGGGCTCGGCTGCCCCAAAGCGCCGACTGATGAGGAGGAAGAGCTCAGTAAGCTTTGCTCTTCTCAAGCCAGATAGCTATTAAACATTACTTAACTTTTAGCAAGAACATGAAGCCCTTTTTAAAATGATTTCTGATCAAGTTACAGCCAGTGGAGATGAACCATGTAAGAATCTTTCACGTGGTGAAACTCAGGTTGATCTATGCTTAACATTTCTCATTTTAAGAAGCTCTCTGCTCTCCTAGGTCATTTACATATGCCCACTCTATATTCATTAGTTTGACATTTACTGTTCTTATTCTGTCAGCAGAAAGATGACTTGATTTTCACTGTTGCTATTACAATGTCACAGGTATAATAGCACTATGAACAGTGCAATAGATTTACAGAGTGAATAAAATATTATTTCTGAGGAGTAATTGCTGGTAGGAAACAATTTTAATAACAACTTACAACTGGTTGGCAATTAACTAAATGTATTTTATTAATTATCGTGATTTATAAATGAATCATTAGCAACAAACCCCCAACAAAAAGCTTATCTCTCATCTAAAACATTATGAAGATAAAGATATGGTGAGCAATCATTTTCTTGAAAAGGACAGCAAAAGCAAGAAGCAAGCAAAGAGAAAAATGGTAGAAAATCTGTTGCCTGTTTCAAATCACTAAGAGCTCCAATGCTGGAAAAGCTTGTTTTCAAATTTGAATGTGATAACGAAGTGAAACAAAGCTCTTGTTTTGATGCATATATGACCAAAACCCAGTAATTTTTGAGCAGAAATATGGTATATGTAATAAAAAATTACTCTGAGGCAAAAGTTTTGTGGGATTGAATGAAATATTTCTGGAATTGTGATCCAGTAAAACCCCACCTAGCTGCCATCACAGCATGGACACCTCTGAACTGCCACTTCTCAGTTTGTCTCTAAGCTCCTGCAGGGCACAGAGGGCTGCAGAGCCAGAGCCAGCCCGTAAGATCAGGTCCAGGTTGCCAATCCAACACTGCCTGGGAACGTGGACTGTGCATCCAGCAGAGCCAGAGCTCTGCATGTCACTGATCACCTGCTTTTAGAGATGGTTGTGCCAGTATCTATGCTTCTTAAATTTGTCAGGTCACTTACTGAGCACATGGAAAACCTGTGACCAAGTCTGACATCAAAGCCCCAACGCCCTTACTCAGAGACTGAGTATATTAGCACGCTGCTCCAGGTGACAGAAGCACTGCCTGGCCCTTCTGGGGAAGATCCTTTGCAGAAAGGAGCTCAATATTAATTGGAGAAAAATGGAACTGAAGGACATAACTCCATAGCCTACTACTTCAGATATTAATTTACACTTAAGGAGTTCTTCATCCGGTGAATGTGTTGTAGAAGTACAGTCCAAGTTGTGGATGAAATTCTGAGAGCAGAAAACAGGACTTAAGTTTACTGTTCCCCAGATGAGCTTTATATCACCCTACAGAATCAGTAAGCACAACCTGAAAAATATAACTTACTGCTCTCCCAGGGAGGGCTGCAGACCAGAAGCACTTCTGCAGCCTAACACCCATCCTGATGTGGTGTTACCTGCTTCAGTGAGGCCTTATGAAGAACATTGGACATCCTAACACTCAGCTGTAGAAACTAGTAAGAAACTGGGCGAGCTCTGTTATTTGGATTTGTCCTAGTGAATTTATCCCTGATTCCTAGCTGTCCACAAAAGTTTAGATGGCAGAAATACCTTCACAACTGAAGATAAAAAAGTACCTGTTGCATATAATAAACTAATATTATACATACTATAAGCTTGGATTTGGTAGGGGAAGCCTATGTAACACTCAAAAAAAATCAAAATGCAACATTGAAAACCTGAGAATTTAACACAACTTTTATAATGTACAGTCTCATATTCTTCTGCTACAATATGACTTTTCTGAGTGAAAGATCTTCCGACTGTTGAGCATAAAAGATTTTGTATCAAAGCACATTTTAAAATGTTATTCAAGATTATTCTGCTGCCACAAAGGGACATTCTAGTCTTTATAATGCTCCCTTTAGAACTGTCCCAGATAATTGGCAGGGCAAAATTGATGTTTGTTAAATTATCACCTAGAAGAGGTGGTAAATAGATTATAATTTTCTCCATTTCCATGAATTGGCCTACCTAATTTACTGGTTAAGCAGCACAGCAGATTGCAGAAGAAAAACAACCTGAATGAGCTCCAAAAATATATTTATCTGCTGTGGTTCCATCAACTGCAGCTCACACAGATAAATCTTTTTCCATTTAGACTTCAAATTCTTATCTTCATGTTACAGTCTGTAGAGCCTAAACTGTGATTTAGTGAACAAAGTAGTAGAAAAGACTGACTAGTTGTGATAAAACACAGAGAAAGATTAAGGCTTTATTGGAGAAAATAGTCCTGAGATTACTTGGGATACAAACTCATATGGGTGTCTCTGTCCTCCAACTGACATTTGATAATATTTCAGCCTAATTTGTAGCACAGATTTTGCTTCTTGGCTAGCAAAGGCTTTGAAAGGAACTGGAAGCCATTGACCCTTTGTGGATTATAGTGGAAACAAGCAGCTTTGCCTCTTGCTGGTGCCAAACAAAGATCATTGCTGGCTGGCTAATTTGGACTCACAAGGGCTCATGAAGCAAATTTTTTCCAGTTGTTTGTTAGAAGATGGAGGATTAATTTTTTCCCTATAGGAAGAGAAGCCAGAGCATACTTTTTAAATGATGGATTTCCTCCCAGCCCACAACTAGCTCAAGCTGGTGGGCCTGTGACTAATAAAACATCCTGTGGGTTGCATGGTTGCGTCTGGGTGCACCTCTCTGCATCCCTATGTCCTGTACACCAGGTCAGCAGACAGTAAATTTTAGTGTATTCTTACTGAAAGGTCAAAAAGGTCAGAAAAGTTTCACTTTCTTGGTCTTCCATGATGATTACTCAACACACACACACAAAAAAATTATACTTTCATAAGTTCACTTTCTCTTTAAAATTATTTTAAAAATCAGTGGTTAGACAAATTTTTAGATGTTGTGCAATACCGGTAAACTGAAATTCTTAAACTGTCTTTTCATGCAAGATTTAAGCCAGCAAATAATAAATCTGGAGTTAACAGACCAATTTTAGTCTCTACATTTGTACTTCCTGCTGTCTTTGAAAGGGATTAATTCTCATTAATTAGAAATTACTGACCTATACAGATTTGGAGATAAATTTAAGTAAGCCTTTACAGTAAACTTGATACTTGCCTTTGCTGACCAAAAGGATGTGATGCAGATGTTCAAGAATTTGTTTATAATCATTTAATGCATATGTACCCAGAATCTTAAAATTTAAGTGTTGTAACAGGTGAATGACATTTCTAATTAAATATTAACATACCTGAGCTACAGATTAAAGCTGTTTTAACTGGTGTTATGCATCCAACTGTGTTTAGAATGCAAGCAGAAATTTAATGGATTTGCATAAAAACAACATTTTATAATTGATCTGTTATGTAACACCAAGGAAAAGGGATTATGAGTGTTTTGCACTTCAAAAACTTTTATTCAATAATAAAACCTTTAATAACCTATGGTAACAGGAGCTGTCTTTGAATGAGCTGAATGAAGTTTCCCAGTCCCTCTGTTCTTCAGTGTTTCAGAAGTGACTGGTAACAAATAATTGCACACTTTATCTATGGATTCAAAGAGGAAAGGAAGCTTTCTTAGCTTTACAGTGAATTCAGCTGAGAACACTGAAAACAGGGCATTTTATCTGAGATTATATTTACTAAAACCTGGCGTGGCAGTTAAAACCACTGCGGAGTAAGTTTTGTACTTTGATACTTCAACCAACTCAATAATAAAACTCTTTGAGTTTTGATCCTAGATCAATGGATTTTTAGGAAGCAACTTTGAAAAAAGAAAGTCAGCAAATATTTTGCAATCTTGTTTATTTTTTTTCATAATTTTTAAAATTTCTCTGTAATGTTTTTGCATGCATGTCCTGGGTTGCAGTGTANCTTCCATTCATAGTTTAAAGCGTTAAGTTATTCAAGTTTTTCATTTAACCTGCAGCATAACATTCATCTATATAATTTAACTACTAGTTCAATTATTTAAAATATTAACTTAAAATCCAATATTAAAAAATGAACTTATTCATATACATGAATTCTTAACAGCACAATATAATAAAAGGGCTGGTCTGAAATATTTTGTGAATGTTTGAGAATGGATATAGAAGCAGAAAGATGTAAAGCAAATCAGAAAGTGCATTTGTCATTTAGCTATTTAGGCAGGAATGCACATGAAATGACATAACTTACTTGGCAGTGACATTGCTGGCTGTCAGGAGGAGACAGCCGTGACTGGGAATCTGATTTTTGCATTTCTCCTAGGAAAGCTTTTATGTAAAGAAACAGCTTCTAACCAAGGTGAAAAGCTGTGTATTACTATCAGTACATTCCCAAAAATGTTTCACTATTGGATATATTTGAAGGCGCCTTGCATTCACTGAAATTAAATAATCTCGAAGTATTTCAGATAAACTACTTGTTTGTTTTTGTAAACTGCAGGTACAGTCTGCTCTTCTCACAGAAGTCTCAGAGATATTTCACTGGCAGGTAATTAGTTCAGTTAAAAGGCCTTTAGGTCTTTGAAATAAATTAGTTTATGCGTCAAGAATGCTGATTTAGACAATAAGTTCTTCTGATTATGAGAATACATGTCATGAATGATAACTCTGGGCATTTTGTGACCCAAGTGCACTTGTTCAGATGAAGAAAAATCTCACTATTGTCACAAATATTTTATAAAAGTTCTGGAATTTCTACATTACTCTCCACTTAATTAATAATTTCAACAAGCCCTCTGGGGGCAATAGCCCACTTTTAGGTTATTTTTGAGATTTTGCTGTTTTCTTCACCTAGTATTTAAGAAAGACTGTGTCATCTTTCTGTCACTCCACCCATACCTCCAAGATCTCAATGTAATACGTTTAATTTTCTCTTTTTAAAACCTTGACTCTACCAACTTTTTTCCTCTCTATTCAATACAATGCCGCTGAAACAATTTTTGTAGATCCTCTATGTTCCACCATCTAACCTCTGTGCTAGTTATCCCCAAAAGGCATATAAATGGAACTATAATGCTACAGTGTCTGAAGAGACATTAGCATCAATTAATCGAAAACACTACAGAATGATTACTTTAATGTTTATCTCCTCTCATTTTTATTCAGCTCAGTGCATAGTTACCTGGCAAAGGAGGCTTTAGGTTCCTATTTACGATATTTAATTAGAATTTTGAATTTAGTTACATAGAAGAAGTTGCACATAATAAACATTTTATCCATCGTGCTAAAACTTAACTCTTGCTTGTGATTCTCCTGTGCTCTGCTGATCTATGCTGAAATGCCAATATTCACTGGCAGCACAGAACACTGACAAGCCTAAGGAGAAAAATAGTGTACTTGCAATGGATGTGATGCTGAAGAGAAAGCAGTCCAGAAGAGAAACCTTAATACTAATGTTAGTCCACTAATTAAACAACCATTTAAAACCATTTATTCTTGTTACATTCAGTAAAAAAACATTATAATTAAAAAAAAAAAAAAGGAGGGCAGTTAGAAGTTTAATTAAGTGCTTTAAAAAAAAGCAGTAGTATTTATTCTGGCACTTATTTTTACAAGAATGGTGCATTGCTAGAAAAGGTTCCAAGTTTAAAAAGGCTACGTTTTGTTCTTTGCCTTCATTTACAAGACTTCAAGTGAGTATTATCACCAAGGGATGCTTTTCTTTCTAAAGCAGGGTTTCAACTTTTTCCATTAAAAGAACACAAAAGCCCTGTTTCCCTGTGCTAGCTGTATTTTCAGGAATTACTGACTAATGCAAGTGGCAATAGACCCCCTCCCCTCACCATTTAAACAACCAGCAGCTGTAAAATGGAGGAAATCAACATAGAAAAACGAGATGACAGTCACCAGAGGATATATTTTTATCATATAACCATCAGTTTGTTTCCCTGATGCCACCAGGAGATATTTGAGGGGTAAAATGTAACGAATCAAGCTAGATACGCTATTTGCTGTTAATTAACTGGAGTTCCAGAGCGTGGTAATTTCAAGAGCTGCGCAGGTGAAGGAAGGGATGCCCAGCACATCAGTAACAGCTCCCAGCTCCGGACAGAGCACACAGCTGCTGGCATCTGTACTGAGGGCTGTGCCTCTGCAGTGCCCTGCCACAGGCAGCTTTAGAATCACGAGCATCTTTTTTCAAGGCACCTGTAACTATTTCTTAGCTTTCAGCAGGTGTCTGTTCCCAGAGCCAACGGCCCTGTCAGAGGCTCACGTGCTGGACCGTGAAATCCCCAGAAGAGTTACTTACTGTGGAGTTCATCAGCAACAACAAAAGCAGGGAGGCAACATCTTATGCATAATCCATATGCAGCACATCTAAAATTAATCCAGCAACAAAAAGTACAGATGGAAAGAGCCCAACTGTTGCTATTCTGATGCTGACAGCTTTCAAAAGAGTATCAGCGTTTTTAAAAAAATTATCCTGGCTCTTTTGATTGGAAAACATTTTCAGGCACAATCTGAACCTGCTGCAATGTGATTAAGGTGGATAAACCGTGGTTTTTCAGTGCAGAACACATTGCTGGCTTCCACCTGAGTAAGTTGCACTACTAAAACAGCAAGTATGTAACCTGTGCTACAGCTTTGATTTAGAAAGTAGAGGAACACTTCTGCTTCCAACTCAGTTTTTTCCGATATAGATTAAAATGTTGGGAAATTTGAGAACACCAAGCACTAGTTCTGTCTTGTTCTGCTCTGTTCAGCCAACCTTGCTAACTGCTGCTTTGGGAAGCAAAAAATCTGAGTGGTTAGCAGAGCCAGTGACAGAGATTACATGACTGTCCCTCTTAGATTGATGCAAGACATAGAAAATCCTGGTTATTTGTCAGGCATTTGCATCAAATGGACGCAATGCTTAGAGCACACATTTGTTTAATATATTAGAGCTTCACTGCAAAGCTAGGTTAGATCATACAAAGAAATAAAACTGGAAAAAACCCCAACCAGTTGCAAAATAATGGTACTGCTGGAAGTGAGAGGCAAAAATAGAGAAGACTGCTCATGGCGGAAAGGTACAGAGGTAAGAGTAACTAACTTTGCATTTACTACTTATTCCATGAGGAAAAAAGTAGAGAACATACATAAATTTTAAAAACCACAAAGTTTACAACCGTCTACAAGTGCAAAGGTTTCTCTTTTACACCCTTTTCCCAGCAGCTCATCCTGAAATCCAGGCCAAACGCTCCAATGGCCCAAGCCCCTCTGAGCCCAGCAGAGGACAGAGCAAAGCGTACCCTCCTTTCTGGCCAGCCCGGTTCCAGGTCAGGCTGGTGCGAGCCAGCGGTGTCACCATCGCCTGCCACGCACAGCAGCACAAGCAAGCTCTGCTCCCCTCGATTCCTTCCCATAATCTAGGTGTAAGGAGAACTCGTATGTGCTAAGCCTGACAGGAAGGAACAAGAGCTGCCTTTTGCACTTCTCCATGATTCCTTAATATTACTCCAGCTTGTTCAAACATGTGAATTCAGCAATGTTGCTGTGGTGGCTCCTGAGTAATACAGTTGAGTGCCTTCTGATCTTATCCTGACCATGCCAAGCCTTTACGCACATCGGGGTTCTGATGCCTTAGGATTTTAGCTTTTATATTTTCATATATTTGTAATCCTGCAATTCTTTAGTGTGTAATTCCAAGCTTCATGTAGATTGTTACTGCTACTGCTTTTCCCATTTTGCTCAGACACAACAATTCGTCTCTAGGCCTGAGAATCAAGGACACCTCACTGGCTCAGGCCCCGAGAAATGTAAACAAAAGTGAATTGAGGAAGAGCAAACTGGGAGAAAGGGACTGCATTGCCTGAAGCTGTAATTGGACAATTAACCTCTGATATGCAAAGGGACAAAACTTATATCTGTCCAAAAAACTTGTGACTGCCGTCCATCCTGGGTGTAGTCTCTGCAAGACTCCTGCACTGCCCAAAGTGTACCCTGTGAAGGCCTTTCAATAAATCCCTACCCTTTATCCTTTCACTCTGCCCAGCCTCTGTTCCAGGTCAGCCTCTACAAGGCATCAGTTCCATGCATGTGGCAAAGGAAGCGAGACACATCCAGGAATGCCCAGCTGAGCATGTGTCAGCTACGTGGGCCACAGAAAACCCTGAGACGTGAGGAAAGGAAGATACAACTCCTATGAGGCATTACCTCAGCACACTTCACTTGCAGAATCCAAGGAGCCTTTTGCATGAACAAGAAGCAGCATTTGTTGTATTAAAAAAAAAAAAGCCAGAAAAATACAGTTTGTCCATCACTACACAGAAAGGGCTGTCCGCTTACTGGAGGTCCCCTGGCTGCCACACAGGAATCTACAGCAAAGGAGGTGCAGCTCCTTTCTCTTTTGCTTGGAAAATGCAGAGGAGTAAGATCCTGGTGTCTTTCAGGGAGGCTGCCATCCACGCTTGTGTTGTGGTGTGTTTGACCAAGAAATCCTGAACTTGCGAGGAGCTGAGTCGTTCGGCCTGTACTTCATCTCCTCATGCTTGGGAAATTGAGTTGAAGTCTAATTCCTCAAGCAAGCACAGTCCTTCTCAATATGTGTATTCTTAAATCCCACCTCTGTTTGCATATATATTGCCAGACTGAATAATTTGCTAACAGTAGCAACCAAAGTTAATATGAAAAGGCTGCAATTGAATAATTTGTTTTCCTTTTGTGCTTCTTTATTATGACTAGTACTCTTGTATAAATCCTGAATCACTACGTGGCCTACAGACACCATACGCACCTACAGTGAGCCATATGTAGTTTGAACATATTTTTCACAGGCAACAGACTGCTTATCTTAGAGACCTCTGCTCTCCACAGAAAGTCTGACTTCAAGTGTTGCTTGTAAATCACTGAACTTTCAAAACAAAGCTCATTTACAGTGATCTACACTATTATGTTAGCGATACTCCAATAGTAAGAAGCTACATTCATAGTTTTACCCTCAGCAAAAGAAAATTATTCTAGCAAAATGACTTGTTTTACTATATTTTGTTGTCTGGGAATTACTCCAAGTGAATAAATGTTGAGGAGCTTAATTAATTTATCATTCTGCAATTAATTTGATTTTGTAAAGACTTCTAAATCATTCCCAGATGGATTTGAAGTAATTCAACTTTAATCTCAGGGCAAACAAAAATAACATACATTATCAAGATAAAATATTAATGGACAAAACAAGAGTTAGAAGCTTCCAGAATGTCTGGACAAAACAGAAAAGCTTATTTAAAGGTCTGTCCTCCTACTTTTGCAGGTCTGCTCATCATCTTTTTACCTCCAAACAGAGACTATGGAACACATCCTACCAAATGGTTCTGTTTTTAAATGGTTGCAAAAAACGTTTATCAAGCAACCTTCTTTGGATAAAAATGTCTTTATTTAAGCTAATAATAATACATTTTTCAAAAGCAGATATTCTGTTCAAAATGTATGACTTTTTCAGATTGACATTAAAAAGCTACATTTTTCTCGTTGAAGTGGTCTGTCAAGTCTAAAACTTTAACCAAAAATTGCAGCATCTCCAAATGCCTTTAAAGGCTGCATCTATGAATGAGTACCAGCTCTCAAAACACACAGATCCCATGCAAGACAATTAAGAAGTGTTATTATCTAAATCCTGATCTGCTGCATTTGAGAAGCTGGCATTAAAAACAAATTACTTTCAAAATAAGTTCTTTCAGAAAAATATCAACAAACATCTTTGTCTGCAAAATGAAGTCACACACGCAAAAAAGGTATTCTGACATCATAAAAGTATTTTAAGCCTGTCTCCATAGAAAACAAATATTGTAACAATTCTTGTATTTAGACTGCCTTAATGCAAAACCAGATGCATTATGTAAACAGAGATTTAACCTGTTCATCTAACACCTTTAACACCTTTTAATTGTTTTCCAGTTATGGAAACACAGCTATGCTTTTTTATGTGTCTGTGTGAAGCCAGAAAGTGCTGGCAAGCATGAGCATGGCTCTGAAGCTCACTAATTAGAGTACTCTTCTAGAAGCAGAGTGCTACTTATAGTTTATATTCTAGGAACATTTAATTTAATTTCTAAAGAAGTACTCAAAGAGGAACTAGAATCAGTGACTCTTGTCTCCAAGGTTAATGCCCTAACTGCTGGTCTGTAATGTTTGGCTCTGACCTGACTGCACTTCCAGGCCACTGAAGGATTTTCTGCACATGAGAACTGAAAGTGGAGAAGGGAAGTGTTCCCCCCTTGCTATGTGACCTGCTCTATCAGAGCAGTGCTCTCAGAGATTGAAAGAGGGGATTTCAATTCTCTTGGATTTATTTAAAAATTGAACTTCTCTTTCCTACACGTAGGTTCTGTAATGCCACGTTAATGGATTTTGTGATAGGGAGGCAAGAAGGGGGATGCTATTCCATAGTGTTTTGAGAGAAGCCCAGTTCTGTCAGCAGACTTGAAAGTATTTTCTGAGAATGATGCATAGAGAGATTTGCAAGACCTGAAAACCACACTGTACATTTAAAACAGTTTAAAAAATCAAGTAAAAATGTTAATGACTTGCAAGGCAATTTGATTTGGGAAGGGGGAGTTCAATGAGACATGCCTGGAATTGCTGTTAATGAATCCAAACTCTGTGCTAGAAAAGTTTCACTTACAGAGAAGCTCTGAAGCATTAAATTAGCACTCAGAGGCACTTGTTGACGTTCCCAGGTCAGCTTCCCATGAAATGCAATGTCCTTTGCAATATACTAAACTGTCAAATAATAGTCAACCGTTTTCCCTAGGGTTCAGAACTTCTCTTCCTAAAATATTAAGTAGATAAATGTGATTAAACTCCATTTGAGAGACAGATCAGAGATAAGAGTTGCTTTAACAAACAACTCTAGTAAATGTGAGCTCTGCTAAGTCAAAAGGTTTATAGCTCAGAGCTCAAAGATGAGCTATTATTTTTCTCATTTCATTAGCTGTACTGAATACTTCTGTCAATCCTGCAGTCCTCAGGAGGGACTAGTAGATCTGGCCCTGACATTTTTCTAATTTCTTTTGTATGGTTTTATTGTTAAAAGCTCATTTGCAATCAGGAGTCAAAGACAGTAATCAAGAGAATGAGCTCAGTCAGAGCACAATGCTGGTTGTGATTTTATTCCCACAGAGATTGCAGTGAACGCTGGTAATCAGATGTTCTTGGGGGCAGCAGCCAAAGAGAAAACTATACATTTATGTAAGAAATGACAAAAGTATTGTTTTAAGCTGAACTTAAAGAACTATTTATAAAAACAAGCTCAATGAATCCACATGGGAGACAACTGCAGAAAGGCTAGTCTGTAATAATATTACACGTCATCCACACCCAAGTCCTTCAAAACAATCCCGAATCACACAATTCCCTCTGTTTGCTGTATTAATTCATCCAAAACTCTTCAAAGTTTTCTCAGTTCTCCTATGCCCCTCGTGGCTGCCAGGGAGCCTCCAGGTAACGCAAGTCAGCGGGTGACCGTCCCTGTGGGGCCTGGAGCCAGCAGCCAAGACACTGCAGCATCCATGGGAGCAGGAAACAGGAATGCCTTCAGGCCAGGGCATCTCAGGGAGACAAAGAGCGTTATTCCAGAAGCACAGTTTAACCTGCTTGAATTCTATATGCGCTGTTTTAGAACAGTAACTCATGAGACCATGTGAACTCGGAAAAAGTTTTGGAGTTTATTTGCATGTCTTGACTGCCTCTGTTTTTGGAGGAATGGAGATTAGTAGCCTTGAGTTCCAGAAAACACAATATATTTTATTGTCTCTGCTTATTCTGTGGTTGGGGATGTGGAAAGTAGGTTACATACCCAAGCTTTACTTTCAACAAGTTATAGAAATGTTGCAATTAAAATATTCATATTTCTTCCAAAACCATGGGTTTTGTCAATCCCAAGACAAAGGCTTACAGACAGCCTATAAGGAAAGGAAAAAAAAAAGGTTTTTTTTGGCCTGGTGACACAGGGCATTGAGATTCATAGCTGGAATCATGGTTGATCATGAGGCTCAAATCTTGCTCTAATGTGAAAGACTGGACCAGAGAAGACTCCTTTAGCTTAATACCAAGATCAGTTTGGGCAACTTGAGATGAACGAGCAGAATAAAGCCTTGCTCTGGGATGTGCCACGTGGTTGAGTTGGATATTGTTATCTGCTTATCGGGAAGGAACGGACACATATTCATAAAAACAAACACCAGCCGAACAAATGCAAATCCCTCAAATCCTAGAAGCACCTCTGGCTTTTTCCGAGATCTGAACTCTTCAAAGACCTGGGAATCAGCAGAGCCCTAACTCAGCTCTTGAGAGCCAACTCAAATACTTTGACCAATCTGAAGTGCCTGTTTGACAGCTCTACGTCCAAAAGGAATCCAGCTCTTGGAAAAAATGTTACAAAAAACCTCATAATCCATGGGTTATTGAGTGTTATCTTGGGTATATAATTCACAGGTCTTTTAACCTTACATATATAAATTAATCCCACAGTGTGGAAGTAGATACAAGAGAACGTTTAAAAATTATCAGGAAAGGATTTTTTAAAAAATACTGAAGTGCTGAAAAAATCTTATCCTTGTTTAGCTTTACAAAAGAATATACTAGTTGTATCATTCCTTTCAAGAAATTGAAGCTTTCAACTAAACAAACACACATGACTCTTTTCCCTTTCTGTTCTCTTACTTTTTTTTTAAAATAAAAAAACCCAACCAATCACACAGAATCCCCACATGACTTGGGAACAAAAACTCAAACCCCAAAGCACAGTTAGCAATAAGCAGTCCTCTAAAGCTTTTGTTTAGCAATGACAAATCAGGGAAGTGTGGTATGATTTGTGCTTATTCTGTACAACACAGAGTTCTTTAGCAAGCCAGATACAGTAACTTGTGGCAAATGTACCTATAGGGGTCTTGGATGAAGTCTTTCTTTCCATAGCCATGACTTAAAATATTTAGGTTTTGCAAATGGACATGTGTTGAAGTGCCTCTATATTAACAAACCAGTGCAGAAAACTTTTCTGCACATCTTAGGCACTGTGCCAAATACCTTCTCTGTCCCAGCTTTCAGTCCTGCATGCTTTAGGCATGAAGACTGAGCTTTACTCTTTGCTAGTCAGCAATAGACTTGCATCCTTTAAACTGTTAGTGATAACCATCATTCATTCAGCCTGCAGATAAGAGATTTCTCAAATAACAGTAAATCTGGCACCATCTCACCCTTGGAACTGAAAAAGTAAGCAAGAAGAATGGGATCAACATAAAACAAGAAATAGGAAATTTAGAGCAAGTGTTCTTGCAGGAGGTTTCAAAACATTCTCCGCAGATATTCCTGTAATAGAAAAACCCATCTGCTCCGTACACAGCTAATGAAATCACTTGGCATAATGTGTCTTTACTGCCCTCCTCATTGCTCAAGAATTCCTTCTCAAATGATAAAGAGCCATTTATAAGGTAAAGTTGGTGCCCATTTCAAATAAATTACCTTAACTGATAAATTCTATTAAGATCTTAAATATTTCAAAATTTTTCTCATTTTAAATATTAACAAAGAAGGGAAGTTAATACTGATTTATCATGAGACCCAGGTCATTATGAAATCAGATCCATTAACAAGGATAATAGTTTCTTTTTTAGTCTAGATGAAGGCAATTTATGAGTGCTAGGAAATTTTGCAGATTGCCTGTGGGTAGAGCTTGGCATCTATGTAATTATGTGGGATCTCTGAAGGCATTTAAAGGCCAATTGACTGCTTTTAAATCATCTCTTTAAACTGGTGACAACTAGGATATAAAGATTTTGTGGCCAAATGAAAGAAGAGTATTTCAGTGCTGCCAATTCCGGCCCAGCAATTCACGAGCTGGGAAAGTTCATACCCAGATATATATTATAGGGTATGTATTAAAAATTAATCATAAAATTGATGTTGAAAAAGACTAATTTTGAAAGAAATGAAAATATTCCAGAGCCACTGGAGAAAAAAATTGAATTGGTGAATGCTTTAATTATAGGAAGTAGCTCACAAAGCTTGCCTGGTTACAGGGATCAGATCCAGGAAAAAGCACATTTTCTTGGCCCATTCTTCATGTATTTCTTCATGCATGCCTGCCACTATTAGCATTCTGGCTATCAGTCAGGAGGGAATTACTGTGCATACAACTGTCAATTTGCACATAATTTCAGACTTCCCACACACACTCTCTAACACATGCACTGAATCATTCCCAGCATCCAGGTCTACTGCCTATTGTATTTTAAAAGACAGAAGAAGCCATTTCCTTCCTTCCTCCATAGTGTTCATGTTACATATAATAGAGAGATGTATATCTCCCTGTCACCTTTGGATTACAATAATGTTCCTATATTGGTTCAGTTCTTCTCAACTCCTACATGACAACTGAGCTGTGTTTTTTCTTATTGTTGCTAACAATACCTTTGGTTACATACATTAATTAAAGGGTATTAAGGTATGACTCAAATAAATTTTCAGTAAAAGCTGTTTTGAATGAGTGGTTCAGTGCACTAACAATTAGAATTGCTAAATACACTGAAGGAGGCCATTTCTGCCTGACCATTTCTTCTAGATTTTGCACAGCAGGACTCACATTTAGCATGGCATGGCACAGGCATACGGAAGGGCAGAGTTTAACTGCTAAACAAGCCCATTACTCAGACCTTCTGCACCCACTCATGAAATTCTCCTGCTTTTGACCAGTAGTGCCAGGCACTGGGGCACAGCGGAGCAGCCACAGATCCTCCTGCGTGAGCTGGTCTGCGTAAGTGCGGACCAAAACACCAGGACAGGTATGCATGATGACAAAAGGGGGGGGAAAAACAATCCCTTGAGGGCACACTCCCCAAAAGGCTGTCGTTAACTGTATCATACACTGTTCTTTCCTGCAGTTTTCTGTGCTGACTGCTATAAACTGCATCAATTCATGTCTTTCATGCATTGCAAGTCTGATGAAGCCAGAACATTTTCCACCAAAATGTCAGCAGAACAAGCTATTACAGAAGAGATTTTTCTTCACAGGAAATTGCAAATGCCTGTACTACTTCTGATTAGAGCACAAAACCTAGGGCCCAGCATCTGAAGAAATGATGAACTAGAGTACTCTTTATTGTAAGAAGAAAAAAAATAGTTACTAATATTGCTAGAAAAGTATACTTTATTTCACTGTAATTTATAGAAAAAATATATCCTTTTCTTTCTGCAAAGCAAAAACTGCTTTTGCTTTTATTGAAGAACTAGGTTTTTAGCTACTCCTAATGTTCCATTAATAATTTAATCACAGAATTACAGAATTGTGGGCAACAATAAGAAACTCTTGCTTGAGTTCTACTTGTCTTGTCCCCAACAGATTTTTGTTCATTTTGTTCTTTAAATCCCCTAATTATGAGGTTTCTCTGTCTTTCTTAGGCAAGGTATCCCTAACCAGAGCCATAAAAAAACCAGGTTATGTTTACATTGCCATTTCTGCCTGGTTCCTTTCATCGGTTGTTCAACAAGGTGAAGATTACTACAAAGAATCTGATCTCGAAAATTCAGTTAATCAGTTTGTTTCTCTCCTAAGAAACAAAACTCCTCCTATTGCCAAAGTGGTAAGTTTTACCATTACACATCATAATTTGCAAAAACAAACTAGCTGCAAACAAGCTGGATTTTATAAACATGTACAAGTTGCTAAATAGCAGGGTAGCTATCTAGCAGGTATTTACAGAAGTCAAGAGCATAAATCAAGGAAATGCATAATTAAACAGAACTCCAAGGTAAGAGAATTCACTCAAGCTCAGAAGCACACATTGATTTAAAATACCTCAACAGCTCACTCAGATTATTCCTTCAGCAGTAATATTAAAACAGCAAATCTTTTAAAGGAATTGGAGATGATATTTGCCCACTGTTGCAGATACTGTTGTATTGCTAATGCACCATTATTTTCTAATCAGTCTCTTTATACCGTGTTCCTGATTCCTACTGGAAATACTTGGCCAAAATGATATTTAGGTGTTGATTAAAAAAAAGTAAAGATGCCTAGATTCCAAAATGAAGTTAAAATTTCTCTCCCTACCAATTAGAAAACTTTACTGAAACATTGCCCTAGATGAAGCAGATACTGAACAGTGTCAGTATTCATTTACTTGGAAAATGATGCAAATTTTCAAATAAGCAAGTATTTTTCCTCCTTCAGTTCAGTTTCAGTAGCCATGTTATGCTCTCCAGAAGTACTGGTTTTACAGGTGAGATTAAATTTCTGAACTTATATTGTCTGTAAAAACAATCTTAGAATAGTATAAAATTTAAAAATGAACTACAGATTAAAAGTCTCTTCATATAGCTCATGACAATTTCCTGACATGAATCGACCACAAATCATTTTGAGACACAGACATTTCTTTAATGGGAAACTGGCAAAGGCAGGTTAATATCTCTAAAGGAACAAGAAGTTTGACTATTGAATTCTAACTGTACTCTGGGGAAAAAAGTAATCTTTCAATTACAGGTATTACCTGCTATAAGTTATGGGATGGTCCTGAATCAGTAAAAAACTATGATTTCTTAAAAAAATGGAAAGGGGGTCTTCAAATATAGTTTTATTTCCCCCCTCTAGAGTTATAAATGATACCTGAGCTTTTTTTTATTTAGCAGGAAAAGGACAAAACTATCCAGAGGTTTTTTTTTTGTTTTAGTAAATATCTTTAAAGAAATTGTGTTAAATACTTATATCACTAATACATTTCCACAGCAGCAAGCAATCCACTGGCCCTAGAAAGTGTTGTTACGTGTCTGACATTAAATAAAATTTTAAAAATTGTTTTTGTATGATATACTGAGAAACATTAATATATCACATGTTAAGGTTTCTTGCATGTAAATCCGAGTTCTCAGATAGGTGGCTCTTCTGAATACTCTGAGTACTCTACATGGTGAGCAGGAGCAGCCAAAATTCTTCCTCCTGGGCAGAAACAGCTCCAGGTTTTACATGCTGGGCACATCCAACTCCCTGGATCTGTACATCTGTGCCAAAGCCAGTGTTTTTGCCCCCAGAACAGAACATCTTCTGAAGGAAAACTCTTGGTGTACGGGCTAAGCTATAGCCATTACAGGGCTCTAGATCTGCACGGAGATGAATCCTGCAGATCTGACAGACAATAGCCCACTCCAGCTAATGAAGTGCAAACAAAAGTTACACATGAAATCCTACCTGTTTTCCTCTCAAGTACTACATGCATACATTTTTAGCTACACAAGGCCACCACTAACATGACCAAAAATAAACATCACAGTAGATAACTGATGAGATGAATCAAACATGTTGCATGGGATGCACACAATTTTATTTCATTGCTTTCATGTGCAAGGAGCTCACAAACCACCAGGCTAACCGAAAGCAGCAAACATTGTTTGGTAATTAGTAAAACAAAGGCATTCTTATCCCAATCTGCATTCAGTTTCCAATTAAATACTGATTAGAAATCAGTATTCCACTTAATTGAATTGTCAAACACTTTTCTTCAGTGACTCTTATTATATTTTAAAAGATTCATAATTGGAATAGAATTCCCAGAAAACCTAGCAGTAACATGAGCATATTGTTCTCCTAATGACATTTTATGAGCCGGCATAAAGTATTTTAGAACATATTTTTTCCAAGTCACCTTAGAACAACATCTGACTCTGAAAATACAAAGAATGTGCTTGCTACTTGCTATATGACTGCTCATTCTTTACCTGAAAAATGAGTATTTCTGAGTGCAGAAAACATGATTATGATAATTTTTGCTATCCTGGTTATGAAGTAAATACATCAATACTTTAAGCAAAGCTGTAAGAAATCAACAGAGCTAGGAACAAGTCAACAAAAATCAGAGCTTAACTACTTGGCCACGTGCCTGAAACTTGATAGCCAGAAACCAAATCTTTCACCATTACAGGATCTTTCTAAAATACTTACTAATTTCTATCTTGGCAAAACTAAGCCTGTTCACATTCAAATGTAGTACTTGGGGGTTTTTTATGGCTTTCACAATACTTTACCCCTTAATTATCTACCTAAATTAAATGCTACATGGATTTAGCTTCCTATGACTATCACAGGCCCCAAGACAAAAAAACAAAAAGAAAACATTGTACTAACTACTTTCCTTTTTTTATCACCATGAATTGTCTCAGTGAAATGAAGATGTAGGTCACATGTGAGATTATCCCGAAATACAGCTTAAACATGACCAGAGAGGTGCCATTTTCTCCTGGTATTACCTGGCAGAGAATGGTTCCTTTTTGCTGTGCTTCAGGACAACAAAGCATTCAAACAACAAGCCCAAAGGGCATGCACCACACTATGCTGTTATTACATACTGCAACATTAGTAAATAATTCACTCAGTTATTTTGTGCATGGCACGCATCACAGAGTTAAATTTCAGTTTTAAGTACTAAATTTAAGTTGCAACACACATTTAAATACATTCTATTGCTCTAAAGACTTTAAAGCCAGAACTATCACACATATCTTGTTCAATTTCCCATGTAATATAGTTTTCCCTGTTCAAAATCCACTGCTCAATTGATTCTTTTCTCCAAAGAGCTTGGAGCTATATCCTATAAAACAGTGACATACCTGAAGCAGAACTGTGCAGTTTTGGTACAAGCATGCTTGGGAAATACAGTGGTCTCAGAGGGACCAGAATAGCTTCCTTGTAAAGTCAAAATTCATCTAAGAACTAAAGGCTAGCCTAAGAAAGCTTTTGTTTTTGTTAATACATGAAAGAAAACTTAAGAAACCATAAAGTAGTTCAAATCTTAGCAATGTTCTTCCAAAACCAAAGGAACCAACAAATAAACACCAACATGTATGACTTTAAAACCAGACATATCTTCACGGAATACTTTTTTGGTAAATCACAGAAAATCAAAAAGGATGAGGAGTAAAGTATCAGTAAATAAAATTCCAGTAAAATGAATGAAATACTGAAATGAACAAAATGAAACGTTCAGAGACAGTGAAATACTTCGAAGATGATCATCAACTCAATTTTCTAAAGATGCATCCTTTCAACAACCCAGTTTCTTAATTTTTTGAGAACCAGAGAAGGCAGGGGGAAAAGGAGGTGAATAAAACAAATCCATCTAAACTCCAGTCAAGCTCTTGATATAGAAGGAAGAATTCCCTCTTGCATCCTGTCCTTTTATACTAGTCTAATGATTTGACAAAATTTAGAGTGCTGTCTGTTCAAGACCTTCATATCATAACTAAGGTTTACATCTGTAGAAACCCTGTGTTACACCGTGGTCACGTAGAAAAGCTGCACTGAGGATTCCATCACTGATTAAGACTAAACAGGAGAATCATTTGGGCAGCAGAAAGGCAGCTTTGCTGAATGAGAAAAGTCAGAGTCTACCCTTTGACAGAAGATATTTTGAGAGATCTCAGGTGCCATGACTGACTGGTATTTGCTGAGCTGTGGACTGGTCCCAAGATGAGATTTTGGAACAAATAACAAATAGAAAGTGGAATATAAAGAAGTTTTAAAACTAATGATGTGAAAAAAAGGCTATTAAAAAAGCTCATGCTGAAGAGTTCTGCTTTCCTCTTAAACTTTGAATGAGAATTCAAGGAGCCTTGGTGTATCTGGATCTCACGGTCTGAATGAGCAATGCCTAGACATCAATCATTTGCCAACCACTCCGGAAAAGATCAAGCATGGAAAAACGGAGTAAATAAAAGACTCTTAATAACATTTGACAGATCTGCCCTCGGCATTTACTGCTGTTTTCCTGCACACACAAACCCTACAGAGTAACCTAGGCTTGCTGCCGCATTTCTGACATCAATTATTTCTTTTCCCCACTTGCTCTGTAGTAGCACATTCAGTTCAGTAATGTTTTATATATGCTGAAACAGAGCTAGCAAAAATATCCATTATGCCAGAATACTCCATGTTTTTGCTGTTCCATAACTGTCTGGAAACCAGAAAAGTGGAAATTGGGAGTAATAACACCTATAACTAGCATAGTTTATTTTCTTTCTGGAAACCGTCATGGTATATTTGTAAATGAATATTCCTGGTTTATTTAGCCATAGTCCTTCTGTGGGTATTTTTATGTTTGTTTTTTCTTTTTTTTTTTTTTTTCCCTACTGAGGAAGACAAATTTTGCTATTTAAATCAGAATTCAAGGCCTGTTCAGGTTTTTAAAATATTAATTGAACTACTGAAAATGACAGAGGGGTGAATTAAAAGCAGGTCATTCTGTAAAATGCCTAGATATAAAGCTACAAACTTTATATCTAGGGGAAACTCAGTGGGAAAAAATTACTTAATTATGAATAAATTTGAACCTTAGAGATGCTGAAATGCAAGAAGAATGCTAAAAAGCAGCTACCATCAAGTTGTTATGACAGCAGGAACTTGTGGGCAGCAAATGGGAGTTTATTTCCTCACCACTTTCCAAAAAGGTTCACAAGAGTCAAACATTAGGAAGTAGTTAAATAAATGTGGTTTTAACAAGCATTTACTTCATAAGTTATGAACAGTGCAGTGAATTGATGCTATTCATTAACCATACTAAACCAAATGTCTATCACTGAAACATTGTCTTAAATAAGATCTTGAGTAGAATATATCATGCTAGGCTTGCTTGCTGGAACTGTACTCAATCACAACTTCTGAAAAAAATTAGAACATCTCACTTCTTATTTTCCAAGTGCACTTTGGACATGCGGACTGCTATGGAGTTTCTCTTGGAAGTATGCATGGGGAAAGCTTTGCCTTTGCAGGGTCATTATCTGCCTGAAGATGAAGACAGCTAGCTAGGGGGATTTTCGGGTGCTTGAGTGTCTTTAGGCAAGTAATGAGCTCTAAAAAGCTTGCATTTTACTTACTGCTTACTTTTTTTATTCCACTGGGCCAGCTCCATTCATATTTCATCTTAATTTTTGTCTCCTTTTTCCTTTCCACAGCTTTTTTCCCCCCTCTACTTTTATACACAGATTTCTCCAGAAAACACCAAAACAAATGCCACATTGGTAGAATATCTCATTTCAGGATTACTCACTCATGTACCCAACAATATTTTCCTAAACAGTGTTTATAGCCACTGAAACCACAACAATATAGAAACTGTCAGCTTTAGGTGCTTTGGATTTTTATTATTTTGTGTGTAGAAATTCAACTCTGATGCAAATAATATAGCACCTCATAGTTTAGAAAAGCAGCTATTAGCACCCTCATTCTCATGAGGCAGTGCTTTAGAGAACCTTCCCTCTGATTTCAGCATTCGACAGCAAAGTGCTCTAAGCAGCCTGGGGGCAGGATTCACACACTTTGCAACACAGAAGAATCAGTATCCTTTGTAGAGCTATTCTTGCTGATTTCAGATGAGAAAAAGTTGGTATTAGGGCCAAAACACCCCAAAAGACTTCCTTTTCCACCGACTCCTGATAGAAGTTGGTTCTTTGCATTGTTTCCACACTGCCAATCCAGGCACTCATGCCAGGCTTCTCTTCGTAGAGTTCAATTATGTTAATTTTCCCCCCTGAAACCTGTTTTTTCCTAAGTAAGTTGTAATGTCTCTACTGCAGCTTCAGCAGCTTCTTTTTCTGGCCTTCTGTCTGAAAGAGATCTAATAACTTGTACTAGAATCTGTCTCCAGTCACCTTTGGAAAACTACTGAGTGAGTTTAGTGGCAGTAGGACAGAGCACTGCACCACGGGCACACGATGGATGGTTCCCTATTGCTCTTACACATGACACTTGGCACACAACTTATGGGCCAGCTCAGGAACTCCCACCAAACAGAGGCAACTGAGCATTCCAGTGACATGGTACATCAAAGTTATGCATCCTAGGGAACAAATAGGACTATTCAGAAAATACTTCTGTCCTCCTTTAGCTTTACAGGGAGACCCACCATGTAAAATATTCCTATTTCTAGAGTAAAAATAGAAAAGAGCAGAAATGCTCTTATGTGTGACAGAAATTTAATCTACTCTACAGGCAATCTTCATAGCTCACAGCTTGGATTCATGTTGAAAGAGCTCCTCTGGTGTGGAAACAGCCTGTGCTGAATTGCTACCCTGCTGCAATTAGACTCCTTCTAGAAATTAAGCTTGCTTTAGGTATTTCCATATTACTCTACAGCTTGTAGGGCAGTGTCAGAGAATTTCATTGCAGCCCAAGCAGATGGAAGGCTGAATGTTTCTATCAAAACTAGTTAGCAGTTGCTAATAATTTTTAAATACTATAAATATTTAATGTAACTTTCTGTTTACTATATTGCATTATCATGAATCAGTAACAAGAACAATAGCCTGTTTTGTGACTACTTCTTCGACAGTTTCTTTCTGTACTCCTCTACTACATGAAGGTACTGATATGAATGCCAAGCTATGTAATATGCATTTTGTGATAAAATATGCATAAGGCACAAAGCCATTTTATTGTGAAGATATTACTTTTAAAAAAGCTCTTAGTGCAAAGTGAAGAAGGGAAAATTCTTTCATTAAATAGTTTATAGTAATTTTTTCTGCATTTTATTAACAGAGCAATATTAGCAGAATAGCAGCACAATTTAGCTGGAACAGAAAATTTATCTATTAGAAATTTTCCCAAAACCCCATAGTCCTCCATGTAACAACCTATTTCTAGGTGAAAATAATAGAAAATAAGAAATCTCAGAAAAATCTTTGATTATCTCTTGCTATCAACCTTTACAGTGTAAAATGGCATCCCTCAGAATTTGGTAGAAACACAGAGGGAACCAAGAGAGTGCTGCTGTCTCACACGTGCCAAACACAAACCTCTGTTTCAGTGTCAAAGGCTGCAGAGAGACTTTCAGTGTCAGCCAATGTTTGAGGCAAAATTAGGATGCAATCAGCAAAATAAGATAAAGTGCAGGTGTGTTAAATTCTATAGGAGTAAAAAGAAAACAGTTGAAATTACAGTACATGTAAAAAACAAAGAGTTCTTGCTTTTAAAACACAGAGAGGAATCCTTCTAACTTCTGTTCAACTGGTTTCTTTTTCTACAAAAGACAGCATGTGCGGCTTCTCAGTTTCCTAAGCATGACATGAAATGCACACACTGGAAATTTGGAAGAAGGTAAAACCTGAAAGAAAAACCACTTATGTATCTGGCAAACACAAAAATACTTTGTTCCTGACGGTATGGGCAGAACTGTAAGAAAAATATAAGACAGAATTAGTAATGAAATGGGCAGAGGGTGTTTCAAAGAACTTTGCTCTTTGTACCCAAATAAATCTTTCTGTGAGCCCCAGAACTGCTAATATCATGTTATCTGGTATAACTAAAGTTTTGATTAATGTCAAGTTACAGTCCCTTGAAATTCATCTCTTCCACATTAAACACAGTTTATAGAAGATTAACATTTCAGCCATTTTTGGCAAGGTATTGAAAATTTTCAAGAACATTTTCTAGACAAAACAAAACAAAGATTTCTAAAAAGAATAAGAAAGAATTGTGCCTGTTACGTGAGAAACAACAAATGCAATAATCATTACTGTTCAACAGAGGCTTCAAGTGTAAAGCAAACAGTGATTTTGAAGCAAGGCTCAGGGGGCATGCAGCATTCTATCTGCCAGCATGACAGGCTCTTTGCTTTCCAGTCACAGTGCCAGTGAATATTGAGCTGGGACAGAGACACACATCAAATGTAATGAGAGACAATATTTACTTGCTGAATTTGTAAATATTATTCTATTACCACTGCTCAACTGCCTGTTAAAATTTCAGAGACCATCTCAAATGACCTGGGGATTTGCAAACAACAAAATGCCATTTATCCACACAACACAGGCTGCAGCTATCAGGAAAACTGTTTGCCAGAGGTATTACTGCAAGCAATTCTGAATAATAACAGGATGCCAGTACAGATGATACTGGGCCCATAGGGAAGAATATTTTTTGAGTTTCATGTATCTCTTTCAAAACTCTTTGTCAGTCTTTCATAAATCCTGTTCAAAATATACTTTGTCCAACATTGTTTCTCTGTACCGCATCAGACACCTTATATTTGAAATACCGCTTATGCCTCTGGATATGTAACTTTTGAGGAAAAAGATCTTTTTTCCATTTAATTTTTCCATAAGCACATTTCATATAATTCCAATCATATGTAGGAAAGACACATTTTATAAGTCTATGTAATTTTTAAATTAAGAAGAACATCTAGCTCAGAAATGCTGAACAGCTAAAATACTGTTAGGCTATAACAATTTCATTAATTTGTTTCTTTACTTGGTGCCATTAAAAAGTTTAAATTTTTCTTTAATGCAAGCCACTCCCTTATCATATTGAAAAAAATCAAGATGACAGATCTCATAGAAAAAACCTGCAAATTCCAATGATTAAAAGTAACTACAGAATTTACAAAATTTATGGGAAGAATGTCTGAATCTCATAATTGAAGGAAAAGGAACCACAAGGTTTAATTTTGCAAATTCATGTAGGATTTTAGCAGCCGTCTTGCTTTATCATTAGAATTTTATTGCATTTAATAACTGGAAATAAAATCCAGCTTAGAAGCACACATCTGGCTTTAAAGACATGTAGTGAATTAAGATTGACTTTTTCTACTACTACTGTGCAGCTCTTCTGCCTAAGAAATATTTGCAGGATTTCAGCAGTTGGAGACGTCCTTTGTGCATCTTTCAAAGAGTGAAAAGCATCTCCTATCTCATTTCTGCACTTCTTGATAATTGAGGTACAGCTGCTTAAGGCACATTCCCAGTTCATTTTCACAGCACGTAGTTACAGACTGCAGTCACCCAGATGGGAGTTTTCTTGGGGCTCCAGTGCCAGCCAATATAAAGCCAATAAAAGGGGTTTAGGGCACTCTCAGTCCCTACTGTGACAATGAGCTGCTTTTTGTTTCGGAATTAACAAATCTTATCCCTTAAGATGGAGAGCAGTGCAAGCAAAACTTTCCTTTTTTGAAAGGGAACACTAACGGGTTGAACCCTTTCCCTATTAACGTGAAATTTCAATTTCAAGAAAAAACTCTTCACAATATATGTGTTTTGGCAGGTTTGAGCAAGAATGCTCTTGAAATCTAGACAATTCTCACAGATAATGACAAAACTGTGTTAATTATTTGGATTAGCAGATACTAAGATTTAGAGACAGGTCAAGACTCTCCAACAGCATAGGCATCTAACATCTTTTGCCATGTCAAGGATTATGTTGTCATCTCCACAGCAAAAAACATCCTTGGGGGTTTGTGGTAGCGACAGAGCAGGTGCTAGGAAGAGAAGCCTTTGCAGATCTCTAAGGTTACTAGTTGCAGCAGTATATAGAAAATTTTGCTGCTGATACACTCATATTCAGGTAAAGAGAACAGAGTGAAGAGCACACAGCGTCTGCAGAGGAGCTTGAACAAATGGTCTTGGTGAATTTCAAACACTGCGTAAGGAAAAATGAGAAGGGGAAATAACGCATTCACAACAACTGCTGTTCAAGTATTTTTCCACTTGATTTATTAATATAATTTTTGATACTAATGAATGCTGAGGATCTGCTGCAATGATGGCTCGTAGACACACACTTTGTACCGCACACTTTGGGTAGCCAGCACTGGTGTTGAGTGTTACCTCTGCTCCAGGGTTAACCAGAATATCTCCAAATAACAAAGCCTTTAGAAATACCACTTAAGGTCTAAATTAAGCTGTCAGTGCCTTACGAACTGCGTTGTAATAATGGACAGATACTTAAGGACCCTTGTTTACAGAAATGTATCACGGCAGCATGTTAGAGTTCCTTTTTTTTTTCCTTTAGGTATATCTGTCACATTGCATTTTGGATTTGCTTCATGAAATACTGAACGTGAAATAGATAGGCTACATCTTTCCTGGTCGTAGTCTGAATAAGAATTATACACCTTCAAATCAGATGTCTAATGGACTCCTTAATATACTCTGATATTTCACTGTCAAAATTATAGTGAAAAGAGGAGCAACAAAGCACCATCAACCTTTTTTGACAGAAAATTGCATGAGAAAGATTAAAATTAATTGTGTTTTGAAGCATATCATGCCAAAATTCTCCCTGAATGCATAATTTGGGATATGCAGCTGTTTTCATTTAGCTTGAAATAAGGCAGAAACAGTTCTGTGAAGAGGAAAGATAGGGTCTTAGAATCTACAGTCTCAGTTCTTCAGTAAGATTAATAGATCTTTAACCTAAGGTAGTAATTCACTGACTGTCTACTACCATAGGTTGAATGATTTATCTGTGCTGAACCATTCTGTTATTTTTCTACTGAAAAATACTGTTTTCTACTGAAGAACGAAAAAGTCACAATTTGTGGTAGAGGCAGATATACTTCTGAAAATTTAAGTTCAGAGTGCCCATTCAATACAGTTATTATGACCTATTTCTCTTATGAAACGGAAACAGTAATATACATTACTAAAATGGAAAAAAGACACAACAAGGGAGACAGTAACTATAAGGCACGAAAAGGGAGTGAAAGAACTGTTTTAATAGAGACTCCCTGATTTTGATGCTATTTGTGAAGCACTGGAAACAACTTCTAGTGAGAAGTTTTGTCAGTGGAAGAAGACAAAAAGGGAAGAGAGCCCTGAGGTGAGGCTTTGTGGGCAGGAAGCAGGCAGCAGTGTGAGGATGTGTCCAGGAGCACCTGGCATTTGCTGCTTTGCATCCAGGCACAGGGAGAATCACAGTGCCAGAATACGCAGCCACAGGAATGAGATACTGAACAAACCTTTGCAGCCACCAGTGTGCAAGGGCATACCTTGCAAACATTGCTTCTGAAGCACAGCTTGGAGTATTTTGGCAAAATTTCCCTTTCTGACAAGCCTTGCCCTGAACAGAGTTTAAGCCTGCTCTGCTCGAGCTAAGTGGATTAACAAGAATTTTAGGATCAGGTGATAACTGCGGTATGTCACTTGAGGTGCAAAGGACGAAATCTAAACAGAAAGCAGGAGAAATACAAACAGATGGAATTAGAGGGGCTTATTTGTGATGCTGAATTCAGTCACAAAACCAAACAGGGAAACATTCAAGTTCTGACACATGATAAATTGTTACTGAGTATAGAAAATAAAAAAACTCCAGAAACATGTATGAGGAGTGCAAAAATTTGTAACTCTTCAGAATCCAACAAGATGACCTTGTAAGAAACTTGAAACTACACAAGAATTACCAGATATTTTTCAAATTTCTTAAGAAACTTCAGAGTCTCTAAAGATGCAGCATTTTAAATAATGCATTAGAAAGTGACAGTGGAAACCTTAATGTTCAACAGGAATAGTATGTGAGGGCTTAATCTAGGGGGATTGTGTGTCTCTTTTTTCCTGTTTATGAAGTAATCTCTTCAATGTAACGAATTAACCTTTGGTCTTAGTGACAGTGCTCATGACTCACGCTCCTCTTAACCCTCCTTTTTAGGAGAAGTTTAGTTATGACGCCCACTAAAAAGACAAGTGTTTCTGCTGAACCCTTCTATTGCAGAGCATACAGAGAACTGCCATTTCTCTCGTTATTTTGCAGTGGACAGACTGCAGATGAAGTCGAGGCAGTTTCCCAGGGGTCAGGTCAGGGTGGTCTGGTTCCTGTCCCTGCCCACAGCAGCAGGAACCTGCCATTCTCTGCAGGACCTGGCAGGGAGCTGCTGCAGCTCCATCTGCACACTGCAGGTAGCAAATTTACCACCTCCAGAAAATTCTGAGGCCTTCCATGGGCAGTTTTATGACATGTAGAGGCCAAAGGGGATAAGTAAACGAGGGGAAGAGAAGGAGGCCACTGGGAGACATTTACAGCATCCACTGCATAACATGAAATCAAATTTTATGGAGTAACATAAAGATGAAGTGGTGTAATTTGATGTTTGTGCTTACTCCCCTGCCAGTACTCTTCAAATACTTGCCATGCATAACAGAGACACACATTGACTCATTGACTCAAACTCACAACTAGGGAATTCACACAGAGAAACTTGAATTTTAGCTATGTAATAATATATATTACACAACTAAACGTTAATCCCACACACCATTATATTATGCACTCAGTATGGCTTCTGATAAGGATTTTAGTAAGGACTAAGTTCTTGTCAATCAAAAGTCTAGGAATGCCTATGCCGTGGGGAGATGAGTAATGATGGCTTATCGTGCAGTGGAAATATTCTTTGCACAGTACTATTTGGTACAATTTCAATAAATTCAATAAACTTTTAAAAGCCAAAGCTAATTTGCATATAAGCTTGTCATCTTATCTGTGTTCATCAATACAAATAAAATTATAATGGCACGTTGAGGGGGTAAGGATGCTGGCAAAAAAAGTGAGCATATATGCACACCTAAAAGACAAACACATATGCATGTATAGATTTTATCTAAATAGTGCATATATGTTTGCATGTGTGTGCATCTTCAACACAGTATTATGTCTGTTTTTGTATAGACATTCAGCCAGATGAGAAGCAAAGGATTTCGCCATTTTGTTTCCTATTCTGAGCAATTAGATTCCAATGGAATCTAATTTATATTCCATTTAAAGGTTTTATCAAATCTGTTCTAATTGTAGAAGACTGATCATGAAAAAGCTGGCAACATTAGCAAGTACCACTAGCAGATAAAAAGCTATATTTTCTCAAACAGCAATTAAGCTTTTAAAAGGAAAAGGTAAATATTTCATCTTTTCACTGGACGTTATCAACAGGCTTAAAGTAAAACGGACATTTTCTCGGCAGATCTCCAGGCTGGGAGGGGATGACCCACCACCAAAACAGTCAAGTTTTGAACACTCTGTTTCGAGCAGGAGCTAAGAGGTCACTTTGCTCAGGGTTATTACACAGGGCGGAGTTTCAAAGGTTCAGCTCCTTTCTCATCCATACAGGGAAAAAGCGTTTTGTATTCCACCACTCCTGAGCTGGCAGCTACACCCTTGGAGATACTTGTCTGGCAAACATTTAAACTGCCTAATACACAGCTCCTTTACAGTTTGTAAACATGGCTAGCCAATGCTGCTAGCAGCTTTGATCACCATTTAAAAATACTTGTGAAAGACTCAATAAAATGCTCAGATGAAAATATATGACCCAGGACCAACATAACTATAGCAGATAATGATTTAATAAACAGTATCCAAACACCCACAGCACCACTGCCAACTCATCCCCCAAGACAAATGGGAAAGGGAGTGATTAACTAAAATGAAAAGAATTGGCCCAGCTGTTCTGGTCATTCAATTCTTAATGCCATAAAAATAAGAGAATTGTGGCAATGTATAATTGGTTATGGAAGTAATTTTGAAGTTTTTTTTTTTTAAATAAAGTTGTGCTTTGAACACTACAAAAGCCAGCACATAGTTGTTTTCTAAATGGGAATATCTTCTCTTAGTTAAATTAATGGAACCCTTACCACTGGCATCAAAACAGGAAGATCTAGACCAATATGCTGAAAACTATTATTATAGAAGGATTCACACAAAATGCTAGGCTTTGCATAATGTATTATACCCAGATGGAAGGCTACTGGGAAAATATCAGGAAAAATCTAACACTGGGAAAGACAACTGCTAAAAAACTATTATCAAAGTGGGGTAAATTTCAGTAAATGTCTCCTCTATTCTGCTATACCTCAAATTCAAATGTTTAACTAAATTAAACTGCTTGTACAGAATATTCAATTTGCACCTTTATTTCCTAAGTCTAAAGAAGAAATATTAAGCAGATATTAACTTTGCATTAAGTCAAGGCTTTCAGTAGAAATGTCACTGGCACAGCAGAGAAAATTTTCCACTTTAGCATTGCCAGACAATCTCTACAGAGAGTAGAAAAGATATTCCTGTTAACGAATATCTGCCTGAGATTTACTTCTTAGTTTTGTGGCTCTCACCAAAGCAAACAAGCAAAACTCAAAGCTAAGTCAACCATACTTTCACATACTGTATGCAATTATTAACGTGTGTGTATAACTTTTATTGGTCATCCAAAAAAAAAAGGCAATGAATACCTTACATTCCTTGTCAGATAGTTAAGGCAAGACTTGCATATCTGCGAGTCCAAAGACCACCCATTTAACTTACCATGTTCCATCTGCTACTTGAGTTTAATCAATTTGTTAACATCTATTTAACCACCTCATTTTCAAGATGCAATTGTGTCATTCTTCTTATACAGAACATTAAACAGCTTTTGGAAACTACTGCTTTCTAAAATGAACATACAAAAAAAAATTCACGACCAGCTGGGATGCTGTATCCTAGACCAATACTCATTTAATCATCAATTTCATAGGATTATACAGCATTATAAGTTTACTGGTGTAGGTACACTTTTTACCTCTTGATCTTTGGCTTTTATACCACTGCTCTGTATATTTACAGTATGTGAACATACAATCTGGATAACATATGGGACCCAGGTACACAATGAAATTGAAAAGAATATCACTTCTGGTCTTATTTTGGTTTTGTAGAGAAACTCATGTTGAAGAGTTATTAATATACTGAACATCTGTGGAAGATTTAATCCATTCGTCCTGTTATTCTAAAGGGAGCTTTATCCTCGGTTTATGATTTCTTTTTTAAACAAGGCTTATAAATATGCATAATAAAGCAAAGAAGAATTCAGTGTCTTTATAGCAGGAGAAGTACAATTAGAAATAGATTTATCATTCAGAGATTGAATGAGACTTTTATAGATATTTTTTAAATCTCAGAGCTTTCATGGCTGTGCAGAGAACAGTTTTGCTTCAAAACAAGTTCCTAGGACCTTCAAGAGCTTTAGATGCTTTTATAGCTACAGCTGCTTTAAAAAGCTGAGAGACGCTTTTAAAAGCTATAGATACTCTTTTTAATAGATGCTACTTAATTCAACTTAATCTTAAAAATAATTTGAAACCTTTAAAAAAAAAAAACCAAACAAACCAAGCACGTGCTCCTTTCAGCAATTAGTAAAAATAAAAACACCCCAACCAAACAATGACACTACAAACCCTGAAAATTTCAAGATGGAACGAACTCTGCACCATTGTAAATCTAAGCTATTTTAAGTTTTGATCTCCAGAAGAAACAAAATTATTTTGCTGAGTCACATGGCACAAAAAATTCCCATCTTAGCCTGCCAATAATGAAATCAGACCAATAAATTATCTGAAACAGGTATTAGCACTCAGCAGTATATAACAGTCTATTTAATAAAGATATAAGAAAAAGTAAAATCTGCCGATTTGATAATTTGCCTTTAACATTGGTCAGCCCAAATCACTGAGTACACAGAACCTCTCATTGCTAAGCTGTAGTTGAAGATTTCTCTATACATTACAGTATTTTAAGATTTCTTAAAATAACAAATTTATTCACCAAGTTATTTAAGAAAAAAATCAAGGGAAATGAAATTTTCTGTTTTATACCCTTAATGACTAATGGAATAAGACTGTAAGTGCTTCGGTACGTTCACAATTATTTATACATCTGCTTTTGTTTGAGCAAAGATACACGTCAGTAAGGGGCAAGGCTATCAATTTGTCCCAAAAAGAACCATATTCTATAATCCTTAAGAACCAGGTGGAATCACTCTTCTAAGTTAACTATTCCTTTCGATTTTCCAAATGCTTCTCTTGATAAAAGCCCTGCAATTTCATGCATGGAATGGGCCATGGTTTGACCCAAAATCCTACTTATAGCATCATTTTGACATCAGCTTTCAAAATAAAGGGTAAGGAGAAGAGATGGTATTTTCCTAGTTAAAAATAAGTTCTTTTAAGGATTTAAGTCCCTTAAAGTCACAATGACTAAAATTTTGGAAAGGAAAAGTATTTTATTAGAAATGGTCCTTGCTATTACCTCCAACTGAAATAGGAGACATTACTTTCTGAGAGCCACTGGGAATGATAGCTCTCCTTAAAACTGTCTGTAACAGTACACAGCTACAAATGGTAAACACACTTGTGGCTAACTTATGAAACACACTGAATAATGACTGTAAACAGGCATGTTAAGCCTCACTCTAGTAGCACTGTAATGACAAACCGTGTGAGTGAGGCTGCCATTACATCTTTGAACTTTGAAATTTTGTTTCAGCAAGCTATTTAAAATACAGATTACCTGAGGCCAGATTATATCATTAATTTTAACCTGCTTACTGATATCAGTAGGGCTAAGCTTAAATCCATGTGTTTATGATCAAATTACTTTCCCTCAGGCATGTATAAAGTTTTACATACTTAATATTTTGATAACTGCTGATGAATTCCTGGAACAAGAACTGCAAATGGATCTGAACATTGCCCAGTGAGATGAAGGTCTCATCCTGTGCGAACAATCATCTTTTATTCTGTAGTTTTCTAATAAAACTGATAAAAAAATGTAAATTAATAACAAAAACAACCAAATTGGAAAAAATCACCACTTTCTTCCCTCAATACGCAAAACAGTATTTACCAGGACAATAGTATACCTTTTATTAGCCTGAAAATCTTGACAGCATTCTAGCAGAAATTAATGACTTTCAAGAAAAAAGAAATATTTTGAATTTGAGTTGCTGACTCTCAGATCACTTCACAGAGCTTCAACGATACCTCCCATTTATTTTCTTAAAGTGAGAGTAGCTAAGCAGGCAGATTGGAAGTCAAGAGAATCAGCTTCACCCTAGACACTGAAGAATAAGCAGCAAAATAATTAAATAAAAAACCCAGAGGTTATGGTGTTAAAATAAAGCAGAGTCCCTTCTGCCCTCACCCCAATTTATAAATATTGTTAGATAAAGGACAGGAATTTCTTGCCTAAAGCAAGCCAAACAAGCCTTGCTGAGATGGCAGAATTGTTCACAAGAGGGGACTTCAGCACTGTAACTGGTGCTGTTTTAGAAGATGCTGCTGTTAAAGTCTCTCACAGAAGAATTTCATGCACAATGCACTGCAGTAAAATCAAGTGGTTCTGCTCACTGTCCAGTTTTCACATCTGAAAATTTTTTTTTTTCCCTTTCTTGTGCTCTATAAACTTAGTATGGTCCAGTCACTTTCTGCATGATAGCAGCTACCCTGTCAGGTATAATGTCACCAAATTCAGGCACTGGCCTTTTCTCCAGAAGGGATTCAGGATGGAAGGGATTAGGTTATCATCAGCACTGCTGTTCTCTGCCAGCAAACTCCAGCTCTAACTCGTAGGGTTATCAGGGAAACTTGCCAGTGTGTGCTCTATAGACACGATGATCAGCCCACAGTCCTGCCCCTCTGTGTTTCATGGGCTTCTCATTCAGCTCCTCAGAGCTTCAGCTATTCTCTTCTGCTAGAGAAGAAAGTAAATGCACTTCACAGCTCCCAACCAAGCCAGGACACCTACTTGGTAAAAGACTCAGTAATGTAATGTACAGCTGAATTCACTCCAAGACCTGTTTCAAAAGTAGGCAAATGCATTGAGTACACCCGTTCCTGAAGTACTTTTGGAGTAATTGGCAGTATTTATCTTTAGTGCTCCAGGATCAAGACTTCACCTCTATGTTCTCCAGAGACCTATTTCTTGGGTTTGTTGTGCACCTGCTGTAGAGTTTGGACCACTAGATCAGATATTTTTTCACTTCATTTCTTTCTTCAATTAAGCTAATAGCAAGTTTCGCTTAGAACTGCTGGCACCAAGGTATAACTACAATGACAAAACAATTTTAGAAAGTTGCTATAGCTGTATTGTATGTGGTTAGCAAATTAGTTATCTCACAAATCAGAGTGCCCATCAAGTATAAGCGTTTCTGGATTTTCTGCAGTAATTACCATTTTCTTCTTGCAGCAATTTTTCCAAATATAAAAATTTGTCACTGTTATTGCAATTATTAACATCGGGGGTTTACTGGAGTACATTTCCTCCTGATTTATCGTAGGAAATGAGTAGTGAAAGTGTGAAAAAATTAACTGCTGGTAATGGCAACTATAGACATACCATCTTTCACTGTCTGTTTTAAGTAAGGACTTAAGATTCTTTGGGACGTTCTTAATTTAGTCTTGGGAACATTGTATGTTTAGCTGGTCAATAATACTTGCACAAAAGTACAATAATTCCAGGGAAACAATTGTGTCTTCACAGACCAAGTCTCACCTGGAGCAAAGTATATATCATTTATAGCTTTCCAATCTAATCTGTATTTTGTCCTTATACAATCTGAAATTCTGCAGACTGTGATGCTCAGTTCTTTCCCACCAGTTCCAGATACAGCTCCAGTGCCAAGCAGGTTCACTTATGAAAGGCTGTCCTTATCCAAAATCTAAATCACGTGAATTAGTTATCCACAGCATGAAACCCTTGTTAGAGCGTTTAAACCTCTTCAGCATTTTTGAGCAGAAGATTCAGAAAAAGATTTTGATATTCATCCTATATTATTACATAGATAAAAAATTCTTTATTTACCTCAAGATGCAGCAAATATACGTGGCTAAAGAGTTATGCTACGGAAGTCCTTTTTCAACAGCATATTCAGGATTTAAGCAACGGGGGGAATACTAAAATCTGAGCCAATTTTGAGGCCCATTTTTGCCAAAGCAGTTGATCTTTCTTAGAAGAATTTAGCCATTGAAAGTTGAGAAATCATTTGCTTTTTGAACAACAGTGGAATGAAATCCTGAAAATAGGGGCTGGTTTCATTTTGATTTAGGGGAGAGCCTGCATGTAGAGGATATTCTTATTGACGTCCATCATTGTAACAGTAAATGTAATAGAGTAATTGGCACAACTCCCTTAGCAGTTTGAATTCACAGCCTTCTCAACACACTGGCAGTTTGGTCAAAGCCTGCTGCAGCAGTCACTGTGAGACCAACACTGTGGCCGCTCTCAGCCAGCTCTTCTCTGACTGCCGCACCAGGGTCCAGGTGTCTGAGCCTTTTTTTTTTCCCCACAGCTCTGGTGCTAAGACACTCTCTAATTAATGAGGCTCTAGAACAGATTATCAAACTGCGACCTTTTCAGCTTTCCAGTTTTCAGGCATCTGATGGAACACTGCAGGGTTTTCTTGTATAGTACAAATCCAGGATGTGTGCTGTACTTGGCATAACTGCAACATCTGGGGGACTTTGACCTGGTTTCATTGTGCATGTTCACAGGAATATTCTCTGTTCACTGCTTTGTTGCCTCAATATCAAATCTGGTACATGGTTTACAAAGAACAGATGATACAAGTGCTTACTGATTTAGCACATCACACATTTGCAAATTTGCCCATTTCTTCATAACTGCTTTCTTCTGCTTTCACCATGCTGCAGCTATTTTGGTTTGAAATTTTAACCTGCCTAGTTTTTTCCACCTCCATAGGAGACAGAAGATAACTGTGTCTCTGTCATAAAGCAGAAATCAGTAACACCATGCCATTCCAGATGGATGCATGATGATGATCTTCAAGAACATGTTAGACATACTGATTTAACAGTCTCCCCTGGCTGGTTAATGAAGTGTTTTCCTTTTGTTCCTTAGAGCTTTCCTCAGTGCCTAATAAACTACTCCTGTTGTAGTTCAAGGACCTGCTCATTATTTGTACACAGGGAGAGAGAGCTTGAATCCCTTCTTACCTTTCACTTGCCTGAAAACTGTGGTGCCATAGACCAAAATTGTCTGTCTCTCGACAAATTCAGCATCAATTCCTGCAACCTTTCTTCATGAGAGATTTCCTAGAAGTTCTATGTAGCCTTTGCCTTTCTCAACAGCACAACCTTGTAGGTACCTCTTCAACGCTTTATCCACTGTAAATCTCAGTCCCTCTGCAGAAGTGCCATCAACCAGATAACCCCTGCTTCAACTCAGGCAGGTGAAACAAAGCAAGCTGAGCAGAACAGTTCATGAAATCACTTCCCTATCAAATCTCAGCTGCACATATATGGATTTTTGCAACATCTTAGGTGTCCCCTCAGCACAGCTCTGCTGAGACAGTTTGTACACATCGTTCTCCAGGGGACACAGCTTTACTTTAAGGTATCTATAGTATGGAGTAGTCAAAGTATACATCTATAGACTGCAGAGACAAGCATGTTTCCTAAATAATATACAGTACACTTTGTACACACACACCAAAAAAAATCAATGCTATTGAAGTGAAAACCAGAAAGCATTGAGATATATTGCCCTAGAACTGAATATGTAGTAATAAATTCTTCTTTTGAAAATTCTTGTCAGTATGATTTCAGAAATAGACTGAAGGGTAATGCAGTTATTGATATTAATTAGAGCCTGTGAAATCTGCAGAGTCCCTGGCTACAGGATGATTTCACCTGTGGAAAAAAATGTAGTTGCAACTTCTCTGCCAACATCTGTCATGGGCATGTAGACTTTTCTAAATGAAACATGTATCACTTCTTTCTCCACAGTCAAAAGACTGGGATGAAGCAACTTGACCAAGAATGCATGGAGAAGTTCACAGATCAGTTTAGAAGTGAATCAGATTGGAAATCCAGAGAACCCAGCTTCCTTATAAAATGCTAAATAATTAAGATCTTGCAAAAGAGCATGCACACACAGCTCTAACAGTGCATAATATTTATAGACATTAAGCACCTGGAAAAATCAAACTCCAGATAAGTTTGGCTAACAAGCATTTCTAGAAGATGCAGCCTGGAGAAAAAAAAATTTTCCTTCTTATCTGACAGCACACTGCATCATAGTTTCCATTAAGTCTGATGAAAAACTTTGTAAGAACATATCTGTGCTTCATGTTATTGAAATCAAGGCTTTCTTAATATTTTCTCATGAAAACCCAGCTTAATGGAAAATTCACAATTTTATTCAGAAAATAAAGAATCTTTAACTACTTCAAGGCAAAAAGGTTTTCCCACTGCAGGCCTTGGGGGAAAAAAAAAAGTTTTCTGGAGCTTTAAGTCTGCCCTGTTATAGTTGATGCATTTTTTAACCTTTTAAACTTAAATATGCACATTTAGCTTTCGCTGAAACTCCACAGTTTGCAGCAGCATCTGATGGAAGTCCTGCAACTCACTAAGCTCACATTCTGTTGTGACTGAACTCCCCAAATACTCAAGGTGGAACAGGGTCTTTTCTGCAAAGAAAGTGTGAGAGATCATTTCATCTATTCTGGTTTTTACAGCACCGTGTTCTAGTCAGCATAGGATCCACTGTAAAGTTGGAGATGGACTGGATATCTGATCTAGACCTCAAAATATGATAGCAATATATGTTATTATATTCAGGAGCATATTCTGCTTCCTGCACTGTGCCTGCCGCGGCTGTGTCTGCCTGTCAGCTACTCGGGCAATTACTGGGGTCACTGCTGTTTGCAGAACATCATTTTCCCTTTTCTCCTGCAGTGTCTATATGTGTTTATTTCAATAAGAGCCATCAAGGATGAAAGTAAACAGCATTTTCTGTTTTATGTAGTGAAAACAGCCATTATGAGACTCATAAATCAAAGGATTTAGTAGCAAATCAGCAGCTGGGGAAAAATGCATATACACAAACACACAAATATTCAATTCCAAATAAAAAAGGTGGTTCTGTCATGAGTAAGGAAATGCTGATTTTTATTGAACTGATCAGCAGGAGTTTATATTGAATTGATCTGAATAGGAGTTTTGTGCAAATTGGAAATACTGAAAATGTTGAAGTAAATGTATTGAAGTGAGTCTACAAAAGTATCTCAGTATAACTAAGCAAAATGCAACAATTATTTTTGCAGATTTTAACACATGGAGTGCAAGGACATAAGGGAGGAACATTCTAAAGAGATTCTTTTTCTGGGCAAAGAAAACAACAGTCTTTATTTCTTCCTGTTTTACAGGTACACAGTCAGGATAGATCTTGACAAACAAGCATCCCAAATGAATTTGGTCAGGCATAGTAGAGCTAGGGGAGCACAGCATGGTTTAAATGTATTGCGCTGACTAGCACAGGCATCCTTTTTAGTTTGGTTTTTCAGTCAACTGCAGAAACGATGTTAACTGCAAATGCTGCCCAAGCCTGTCAGATGTCACCCGGAGGAGAGAAGAGCAAGAGAAAAGTCACTAATGCCTGTAGCCTTTTGTTTAGTCAAACAACTGAATTACCCTGACATAAGCATCAGTGAGCCAGGCTTTGGCAATTTATCCTTTGCATTCTCATACTGTACTAGAAACTATGCTGAAAATTAGGTAAAAGCTAAAACCTGCCTCTGCACAGGGTTTCAGCTTTGCACTGATAATAGTTATTAACTCCTCAGGCTATGCAGAATTTGCCAGAGTGACGCTACTGCTGCCTCACTGCCTTAGATATTCAATACGTGCTTCATAAGGCAACATCTGTTCTGCCCCATGGATACACCATAAATGCTTTTATATTGAGATTTCAAGATTTATAGCCTGGCTTGAAAATGCAATTAATTTCCTACTTAAAGCACAAGTATGTCGTCTTATTTCAAATATCCTAAGTGCAGCCCCTAATACTTTTTCATTTGAGAGAAGGACAAGGGAAAAAAATGTTATGTGGATCAATGCAAACTTACCTGTCTGATCAACTAAAAAGGATTATAAAGTATTTTAAACCATGCTGGTTATTAAATATATCCATGATTGTTGATTTTTATTTCTGCAACACAAACTAGTCCTTTCATACCAAAGCCTAGATATTTCTAGGTAGTTGCTTAGATACTTCTATACAAACTCTCTACGTTTAGTTTTCAGGTTTTTTTTCTGGATGTGTTTAAGGTTATGGTCTGTTTGTAAGGCCACTAGGAGGAAGAGGAGAATAATGACAAAAGGAGGAAATGTTTTCATATACCAAGCATGTTCAAAGTTTAAACTAATCAGTGTTTCCCCAGCAGTGGGGTACATCAGGCTGCCCATGTTAGGTTACCCTGAATGTGCCAAGTTCACACTCAATATTGCATTTCAAAATAATAATTTTGAAGAAGTATCCTCTTCATACACACGTTGTTAATGATTCATGAATATCCACTGGGTAGCTTTACAGCTCACTATTTTTTTATGCATCTGCAGGCAGTGGTAAGTTCAGATAATAGACGATGTGCTGAAGTATAGAGCTCCTGGCACTGAGCAGCTACTGTTCAAAATAGGCCATAAAACTTCAGAAGACATATAATATTCAGAATTATCTTTATGTTTTTTCTTATTCTGCCATTTTGACTAGAAAATAATGTCCAAAAGCATTTCCAAAACCCATATGAAAGAGTAAAGTGCTGTAAAAACGTCTGATAAGCTGAAGGTCAATTGTGCTCATCACCTCCTGCCCAAAATATTACATCTGTCTACTCAGTTTACCCTGCACACTGAATAGTGACAGTTTTGGAAGGTGCTGCACTGAGAAAAAATTCAGACAGCAAATACAAATCAAGAAAATTGAAGAGCTGTAAGAAGAAGAGAATCTTAAGGATATTTCTGAAAACAGGCAGCTTTCTGATCTCCCTTTCACTACAAGCACACACAACAGACTAAAAGATAAACACACCTGTCCAACAAGCTCTTGTTAAAGACAGACAGGTTCATAATCATGAGAGGAATAGTTCCCATAAGTCAGTGTAAGGAATGTATGTACTTGAAAATACAACAGGGGCAAAGACTTGTTACTTATAACTTACACAAAGTAGTATTTTAGGAACAAAAGGGCACACTCAATTTCAGCTGCCTGAAGGCAAAACATGAGAAGCATCACTTTGACCCTGGTTATTTATATGGTTCAGTAATTTTCAAAATCTCTACATGTTTTCTGGACTCCAGGAGAGGTAGTCTGAGAAGGATCATGCCTTAGAAGAACAAAGTTTGCAAAAACACCATATATTTGGGAATGTAACTTCAGTGATAACACAGCTGGGGACTGGCTTTGAGGCATCAGTCTTGTACACAGCTGTAGGCACACAACTGGCCCTGTTGCCATCTGTACAGCCACATCTCATTTCTATGTGCAGAAAATCAAGCAAATACAGATATGAAGAAGTGAACAGGGCTGAGTCCTGACTATTGAAACTCATCCCTATGTTAATCATCGCACTCATTATTAATGTAGTAAACATGCTACATTAACTTAGCATACATTTGCGTTAGTTCAGAGCTTTCAGGACCTAGATGGAAATTCAAATTATTGCCCATCTTCCTTCTGCTTCAGTAAATTCAAAGGCACCTGCCTGCCTTTTTCTGGCAAGGAGGAATATAAAATCATGTTCAGCTTTTCTAATCCTATACACAGTACAGTAGCAAGGATTTACCTTAAAATAGGCAATGAGTGGTAGCAAATTTATAACCAAGAATAGCCTGGGCTACGCACTTCCATCAGCACTGAAGAGATGTTGCCATCTGAGGTTTTGGCCAATACTCTCTTTACTAAGCTGTTAGTCACTGCTGCCTTAGACGGAAAATTATTATTTTAAATATTTATCTTATTTAAACCCTAAATATCAAAATAGGTAGACATGATGTCAAAATCAAGAGGTTTCCCCAAATATATTTGTTTTGCCATATGCACAATATGCACTTTATTAAAAATTTTTAAAATTTCAAAATCCAAGCAATCTAAAGGTAGCTCTTACTTTCAGAAACCTTACTAAACTTTACCAGTGAGGATACTCTTAAAAACACTTAATTTGCAAACGGTCTCAGAGGAATATTTGGATTTTTTTTTTAATGAAACAGGTCCATGAGTTTTTGAAATTTATATGTATTTATGTATGTGTGTTCATCATATGCACATATAAGATAAAAATTACAGTAATAAGTTATGTGGTTTATAGATTTATTATATATGAATTAAATAGTTATAAATTACTGTACTACTACCTTAGCAATACATTGCTTCATAACATGTAAAGACCTCAAAAATTGCTAAAGAGATTAGAAAAACGTTTAGGAATTCCTTGGATGACCTAAGCTAGTAATAGAGTCACAGGTCACTTTAGCAGCCTTGGGTCACATCAGCATCTCAGAATGGTTTAAAGTGGTTTTGGAAGTGTCTCAGTTGGAACCATGCTGCACATTCCTCTGCCACCTTTAATCTTTCAGTCACCGTTCAGATGGCTGTGTGCAAAACTGACACTTAAAACGAGTCATTAAATGGTTGGAGAAGGGATGAGAGTATGCTTCTGTTCATACTGCATCATTACTTGGGCTGATAGATAGGAAGTAAAAAGAAAATACACTTTTGGAAACACTTGAAAGTTTTTAAGGATGCCAGTGAAGCCATTCTTCCTGCATTAAAGAACTTGCCTTTTCTTGAGAGAGATTTTAGTGATGTATAATTCCACTTCCCTTGCTTTAGTACCAACAGTAAATCCAACATTATGCATTGTTAGCACAGAAATTACACTTTCCACTTCATAAAGCAGCCTGTCATCATCTGGAGCTCCGTGCCATCTGCGGGGCCAGCTGACAGCACGGTCACCCGGGACCAGGAAACCGAGCTCCAATCGCGCGGCTCACTCACATCACGTCCGACAAGGAAAGAACAAATTCCGTCAAGCCGTTCATAGGGCCTTGTATTGAAAACAAATTTTGTCCATTAAAATACAACTGTGAATGCTCATTCATTTAAAACAAGAAATGAATTATTCATACTTTGAACATTCCTTTTTCCAGACCCCTTGTCTCTTCTCACCTAGAATGGTTAGAAGCAGCCTCAATTCCCAAGTGAAACACAGCCTTGTATATAGTTATTCTTTTGGTATTCCTCATGGAAAATAAGATTTTCAAAATGACCTGCATGATCTAGACCACATGTGAAATTGAAACAGGCACACGGAGCCTGGAACGATTATATATTCTGGGTTATTATGTTCCTTGTCAAAAACGGTTCTGGGAAATAATAATGCATCAAAAAAGTTACACCCTACCTTGAATCCCTCCCCAACTTGGCAATCTTCATGTCAATAACCAAAAATTAACATACTGAGAAGTTTTGAATCCTGCTGTAAGACAGTTTGACATTTCTGTATTTTTTAATAACCGCAAGAAAAATTATCATCATAGCTACTTCCCAGTAGGATAAATCAATTAGTAACTAAAAATACAAAATCAGATTCAGAATTTATCAACTGATGCCTCTGTGGAACCCACACACTCTGCAGCATCAGCTGTTATTATGCATGTTCTGGTAAAGCAACTAGATTTCTCTGCATATGCTTCAGCTGACAGTATAGTTTCTTTTTAATGTCCTCCTATACAAGTTCTGCATAAGACTAAAAAAATTCCACTCTGAATAGCTTTCAGCTGGCAAATTCTCTGGTGTGTGAAGAAAACATTGTTCAACCTTAGATTGCCCCTAGTTCACAACAAAATTTATACTTCAGATTTTTTAAAGTGATGCTATGACTGCATCTCATCAGAGCAAGCAGAGAAATCTGTTATGACACTCTTGGACAATGCCATTGGAGATTTATGCCTTATCTAAAAGCCGTTACAGCACAGGAACAGTCACCTTCTTAAATACTGAAGGGACTTGAATACTCTAATAAATTCATCTTAGAGTCACCAAAGTGCCTTAGTTCAAACCATAACTGCTCCTATAGCTTTACAGTTCCTATCTGTACTGAATAAGTACTGTTTGTACTTAAAAAAGAGTTGTGCATGATGATTCTTTGCCCAGACTACCTCCAACTGATTAACATCAGTAAAACTACTCTTACTTTTAAAGCTTTACTGCAGACCATCTGATTATTTTATTCATCCCAGTAAGTTCTGGGCTCTTCTAAAAGCCTGCAAAACATCTCAACTCAGACTTAAACAGAGCTTAAACAGAGACCAGGAACTATCACTACAAATTGAGTGCTTTCAGAACCAGGAATGTTGGAATCACATTATAGAGAGAGCTCTATGCTGGGACAGAAATAATGCAATATTAAATGGAGGTGAACATAAAAGAAGTGGCAGAGGCTTACTTAGTAAAAATAAACCCCCAAGAAGAAACCAAGCTATGGTAATAACAGTTTTGTCTGCATACCTTCAGCTTCATTAGGAGTTTTGTGAGCACAAGAAGATTGCTCGTGATTTACTGTTTCCCCTAGGGAGCAGAAATTAAAGATCAGCACATCATCGTTTTCCCAGTGTCATTCACATGTGCACATAATTCTCTTGGCTGAAGGGATAACTTGCTGCAGAGCTCACTGCAGCAGTTTTCATGTAAGGATGTCTGCTGACATCTTGCACTCCCCTCTGATTCTCAGTGAGATATCCTAAAAAAAAGACAACTTTTTCAGCCCTGAGCTCTAAGATCCCAAGGCCAAGAAAGAGATGAAACCTGTACCTCTTACACAAAACAGCCCTACAAAACAGAGCTTGCACTGTTTTCAAGGAAGAATATTTCAACCTTTACAAAGCTGCATGAATAAAGTTCCTGCGAAATGACTTAATTTCTTAGCATATGGATTTCCTTTCCTGGCATGCTACTGTGATTCAAATTCCTTAAAAAAACCCAACAAAAAACCACCACCCCCAAAAAACCCAAATAAACAAACTCACACTATATAAAAGCAATGAAGCTGTGTCAAGGGAGGTTTAGATCAGCTATTATGAAAAATTTCTTTTCCCAGAGGGTGTTTGGGCACTGGAACAGAGTCCACAGGGTAGAGCAGCACCGAGTGCGCCAGAGTTGAAGAAGCTTTTGGACAACATTCAGGTGTGTGGTGTGATTCTGGGGGCCAGGAGCTACATTTCTGCGATCTTTGCTGTTCCTTCCAGCTCAGGGTATATTATGATTCATCTCATCACCAGTCCCATTTTTCAGTCTGCCTTCTATCATATACTCAAATCACAGCTTTTATAACCTGCTGGAAGCGAGCTGATGACTGCAGTACACTCTGCCTGCCACATCCATGGCTGACTGCTCTTGGAGACAGCCTTAGGGAACCACAGGCTCCTCTGCTCCGAGCCCGCAGTGTTACACCAAGAGCTTATTTTAAGAGCAAGAAATTTTCATTTAAGCAGTTATTATCCCAGAAATCTTTCTTCTCAATGACTCCCTTGAAGACTAGAGGTGCTAGCCAAACCTTTTTAACCTGATGTTTTCAGTCCAAGAAAGATTGTTCAGTCTATAATATAGGGAGAAAAAGGACCACTATAAGAAAGAATGAATGGATGGTGATTATTCTTTGCTTTTTTGTGGTTTTTTTTTTGATTAAGGTGTTTATAGAAGCATCATGTATACTTTAGAAAGGCAGTGTAAAGGCAATCTAATGATGTTGCCAAATACCAGTCTCTTGATTGCAGACTTTGTGTATTAACAAGTCAGAAGAGTCTCAACCATAAGGCAATGTTCAGAAAGCATTCAGTTATAGCGTGATAGAAAATAAGCAGTGAGTAAAATTTAGACACCTCAGTCTTCCAATATATTCACTAATATTGACATTTCCCATAATATTTCTTCCACCAGCACAGGGCTTACTTTCCCAAGAAACAGCTTTTGTGTTCCTAATCTTTCCTTGGCACCATATTCAGACAAGTAAGACTGCTCAGTTATTACAAGTAGAGAGGACTGCAGAAAGTAATCATTATATTAAACATTTGCTCAATATTCAAATCAAGAATAAGGTATATAACAAGGCAAGTGTCAAAGAAGCATGAAATACCAATGGAGTTCTAAAAAAATTCCTTAGAAGTTATTGATATCTGACCTCTTATTGTATAATTGAAAAATCTAAATTGTTCATTGACCTTGGCTGGTCTGGGCACAGATATATTAAGAACATCCACGTGAGTTAGGTTTGGTGAATTTTTATCACTGCCAACTGTGATGAAGAGAGATTACTGAGGAGATTTAGAAAGAAGTGGAGAAAAAATGGGAAGCCATTAGGTCTTCTCATAGATTACCTTTTACATTGTAAATAAAGCCTTTCCAGTGCAGAGTACCACAGGAAAACCACATTACAGCCAGGTCCACAAATTCCATTAATTAAGGCAGTCATTGCTTTACATTAGCAGCCTCTTTTCAGAGAAATAAGTACTTGGATAATGGATGTAAACAGCCTTAAATTACACTGAAGGTTTTTTTAATAGAGCTGTGATTTGCAATAGTAATTAAATTATAAAGAAAAACACACTACATTTTACAACAACTAGATGGCACTGTCCAAATAAACTGTTCTGTTCATGCTCGTTTATCTGCTCATTAGACTGAGTTTTCTGTTTAAACAATTAGTTATATTTAGAATAATAATTGCCAATCTTCACAAGAAGAATTTAAAATAGGTGGGTTATTTGGTAAAAAGAGATCCTTTGCTAAAACAAAACCTCAAACAAATTTCTCTAATTTCAAGTACTGACAGAAATTCCAGCCTGATGGAACTCAATGGCAAAATTCCCAGGTGACTCAGGCAAATATGGGGTTTGATTCATGATGCCAGCATTCATTAGGGGGATTATATAAGTTTCCCCAAACTTTGGCTTCTTTTAGTCTCTTTCCCCATCCTACTAACATGCATAAATAATTAAAATAAGCAGAACAAGGAAATTATTGATATTGTCCACAGTATAGTGGAGTCGGATCATGTTCTCTCTCCAGTAGAAGTAGGCAAAGGTTCCAGGTACTTTACTGGCAGTAATTCCCAGCATTATAGGAACTGATTGTTAGTAAGAGAGAAGACAACATAATGAATGAAATACCAGAGAGTCAATTTTCAAAAGCCTTTGAGCAGTGATCTGTACAATGGGATGGAATAAAGAAAAGCTGGCACTTCTGAAAGGGCTGAAGTTAGCTCAGAGGTATTTTTGAAGAAGAATTTTCTATTATTTTTCATGCTTTGCTTCTGTTTTATATACATATGCATTTATGTATCATTTAAATTCTTGCCTAGTGAGTAATCCAGCCGATATAAAGGTGCCTACGCACAGGACTCAGGAGGGCATTCAAGAGCAGATAGTGCTCCTCAGAGGCAGGCTGGCTGGCTTGTTTAGTGTCCATCCTGTTAAATTGGGAACTTACATCCTTTATTAGCTTCCAGCTTACGTGCTTCAAACCACAAAATGCACATGTGGTAACTTGTCTCATGTATTACAACTAGTGACATGCTAAAAAAGTTAAATGCCAGTTTAAATACGAAAATCTTTTATAAATCAACACAAAGCTGGTTACAGGCAAATAATGGCCTCGATCCAGTCTGTGCTGCATGCTTAACTTCATCTCCTGCCACAAGTCTGCTGCAGAGATGCTCAAACCAGGCTCCCAGAACAAGAGACAAACAAATGGGTTTGTTATGAGCCCTGAATTTCTCCCAGGCAGAGGCAGAAACCCCTGCAGTAGCAGAGTAGTGCCCATTGCATACGGTCACTACCCTTGGGAGGGGAACATGGGGACAAAGTGCACCTAATTCAGTGAGATGAAGCAAGACATACAAGGGATGGCAGCGGTACTCCTATAACTATATGATAAACTTATTTGTTCCACAGACAAATAGGTATTGGTCAATTTTGGGCAGACAACCCTTGCTCACCATAATCCTGCACCGATCACTGCCAGTGGCAAGCTTCCCAAACACGGGATTGCTCTTTCCAAAGAGGACACCAGGAGCAGTGCTATCCCCAGGCACAAGGAGGTCCCTTGAGTGAGGCAGTCACACGTGTTGATAGAGGTACAAGTGCAGTTCCTTCCTCCATTTGGCTGGATTTTGTCCCACACCCCGCTTATCCTGGACAAGCCCTGAGTGCAGGAATGAGGGCAGTGAGGTGTCCTGGCACAGCCTCCTTCCAGTACCACTGCTTTGCCTTTATGCTTGCTTACCTTCTCCAAACACGTACAATATAGTTTAATGAGAGATGTTTCTCCTGTACACAAGTCAAGGTCTGTAGAGAAAAAAATTAAATAAGTAATAAAACTAGTGGAGCAGAGAATAAAAGCTTGTGTCCTAGCTGAAGAGTGCATCCTTGCCAGCAGGCTGGAAAGCGATTGTTTCCTTGTTCCATCTGACTGCCTATTTAATATTTTTTTGTACAGGATAGGACAGGTCTAACAGGAAGGTAGGGCACCCTCCCAGGCAGTGGAAGAACATGATTTCAAGTCTCCCACTTGTCAGATAGTAACCTTCACTACCAGAGTATTATAAAACAGAGCAGCCCGTTCCTCCAGCATAACAAACACAGATCTTAGTTTTCTTTCCTTGAAAATGCAAGAACATAAATTGTCCCAAATGTTATGAAATGTGTTTTTCACACCAGCTCTGGACACAAACCTGGATTGATTAAAATCAATTTTCAGTGACTGCCTTTGATTCCTTTTTCTTCACCCCACAACAGACATAAGGGTGGTGATAGGATAGGAAAAAAATTTATTCCCATAGACTCACTCACAGGACCTAAACAGATTTCCCAGTTGGGTCTGCTGAGGTCTCACAGGAGAGCTGTGAGCCAAGGACTCCAAGTGCAGTGAATACAATTTTATGTGAAAGAACAGGCACAAGCCTGTGAGCTAAAAAGTTGTGTCCACATAGAGGCTACACAAAGGCTCAAAGAAACAGCTTGCCCTCTACCAGACAAATCACATCACACTGCTTTGCTTCACTAATCCTTTTACAAACCACATGCTTTCAAATGCAAACACAGTGAATGTTTCAGGGGAACTTTGCTTTAAGTATCCATAAACCGAATACTTCAAAATATTATGCAGATTGCAAATTACTTGCATTTTGATTGACTAATCAGCTTCCTGAAAAAGAGTCCTCTATATACTATGATTACTCTCGTGATTGGAATTCAGCTTTGCCAGCCTCCTCTATTTTAGCAAATCCATACATTTATCTTCATTAACAAAGATTCTGGAGCTTTTTCTTTTGTTGTGATTGCTGTGATTTTTTTCCTTTAAACTAAGTTTAAAAAAAAAATGTGTTGTCCAAGATCAGTAAAAATTTTATGTGATTCTGTTTAAAATGAAACATGGTCATATTGAGACTGACAACTCCTGCAACAAATTCACAGTTTGGAAAGCATCTGAAAGGTTTTAAGAAGAGTGAATTTTCACTCTGTGCTTGCTTCTGCTCACAGACTGATTCTGAAGCTCAGCTGAGGCTCTTAGGCTCAGCTCTTCTCAGAAAGAAGACAGTGTTAATGTAGAGGAACTGTTGTTTTCATGTGACCTTCTCTCCTTCTCAAAAAGCAAATGAAGCTAAGGAAGGAGAAATTTCAGGGTTTTCCCTCTCTCTTCCTTTTTTGTGGGAAATACTGACAAATACAGGCAAATACATCAAAAACATGGATCATTATAAAAAAAACCAACTCAAATCAAATCTCCCTGTGTCACCTGTCCAAAGTCACGTTCTAGATGCTTCATTTCCTGCATGACAGCCTACACCCAGGAGACACTCAGCTCTTCTCTGAATGCCACAAACCTTGCCAGCTCCAGCTTTCAGATGACTTCCTGCATCATCTCTCCCGCTGGAAGTCTGAGTCTTGTTCCTCTGGCATCCCAAAACAGAAGCCAAAAAAATGCCTCCCCAAAGCCCCAGCTTATTTCTGCCCTAGCTTTGGTCAGGCAGCTGTCCTGCTGTCAGCATAGCTGGGCTAATTAGCCAGTTCTTCTTTCTCCTAAACCTCCTCCCTGATGTTCATAAGGAAAGTAGATGGATCTAGATCAGTGTAGGGCCAGGCACCTCAGTAATCCTATGTAAAGGGAATAAAGGACAACAGGGGGAATAAATAATAGAAGCAAACTCTTTAGACCTTTCTCTCTGTTTCTCTGTTAATAGACCAGGCTGGATGGGGCTTTGAGCAACCTGGTCTAGCAGAGAGTGCCCTGCCCATGGCAGGTGGTTTGGAACTAGGTGTTCCTTAAGGTCCCTTACAACCCAAACCATTCAGCGATTTTATGACAATACTGATGAACTCATGTGGCTTTCCTCCCATTGTGTCATTGTTGGGGTAGAAAGAGCGCAGTTAGAAAATTACATTCTAGGAGACGATTCAGAAGGGGAAAATATACACTAAATGTAAGGAAAAACCACTAAAATAAAAACTGGGAAAAACAGAAAAATGGTCCTTTCTCAGCAGTTTGAAATATTACACATGACACTGAACAAATTAGTCACAGAATTAAAATGACATTTTTTGTTTCAAAAGAGCTTTTAAAAACCATCTCAACCATCTGTTGTCATTATGTGATCACTTAAGCTGTAGAAAACTCAGAATAGTTTTGCTACATGGAAATTAAATTATAGGGGGTATTTTAATTTTCACAGAATATCTAGATTCTAACAGGAATGAAGCTGTCACTGAACTGATTTGTGTTTGTGGGGATTTTTTGTTTCCTTTACTTTTAGTTTTATTATTAACATTTAAGTCTTTTCCCTTCCAAAAACTGAGGAAAGTTTTCATAACATTTGCACAACAGATCTCCAAAAGACCCTGGCAAATTAAGTAGAAAAAGCCTTTTTGGATGACACCAATAATGACACGGAACAAAGCAGCCAAGAAGGCAAAAAGAACACTAATTGTGGAAGTGTAACTTGTGTGAACAAAATGACAGACTTGTATTTATTAACACTTGTCTACACTTGGAATTTTATCAGAATAGTTATCCCAGAATAACTGCTTTGATTGAAACCAAAATAACTATTCCAGAATAATTACCAAGAAGGTTTCTTCAGCATTGGAGCTAGTTTAGCATGATAAAAGAAATACTCTTTTAAAATTTATTTTCTTTGTGTTTGCACATCTCCCAGTACAAGATCCCCATTCCATCACAGCCTCATTCTGTCCTAAAACACACTGTGGCCAGTGGCATGGACTCTGCTGAGCTCAGGGTCAAAGCATCGCAGCCAAGGGGGTGGGAACAACACACCTTCTGCACCACGGCAATCTGTGGCACAATCTCCAGACAAAAAACAAGGGATGGACCCCGCAAGCAAAGTTCCACAGTAAATGAATCTGGCCCTTGGAAAGGCAGAAGAGCCAGGAGTAGAAGAAATTTGAGGTTCATCTGCCTAGTCTGGAAGTCCTGACTTGTTGTCGCATTGAGTCAAACGAAGCATGAAATGGCCCTTGGGGAATGTCACCTGTATGAGGAGTCATTAGCTCTGTCACAACTTGTCTGCAGCTCCTATGTCTGTTCCCAGGGAGGTGTCCAGACAGTGATCTGGGATTCCATAATTGATGGCAGAAACCGTAAGGGGAGGAAGGCAAAATTTCATCAAATCTCAGAATATCCATGCATAATTTAGAATTTCAAAATTATTTAGGCAGAAATATAAGCCTACTTAATAGATTTACAGAGGCAGCAGAGCTTCTCTCGTGTCCTCACTGTGGTCTTGACCTACTTTTCATATAAATATTAACGTTCCAGTCCAGTGGTAATAGGCAGGCAGGTTATTTCAGGCTTCAAGGCCAGGCTGAATTTGTGTGGGGCACTGGTGAAAGCCAGCTGGCAGTCTTCCTCGTCTGTTGTTGTGCTTCCCTTTGCAGTTCCCCTTTACAGAGGGAGATAAAATGAAAAAAAGGCATATTCATTGTCTGATAAAATATCTTGCCTTTTCTTCCTTCCAAAGTAGTGAATTACAAAAGAATCGAGATGAGTGCCACTGGAATAGACCAACACTATCACTCAGCAAACAGTGCCCTGAGTTACTGGGGCTGCTGTAGCTTAAAACAGAAAGCAACACAGGCAAAGTGCATATATGTGCTTGAGAAGCTCTTGTTTTGTGTGCACATTTGTTTTGTTCACATCTGAGGCTGCTTTTGCTCATAGCAAATTTTCTCCAAGTTGAACCTACATATTTTAGAGGTGCAGCCTTGGAGAGGTGTGAAGCACTGTGCAGTTGGGGTAGAAAAACAGAAACAAATCTCCCAGCAACAGAAGTAGAAATAATCTGCAGTTATGTTAAGCCAAAGTTCAAAACGGAAAAGTAACACAATATGTTTTATTTTTGTAGTCTCAACTGAAATATTTGAACACTACCATAGAAAATACATTCTCAGGAAAATAACAAAAACATTAGAAAACTAAAAAGCTCATAAGAAAACATTTGTCTGATAAAACATAGCTATGAAAAGTAGTTTAAAAATTTATAACTAAGAGACAAGTGATGAAAGTATTTTGGAAGAGTCCAATGTATTCTGTTTAGAGGGATAGGGCATGACAGCAAAGATATGCATGTTATCCCGTTTTTCCCCTCTCACAGCCACTTAACTACATTGTCTCTGTAGTTCTCTTTAAACATAAACTTCTATTCAAGTCCAAATAAATTTTTGCTGCCTCATACTGTTACTCTTCATTCGTACTCTAAGAGTGGCAAGGCACCAACCACAAGCAGAACTCTGTTGTGCCAGGCATCACAGACAGAACAGCAGGTAACATTTAAGTGCTCCCAGCACAAACATATGGGAGGAATAGGATGTGAAGAAAAACTCGGAGCAACAAACACAATGAAAAATGACACATGCGAAACTGGAGTTTGCTAGGGGCCAGATATGGCTAAGAGGTATGATAGTCATGGGAAATAAATACAACTGGGTGGAAATGGGGAGACAGGGAAACACAAAGTGAAGCCAAGGTGAAATATTCGGCTCCTGGCAGTTCTTCAGCTCATAAACATATGGGCTGTAAAACTGCAAATAGTGGCTATAAAACTTGATTGAATACAGAAGCTAAATCTCAGTTGATCCAGAGTTCATATTAATCTCGCCTCGCTCCACATCTGTGTGAGCCCACCTCTGCTGAGCTGTCACTGAGACAGTCCAATGACAAGTCTATTCACAGCATCTGTGATTGCTTGGTGAATTTGTTCAAACTAAGAATCTTTGAAAACCAATTTAAACACCAATCTAACAATTATTTTTGCTAGAGTTTTCACAAATTTTTCCCTTATGAAGACTGTTTTCTTATCTGAAATGAACTGCCTGCCTCTCACTGTTACAGCTGTAGAACTATAAACAGATTATAGCCTATAGTACTAAAAAGAGACAAAGAATCATTTGCACCTAAATTCTGAAACCCCAAACATTGCTTTACTGTCTTTGCTAAGAAATATAAAAAATAAAACAAAGAATGAAAATTAAAAACCCTACACACACACAAGAGCTAGAAAATGGAAATGGTGATTAAAGTATTTTCCATGCCAATTTTAAAGCTTGAATGAGAATGGTAAAAAATTCTTCCTGCAATCAACCTGCTATTCTACAGCTCCCTGTGGAGGGACTGGAATAATCCAACTAGTTTCACATCTGTGAGCAAGACCTGCTTGCCTGCATTAGCCTTTCCTCAGAAATAACAGTTATCAGACAAGTCAGGAAAAAGTCATCTAAGGACGTAAGTTTTGCTCTTCCTACTTGGTACATAAATTACTCTTTCTGTTTGATGCTTCCTATTTTAATGGAATGCCATCTACAATGGAGTTACTGTCCACCTTTTCAAAGGAGGGAAGTTTTACCACTTATCAGGATTAACTGCTCTTCACACACATGCACAAAAATGAGTAAGAGGAAAAGGCCAGATTATTCTCATGCAGAACACACTAAATCTGGAATATAAATCAAAGAAGCAAAAGAGGAAGAAATGTGACAAGCTACTTTTTGAACCAAAGAAATAATTTGAAAGACCAGATTTGCAACAGCAAACTCTGAAGTTTGCTTTTCATAAGCTAGAGTCATCCAGGGTTACCTTACTAAGGTGCACAAACCAGGCTGAAGCTTTTGGTTACTATTTTGCTGTTTGCTTTGGTATTGTTTTTTTTTTTTTTAATTGGTTTGAGTTTTATTGCTGCAGTTGTTTTTAACATACCTATTATTTATGTATCCTTAAGATACCAGACGTATCCATGTCAAAATCCTCTAAGACTACAAAAACCTGATTTTCAATTTCAACTACAAAAAGCCAATTTCTTCACAATCAGAAGCATGAGGAACAAATGGTGTTCCAAACGCCTCAGCTGAATCTGACTTAATCAAAAAAGTCACTTTGCAATAGCCCTATGTAATAGAGTTTGAGGTTATTAATTAACTTCACCGTGAGACTCGGTAGAAAAAGTACACTTGAACAGGAGAGGAAGAATAATTTTCCAGTGAGTTGCATGGAATAGTGCATATGTGGACCAGACATCCAGACACATATCCAGGCATAACAGCAAGTGATATTTGCTGATATTATAATCCCATTTCCTTAGAGACAGACAATCCCAATAGAGCAGAAAATCACTTAGAATAAGTTATTTAGGCAACACAGGTTAACTTTAATTACTAATTAATCCCCCAAGAACCTTCCTTCTTCTGCTTCATGAATTGATAATCCATCATCATTTATGATTTTTCCCTGGAACAAATGAAAGGTTTATTACAAACCAGGGTGAAATACTTCATGTCAGATTTTTCCAAGACTATATGAAAATTTTGATTAGTAAGTTAAAACTTCTCATTCTATTTTTCAGTTTTGTAATAGTTTTTGAGTTTTTACTGATGATTTGATAGAAGTTTGAAGTCAGGCATTTTACAGTTTGTCATACCCTTTCCTTGCCACAATGAAGATCAATTACTTAGAAAGTGTTTGAAAGTCGAAAATATTCTAAAATTATAATATATAATAATTATGATAGATTAAATACAATTTTTTTTTGTTTTTTAAACAATATTACTACTAATATATCTATTTTTAAATGGTCTGTAGTTCAACCCAATATTTTCCTTAAAATAATTTTGTCTTGATGAACACCTGCTATTACTTTTTTATATATTCATTTTGCAGATTGCAAAGCCTTATAGACATGGGCAGCTTTTGTCCCCAACCAGGGGAAAAGCAAAGGCCATATCCAGCCTCATGAAGTCTTTTCATTTACATCAGGAGGCACAACTGTAGAGCACTTTTTTGTTAAAAAAAAAAAAAAAACAAAATGAAGCAAAATAAAAACAAAACCACCACACTAAAATACCACACATGAAGCAAAAACAAAAACCCAACAAGAGCACCCCAAAACCCACTATAAAGACGTCTGCTCAGAACAAACACATAATTAGTCTTCACATTCAAAGGTGGAAAATACACCCCTGCACAGAACTAAGATTTCTGTTTATCAGTGAATCACATCAAGGGGTGGGGGGAAGGAAAAAAAGAAGTCTTTAGGCTATAATCCCCCTTATTTTTCTTTTCTTCAAATCCTTTATACAGATTTGACTCATTTTTCCAATATGTTTCCAAAGCACTTTCTCCTGCATTGTTGGAAGGGATACAATTGTGGAACCATTTGTTCAGCTCAGCTGTGCAAATCTATTGTATTTCATTGGTTATTTTCAGCAACAGAAATATTCTGTGTTTATCTTCATACACCCAGATAAGAAGCTGGGAAGTGTTTGGCAAAGAATATTTGTCAAGACAATGACAAGCATAGCATGATCTTTTCCACCTCCCAAATCTTGAGCATTAAACTTTCATCTGATATCATAGAGAATGAAAATCCTACATGTGTTTCACATTCACTTCCAGAGGAACAACTTCATTTGCTACAACATTCTGAGCCAACAAATTTAACTAATCAGAGGGTACATCCTGACACTTGCCAGATGACTGTAGTAACCTGACACTAGGATATCTGAGGTGGTAAATATGACATGCTATTTCTGCATGAATTGTTTAGAAAATTCAGAGTTAAAGACAAAAAAGATACCCATATCAAAACAGCTATTAAGAGCAGGATAACATTGCAGTAGTATGAAAATTATTTCAGCAGGCAATAAGTTGCAGTTCTACGTATTGATAAAGCTGTAAACTTATCCCTTACAGCATTGAGAGCCTGCTCTCCAACAGCCATAGGGTCAGTTGTGAAGGAGGTAAGAAGAAACTCAGAGGTGACTTTGCTGCTGCCATCCATAGCAGTGCATATTTGCATTTTCTGGCTCAGCAGACCTCAGAACATCTGATATCCAACCTGGAGACTATAAACTAGAGACACTATCCCATGCTGACAGCAGGCCAGATTTTCTATACCCCCTGGAATACAGATGGCATCATACTCTATTCCTGAATGACTGGTGGAAGAGAAAGCCAACAATAAAAAAACTAAACCAAAATTCACCACAAAAACCCTCACACCACTACAAGCCAGGTAGAAAGATATACTTTCTTTGTTATTAAAAGAGAACTTCGTTGTAGACAACCTAAAACAGCAGCCATAACCTTCTCTATATTTTTTAAATGGAGAAGAACTTCAGAGACATTTGATCTCTTGTTATCTTGGTCACAGAGAATGAAGGCAGAAAGAGATTTAAGGCAAGGCTTAAAGTTTCAGGTTTTAACACTCACTCTGAGTAGGTTCTCTTGCAATTTTCCTGTTATTGGGTTCTTAATACAGCCAGACAGAATCAGGAGATTAGAGTAGAAATTATTTTAATTTCACTGCCTCCTGAAGAGGTGTATTTCCAGGCCTACTCTAAATATAAATACTGAAAAAGTGAAATTATTAAGTTTGTCAGATTCTTCTGTGTTTTGAGCTATTGTTTCCAAGGAAACATAAAACTAAGTGTCCAGGTAAATAATGTCTCGTTCAGAGCAACCAAAATGCCAAAAGGGAGAGTTAGCAATGGCAAAAATAAAAGCAGCTTGTTTCATAGAATCACAGAATATTCTGGGTGGGAGACAAGCCTCCCCAAGAGACAAAGGGAGGAGAACAGGAGGAGAGAGGTGGAAGAACAGATGACTGAACCCAACAAGAGAGAAGGCAAAGGAAATGACTTAATGTGAAAAATACAGCTGGCACAGAGGCGAAACAATAAGACTGATCCCAAATGGCAACCATATGACCATTTCCATCTTACAGGAGTTCCACAGATTTGCTGCAGGGAGGCAGGAGAATATTAGCAAACCCTCTATTTTAAGATGAAATGCTGAGACATCCAGTACTGCTTGTTGTATATGGAGGTCCATTGGTTGAATGTTTTCTTTTTCATGTTTAACTTTTATATTCATCATGTGATTTTTAAAAAATAGTGTCTATAACTAGAAAACTTGATAAAAGCTAAGCCCTAATATCTGTGTCATATGCTTGGAAAAAAGGTCCGTTTTCCCCACCACAGAGACATTACTTCCCTCATCTCAAGCAGCACAAAGAGGTATACCATTCCCTTTAGTTTCTCAGAGGAATCAGAGAGTTAGAGTCTTGACCACTACACCAGAAAGATTTTTTTCCCTTATTATTAATATTCTGGCTCCTACCTATTTGCATTACAGTTCTACCAGACTGAGAGCCAGCTGGCTCTGGACTTGCCTAAAGCAGAAAAAATTCTGTAGTAGCTCGCTATTTTCTCAGAGTGATTACTCACACAAGTTCTGGCCCTAGTACTTTACTTGTCTTTGATAGTATTCTTCTACCTAATTATTTTGCACTCATTTTCCAGTTCTCGTGGATGTGGTCTGTTTGTCCTTGAAGTGATAGAGCTGTATCAAAGAGTTAACTCTGACTGCAAGGATTTAAGATTTAAAATAATGAGATGTGTAGGAGGGAGCTGAAAAGAAAGGGAGTCTGGAACAGCAATATGACAAATGCTTTAGAACATCTTAGTGCAATTGATACTTAAAAATTATTAAAAATAGGTAACAGACAACAAACTATTTGCATTGCTACTTTTTATAGGTATGTACAAAAATGGAAGTTTTTGTGTTATGATTTTATGACTTATTTATTGAGTCACAGAGCCCCTCTAATAAGTATTTTAGAACAAGCTAAAAGAACAAAATAAATGAGTATTCACATATGATGGTAATTATGCAAGTTGGCTCTTTGTGCTATTATCTCCTACACAAAGATGAAGCAGAGGTGGTGAAAATTTCTGTTAAGGTTAAGAATGGAAAACATTGACAAAGTGGCAAAATGTTGAAATTTCTGCTTGATGAGTATCACACCTTGGTGCCAACAATGTCACATCCCCATAGTCTCTTGACAGGGCACTGGCAGCACAGGAGCAGCATGCCCCATTCAAGTGGGGCAATGTGGTGGACCAAATTACTCTGAGGTAAAAGAGATTTGAAAAGGATATTTTTGTTGGTTTTGGGATCTTTTGTGTTTGTTTTCTGTTCCTTTCTTTCTCAGAGAAGTTAAAAACAAATCTCAGCAAGAAACGTACAAACCTACCAACCTGCTTAAAACGGACACAAAGCCACAGGCTGAGTCAGAGCCACCTTTGCAGTGTTACTTTTTCAGCCTGTGGGTCTTGCAGAGCAAACAGCAATAATTTTATTGGCATGACAAAGGCACGAGTCATTACAGGACTAAAGAAAAAAAAGACAGGACTCTAGTAGTTCGTCTTATAAGTGGTGCAAATTGTTTAATTTGCTATCTAAATAGCATAAAATTTACATACAGTAAGTAGTAATAACTCATCATTTACTGTCTCCTGATTGGGGCTAACATTCCTACCCCTTGCCATGGCATTGGAGCAATGGATTTAAAGGTGAGTTTCAGACCCATAAACACAGGATTGTGAGTCCTGTTTAATAGAGAAAAGACTGTGTATAAATTGGAGAAGACAGAAGAGAAATTCCAGGCCAAAAGAAAATTGAACCATCGTGTTATAAATAGATATTGCTTGGCTGAAGGAGATGCACTTACTCAACAGGGCTAAAATCCACAGCTGTGATAGGAAGTTTCTTAATTGAAAGCTTGCCACGAGTCAAGCTAATACATTGCACAATTACACAGAGCACCCTTCACAGGAAGGGGAGATGAATATCACTGCAGAGTCCCTTGGTATGACATGTCTGGAGCCCAAAGGACTATAAGAAAACACTTGCTCCAGGCAGGTAAAGCAGCACTTCCTCACACATGCAGGGATCCTAAGTTTAAGAATGCCTGGAAATAGCAGAGCAGAATATTGGTGAGACAAAAATCCAAGGAAGTGAGCTCTGGACACTGATAGGTGACATGAGGTCATCATTTTACCTAACAGTACAGCCTTGGCCCTTCAGCTTCTTCCCTTTTTAGCATCTCATTACTTTCTCCTGATGTGCATGGGATCTTAAGCAGAAGTCTCTAAGGATATGGGGTAAAGCTATTCCTGGCATGAAACAAAAAGGAAGGATCTTATTTCATCACTCACTTTAATAAGACCAAAACTCCGTTTAGTTTGCAATTAATAAAAAACTTATCAAATAAGACTCAGTTGAAATTCTGTGGTGATTGAGTTTAATGAGTAGTCATTGCATAAATTACTCTTGTGCAAAATTACCAGCTATTATAGCCATGCTCCAAATTCTACTGGGAGTTTTTATTTTTTACATCAGCAGTTTTCAGAATACATCCCAAATTATGATTTTTTTCATAATCAGTTAAATTATTATACATTGACTACAAGGTGGTTTCATTTTATTTTATATTACATTTTATCGATGTAAATGAAGACCAGCTGTGTTGTTTACACCAGATTCGTTAGGGAACATAACATTACTTAGGATGAAGACAACACAAAGAATAACAGAAGTTTTTCCCTGACCTCTAGACTGGAAACAAACCAAGCTGAGAAAACTCAGTTTTGAGAGTTAAATTTTAGGGGAAGAACAAATGTCCAATGAGAAAGTTTTCAGGGGGATTATAGAGCTGTCACAGCTCAAAAGTTGGCAGCCCAAGTCTCTCAGCAGAAAGGTGCTGCTGCAGGAGAGGGGAAGAATCACACTGGTGGAACACCCAGCAGCTCTGCCCCAGGCTGATGCACATACGCTGGCATCTGTGATTTGAGAGGACCAGGAGATTACGGCAAGGCACGAGCAGGAGAAACAAGGCGATCCCCTATTCCCCTCTGCACTGTTTCTCCTCACTTGGAAAGTTTCAGACTTGCTCCATTTTAGATCTTTACTACCGAGCCACTAGCAGCTGCTTGGCATTCTAGCTCTCTGTATCTCACACATCTGATAAACTTTAGAGCTTCTTCTCCAGCTTTATTGCAAATAGTGTTAGTGCTTGAGGTGAAAAATGAGTGCTCTTACACAGGGCTAATTTGGAGACAGAAAGAGCCAAGAAAGGGGTTACTTATCGGGATCTGAGCAACTCCATCCCAAGAGGAAATGCAATCAATATAATTCCATTTTCTAAACTTAATTAGATTAATTTTGTGTTTAGTAAGAATATTTTAAAAGTGCAGCTGCTTAATTCTCACTAACAATCCCCAGCAAAATCATATGTACATTAAATGCATATATTGTGATAATCAGAAAGTTAAAGTTCTGTGTTTTCTTCCGCCCTACACTTGAAGAAACTTTTCTTTAGCCCATCAGTCATTTTAGCACTCCTGCCACGCACGTTTAGATGCATATGGGTATCCAGGTAAAGAGGAAAGGACATAGGCAGAGAGCTCAGGATAATCACAATGTTTAAAAAAATCCCAAACCATAAACACTACCTTTAGGAGTCAATTAGAAGTATAAATGACAAGTAGCAACAGTAAGGTCAAGTATTATTTAGAATCAGAGCTGTGAGTACTGCAGTTACCTAGGCAACACCTGCTTCTTCTATTTAGGATTTCATCCATGTACAAGAAAAGTAAATAAGAGTTTTCAGAAATTATGCAGGTCCCATTAATTAAAGCCATAATGTAAGTGTGAGTACATGTCTATGAGTAAAGTGTTGTCTTGAGGGGCAAATGTCAGATTTCATACATGAAAATATGATTTAGAAAACCTCAAAAATATTATTTCATTTATTAATAATGACAAAAAGTTTAAGGCACCTGAAATCAATGCCTGGGCCAAAATAGGCATCACAATTATTTCAATACAGTGAATAACATTTGAGTGATTTATGTCTTGTATAACTAAAGCCAGTTGGTGAATGAGTTTTATTCATGTCAGCATTTTAGATTTCTCTGAAAACAAAGAAAACTCGAAGCAAGAAATAAAATTCCCACATCATAAAAACCTGTTAAGAGCATTGAGGAGCTTGTCAGATTGACTGGGACTATTCAGCTTAAAAATCCAGTGAAGTACGCACCAAAATATTTCAGAGTTAATGGAAGACTTAAATCAATCACCTCTTGTAACTTGTGCAATGGAGTACTCCAGGCAGAGAAACAATGCAATTGAATTTGGTTTCCTTCAGCCCTAATATTTACTACTGTTAAAATCCTTCAGCCTAAAAAGAAAATGCTCAAAGGCAAATTTGTATCCAGGAAGACAAATTGCTGCATTAACTGAAATTCACTAATTTGCTCTTGCTGCAAAATGAAAATAGCAGTTATCAGATCGGAGTGAAGAACAAAATGACATTTCTGAGACATTAATCTTTACAAGATGTTAAATTACTTGTAAAAATCTCAAGAAAAAACAAAGGAATTAGTCAGACTATCATTTTCTCAAGAAATGAGAGTGACTGAGCTAATTGGATCATGTAACATACTGAGGACATAATTCTTCAGTAAGCTTGGTGAGTTAGTCAGTGAGGTTCAGTAAGGACAGCTGACTTGCCATGGACAAGCAATGAAAATCAGAAGTTTTTTGTCACCTGTTAATTCTGCCTTTTTAATTTGCAGCCTGGTCTTAAGTAACACCTTGTCACCCTGAAGAGAATATGAATTGGCTCTTTTGGAGCCAGATGAGAGAAAGGTTTGACTACAGATTTTTCTAGAAAAATCTCCCTAATCATGTGGAAAATGGAAGCAGATAATTCCACTGGTATTAAAAATGGATAAAAATGTATCTTGTACCTACACTGGTCATATGAACCTATTTAGATCATCACAGCGCACAAGCTAAATCCCAGATAATCAATTTAATTGTCTGCCTCTCTATCTAAACCTCAATTATTTAGAACATTCAGATTAAAGACTATTAAAATCTTCACCCAATCACTTTGAACTGGTTTTATTTTGCCATTATGAAGACACACCTATCCTTTTTAATTCTTTGAGAAGCTACCTAGTTTGTTACTACCCAAATGCACAGTATAGTTTTAAAACTGGCTTGTAATAATTTTCCACAAGTCCTGTTCCAGTTTGCTGAGTGTTGAATGATTTTTCTTGATTTTTTTTTAAAAGTGTTTGGGTAGCCTTTTCTCACCAGGTCTGTTGTATTTCCTTGAGACCTTTTGTTAAGAATTTTCCTCTCAGAATGGTGTCACCCCTAGCCACAGCAGTGAGCTCTGTATGACACGAGACTGGTGGCTTTAACAACAGACTGGAGAGTGGAGGCAGAGAGGAGCAATCTTCCCAAGTGACCAAAATCCCGTGTACAAAGGAAGCCTCTCTGCACTGTCCCCCAGGCTGCTCTCCAGCAGCAGGTGCCACAGCTGGCAGCACAACCACCCCAGCACAGCTGTGTCTGAAGGCAGACACTTGGTGCCTTTCCTAACCTTCCTTGCCACTCCGCTTTGTCCCCCAGCCTTCAAGAGCTCTACCATGCCAGCCTCCGTGGTGATTTTGTTAGCATGGAAACACACAATCACTGGATGATTATATGCAGGAGCTTTTATTGAAGAGCTCTGGGAATCGGGGGTACAGACAAACCCAAATCTGACTCCGACATGGATTCGAGATGGACACATTTTATACTCCTTCTTTACATAATCCATATGTTGATTATTAACTTGATATTGTTCTATTGTGTGTATTGTTTTTGCTCAAGCATGAATTTAAGCCCCCCGCTTCCCATAGCATTTCTCATCTATTGCACAGGAGGGTACACAGGTGTAGGTTCGCAGGGTTCTAGTAAAGACAATGCCCACTCCCGTTTCCAAGGCCCATTTTAGCTACCATAATTTTAGGAACGTTTTAACCCCATGTTATCAATTTCCACAGAAAACTCAGTGCTCCGACTTGGACACTTTGTTAACATTTCAGGGGCACAGATTATGTCTACACAGACCAAACACCAGCTCTCAAATTGCAGCTGCATCCAAAATGCTTTGTGATTCCATAGAAAATTGTTTGGCCCTTGGTAATAAGGCAGGCAGCCCTCAGGACCAGCCAGGCATAGAACACGTTACAGTGCAGTGTAGCCATCAAATAAGAATGTGTAATTGTCACGACAGAGGAGAGATGGTGTCAGTCTCTTCAGTCAGAGATGAAAATGTGTATGAGCAAGGTGGGATATTTATGGATCACATAAAACCCACATTCTAACCTTTGCATTTTAAACTCACACAGAGGAGTGATTTACTCGGTGTATTTTCTTAGAAGTGTTTCAGATATTACACTTTTCAGGGTAAAGAAAGTACTTTAAAAGGTACCTAAACAGCTTTATTAGCTAAAAATTAAGGGTGCCAAGTGATTCTTCGTCCTGTTCCAGGATAGCAAGTTACCTTTTCCTTTCTGAGCTCTGATCTCCTTAAGCAACATCCAACATTCCTACTGCCCACGTCCCCCCACCCACAGAAATAAACCTCTGTACGGCAAGCTTCAAAATCCTGTTGGTTGCCACAGTGCCTTCAGCCCACTATGCAGTAATTACCTGTCACTACAGCTGAAGTCCCACTGATCTCCACTTTAACCACTGAAGAAGATCTACAGGAAGCTCACCTCCACATCTCTGAAGCAAGGAGCCGCAACAGATGCTTAAGCAAAACCAACTGGATCTTCTCAGGTGCAAAGCACAGGAGCACAAAACCAGTAAGCTGAGACCCTAAAGCACCTCATTTTATCTGAGTCTCATAGCACTGCCACACAACCCCAACTAATCTGACAGCACAGTTGCACCCAATGCAAACAGAATTATTTGCAGGCATCCTCTTTGGCTACCACCACCTTCTGAGAGTGGAGGTAAAGTTGTGCAAATCCCTGTATATTTTCACATTTTCAGGTGTTTACTTCTTTCTGAAACCAGTATTGTGAATAAATTCAAGCTTTTATCAAACCTTTACTGTGTTTAATGACAGAATTAAAGTGGATCTAAGCAAACAACAAAGCCCTTTGCACTGCCACGTAGATAGAAACAACGTACAGGAAAAACACCCTTCTGTCAGAGTCAGTTCTGTCCCTCCACAGGGAGGCAGGGATTTCAGGGAACAGGCTACAGCTCGTGGCTGTACTTCTTCCTCTTTGTACCACAACATTTCAGACAGGTTTTGCTTTAGCCACCTGCTGAAAGTACCACCCACAGGTGGCACAACTAAAACACAACAGAGTTCAGAATCTGAATAGAAACATCTGATTTGTTATTGGCAAGGCCCAATACTGACAGAACCCAGGCCCACAAAATCAATCATGGCTTATTGAACACAGCTTATAGGTACAGCTGTCCTTCCTTCCCCACCTGCCAAAACCCTGATTCCAGTTCTTAGCTGTTTGTTCTTTTGCGATTAAGTTCCTGTGACAATTAATGAAGAACTGTCAGAGGAATCCTACTCTCCATGAAAACTCTGTATGTTTTGGCTAAAAACTTGATATTTCAGACTGTCACATTCCAAGAAAGCTCATTGTTACTCCCAGCCTGAACTGTTTACAATGAGAGCCAAAGAAATTACAAAATGAAGCAGGTTTAACAGAACTCTTATCAGAAAGCCACACTCAAAGTCAGTTATGGATCCTCAAATCCCCCACATCATTTAAACTTCATGCAGTTGTTTCAAGCCTGCTTCTCCAGGACAGCATTTGCACACACACCAGGTGTGTTCCTACAATTTGTTTTCTGAGCCAGTCTTTATACAAGTAAAGACATGAAGTGATTTGTCTGCTCAAACTCACCACGAGGTGGTTCAGCAAAACTCAGGGTTTCCACTCACAATTAAGTGAGAAAAAACAAAACAAAAACTTTTGTTTAGTGTTTGGTTACATTCAAATGTTTCATGCTTTAACAGCACCATAACATTTCCCTATACATTAATTTAAAAGTCTCCTAGCTGAAATACAAATAAAAACAACATATCACACTTGTGAAAGCCCAAAGATTAACACAAACTTAATGGAATTCTTAGTCAAGTATTCACTTCCACGGCACTGAATACACAGCCCAACACACCAGAAAAAGCACAATCTTTTCAACTGCTGCAGAAATAACTGTTCTTTAAAACATTTACTTCAGTTCTTATGTAAGCAGAGCACTCTTTGAAGTGAAATAAAGTATTACAAAACACAAGCTAAATCAAGATCAGAGAATCTGAAAAGTCTTCAGTATTTTTATCTCTTTCTGCACCACAGAAGATAAAGCCTACATCAGAAGACTTCTTCAGTAACCTCTTGGACAAACAGCAGGAACACTTTGCAGATGAGGAAAAGTATTAACCTCTTGAGATTTAATAAAAGATGGAAAGAAGAAAATAAACCTCCAGCTCTTACCTATCAGAGAACTGAAGCTACAGAATTGTTGCTCGATGTCTTCAGCAGGCAGAGCTCCAAAGCCGTGCTCAGCACCTGCTCCTCAAAGTCTTCCTTTTCCAACTGCCACGGACTCCCTCGCTACACATCCCTTCCCTCCAGCTCCCAAAGACCTCTCTGGCTACTGATTTCAGCTGTCCTTAATACATCTCAGATCAGGCATGATCACCAATGCCTGAACAACTCCTCAGGCATCTAATTACCCCTGCAGAGATCCCTGTGAGCTCTCACACCTTGAATCCATTTACCTCAGTAAATAGCTCTGCTGAGAGTCAACAAGTAGTAGCAGACCCTTATATTTCTTATATTTCCCTCTAGAAATTGGTGAAGTGGAAGGGACTTTTTCAACTTTATATGATTTTCTAGAGTCAGACATATAAACGGAAAGACTCCAGTGTCACACTTAAATCTTTAAATATGTTGCACTTTAGGCAGGCACCATGTCCAGGCCTGGTCACTCTGGAGCTAACTTAAACTGCACTTTTCTGGGTGTTGATGAGGCTCCTTTTAAAACAGAGCAGCAAATTCCTCTAGTCCTTATTACTCTCACTCAGGTATTGCTGAGTAGGATTGTTTCTAAACATTTTCACATCACAGAACATCTTCTGTGGGTTTTTACCTCATCTTGTGGAGCACGTGAAATGTCATCCTGTGCTGCCATGTGCTGACATTGCAGGTAACAGGAACACAGCTACTGACAGCCTTTGCCATTTCCCTGCTTCAGACTTGAAGAGAACCGAGGCCAGAAGGGTTCATAAGGAGATTGGCTGGTCCCTTCTCAGTCCCAGATTTCTTTAAAATTGTTTAGAAGAGGTCAGAGTATTTAATTGAACTCACTAAGCTGGTTTTTTTTTGTTAAAACATCTTTTTTAGAAACGCTTGAGAATATCAGGCAGTGAGTTTACCTGTTCCTGGAGATATGCTAGAAACACCTAAGCCTTTTAGTCTGAAAAGTGATGCCTGTTTTCCCATTTGAATTATCTTGAACTCTGCACTCCTAAATACAGGTTCTGGACCTGTCTTTAAAAACAACATAGTGGTGTCTGGTCTGCAAAGGTACTCAGAAACACCATATTCCAGAAGCATTCCTCTCTTCTATGAGCACGACCATCTAGCATTGCTGCTGGATGCTGAACTTTGCATTTAATTGCGTTTAACACACAGCTGAATGGACTCAGCTCAGCTCTGTGATTCACCTCTCAGCATGACTTAACAACATGAAATTGTAAAAGATTTCATATACCTTTGCCATATTTTTAAAATAAAACCCACGATTGTTGCAGCACTGGTCTTTACAGCCTCACTGGATATACTGCTGGTTTATGACCACTTTTGTGGATCTGCCAGTCCATACACCATTTCTCCTAGGTTTTGTTCTTACAGTGCTATTTATTTTTGGTTGGATGGTTGTTTGGATTTGTTGTTTTGGTTTTGTTTTTGTGAAGTAACGCAGTGAAGTCCCTGGATTCTTAGAAATTGCTGGGATGCCTTTGAGAAACATTACTGAATAGCATCTCTAGCTGTGTTTACAGTCCGTAAGAGAAAGCCTCTTTATCAGAGTGTTCTCTCACATAAAGCACATGGGTGTATCAGGATGTTGTAAAATCCATAAATGAGGGGCATCTATAAACTCCCTCACTGAAATATTCAGCAGCTTAGTGCTGCTGCCTCTTGAACTGTCACTTAGGACTGAAATTATACTGCAAATCCTACGAGCACTTCAACAAAGGACCTTTTACCTGATGATGATTTTGGCTTCATGACAAAGGAGAACTAGCCAGTGCACAAGGATCCAGTTTAATTTCTGTGCCTAACACACTAATCAGAAGTTACCCACCCTGGTCAGCAAGGATTACACAAGCATGGGGAGATCAGGCTGCCTTGAGGGAGGTTAGACTTTGGCACTGAGATGCTGAGCATGGGAACCCCGTGCTGGAGCCCTGGCGATAGCAGAGACATCATGCCGCTCCATAAATGAGCCAGAGCAGCTTCTCCTGGCACAACAATGTGCTCTGGCACCAAACTCTGGTGACACACACTTTGTCTCAGCTGTAAACAACAGCTACTAGGCTGATCAGAGACTGAATTCAGGGTTGATGTTTCCTCTACTTGGAGAACCTACTTGGCAACTGCGTATCAGATGATGTCTGATACAAGGTGCCAAATGCTTCTATAAGTTGCCATATTTCCCCATCTTTGATAGCTTATAGTGATAAGAAGTGTAATGGTAATTGTTTTATGTTACAGGTACTCCCACCAAAGAGTTGATAACTCCTTGGTGTTCAGGTCAGAGCCAGAATGTGACCAACTTCTGTGCCCTCAGCCCTGCTCAAGATGACAGGGAAAGAAGACATGTCCCCTCCCTGCCTGGAAAGGTGTTAGCAGCAAGCAGAACAACAGCCATCTTGGGAATTTCCTCACTGACAGGCAACATTGTGCAGAATTTCTGTGCCCTTCAGAGAAAGATACACTGCAATGGGTTAAACCCTCAAGGAATCAGCGTGGACAATACAGAACTGCCTTCTGCAAATCCAAAACCACTCAAGGGACTGTTTGAAGAAGAAACAGCAAAACCAATTTCACACTATGGAAGAAACCCATGCACTGCCTGTGCCTTCAAACAGCCATTCATTTTCATAAAAGATCTGTCTACTGTTCCTTGCATTTATGTTTAGTTTGAGCTGTACTTTGCCTGTTTAAATTAAACATGAGGGAAATTTCACTTAATTCTCTGATCCCCATTTCCAAAGTACCAAGACTCTATCAGACGTGGAGACAACACTGAGAAGAAAAATACAGTTTACAATAGGGCACCTTGGAGTGGATGAAATAAGTCGTTTTCCTTTCCCTGCAGATTTCCACAGATATTTATTACAATGACAAGATATTTAACCAGCTTTTGTAATCATCTCTGTCCAAACACTCCATGAGACAGTCTCCATAGTTCTGACGTTAAGGCCAGCAGAATTCTGCACTAGGAATATCACATCAACATTTACCTTCTCACTCCCATGGGGGCCTCACTTCTGTGGCATGTTTAAATCTAATTGTTTTCCAGAAAAAGAAACCAAAAAACCCCAACATCTGTACCCGGAGTTGTTGACATAAGGCAAACTCAGTTTCAGGATTTTCAAATTCAGTGATAAGCAATGAAATATCATAAAATAGGAGTTCTAGATGTTAAAAACTCACAAACAACAAGACATAAAACACTAAGTTTGGAAAGAATCTATACTTTTCAAACTCTTTATGGAAATTTTAACACATAGTTGCAGCCCTTTTCTAACCGTTTTCAGCTGATTTTGATTTTTCTTCTCCTCGATGACTTAGAAGGAAATTCTCTTGAAGATCCAATTATACCAAATAGTGTAGTAGCTATAATTAAATGAGAGGGAACTTGATCTGTGCTCAAAAACACTGGGTTGTTTAAAGGATTTGTAAGTAATTGGCTTAACTGAGAACAGCTGTAAAATTATGCTAACAAATCGGAGCAAAGATTTGGCTACCATAATCAAATTTGAAGTTTTAAAGTCTTTTTCTTTCCCTAATGCACGTGCACATACATTTTATTTTGTTTGTTCGGTTTTTTTTAATACTGAAACATCCTGAAAAGTAAAAAGAATTCCATAAAATCTGAATTTAGAGACAGTTCCAAGAAATCTTACCCAGGAACCGCCTCAGATTAATTCCTTTGGACATATAAACATTTTGCAAGAATCCTTTGTTGCACATATTAATGGAAATCAGGATACTGAACTCTGTGAAGGAGAAAGTTTAGCTGAGATTTGGGATGCTCCTAGATTTTTCAAAGATAGCCTCATGTGTGTTTCTTTCTAGGGGTTTTAATTAAATAAAATACAAATACTGTCAAAGACAACAAATTATGCTAAACTACACCACACTTCTTATCTATTTTTTGACCCAAAGACAGATTTTGTCGTATGTTTTTTACAAGTTTTCTAAGAGAAAAATATTTACCAAGGTGCACACCTCAGCACACATCGGATTATAAGAGAATACATAAATTGTGTGAAGATAGAGATAAAGCAAGCTGCCAATCCCTTACCAGTGTAGGGCTTTGCATCATAATTCTGTGTATCACTTAAAACAAGCTGCCAAAAGGGAAGTCAGATGGGCTGAGATGGAGGTAGAGCCATAGAGCCATAGGATCTTTTGTGGAGTGGTTTTGTGTGCGGAGTTAAGGGAAGCGACCAAGGTCCACAGTAGAGACAGCTGTGACCTGCACGAGCACTGCTCCACGGGCACTGAAATATTTGCCTTTCAAGTCCTCAGCCCGAGTAAACCAGCAACCATCGGTGTCTGGGCAGGGGGACAGTCCTTGGCTTAACCTCGAGTAAGGCCATAGCAGGGCTCATCCATTGTCCTTTCCAGACCCCCAGCCAGCGGCTGTTGCCATCAAGGAGAAGCAAAACCTGGAACCAGGTAGAACAAGGGGTATCCATCCCACCCCCAAACACTGTAAGAAAGAAACCCAGTGTTATCAGGCAGTGTCAGCAAGAGTTTCCTTGCTTTTTTTTTTCCTTTGCTACTTCAACTAAAGCAAAAACTGCATTTTAAGGAAAGGCTTTTCATTGCAGAATTTGGTGTAGTTTCTCCCTCTTTTTGTGTTGCTGTGATGAAGGAAGCGCAAGAGAAAGCTCTTGATTTGTGGCCAGTATAAATCCATGAAGGGATGACCAATGATGGGCTGCACAGAAACTAATTTGTCTGGGAGCCCCAGAAGAGTTTGCTAAACACTAGAAGATTAGCAGTTCTCACTCACCCTAGAGACAAGAAAGTGCCTTCAGCACTGATAAATTTTCAGAGACTACCAGCTGCTGACTGCTTGCTGTGCTTTCACAGAACTGCTCGGATTATCTCCATAGGGAGGCTGAGAGGGACAGGAGCTCAAGCTGTATGAATTCTGAGATTTCAGCATGCTGCAGGGACTGAGCAAACCATAGGTTCAAGAATTCAGGGAGAATTTTCCCCAAAACAGAGTTATGAAGGGCAGTACAAACACTGTACTCACACAATAAACTGGCTGAAGCTATTTAGAGGTATCCTTTACCACAAATCTACAGTTCTCATTGTTTCATAGTTACATTCCTATGTTTATAGTGTTTCTATAAACTTATCAATATATCAGTGTTTACCTGAAGATTGTAAGTATAGATGTTGTTGTGTACCTCCACCTCAGAAACAGTATTACAGTTGCAAGCAAGCCAGAAGCACATTAGCTCTTCAGAAACATTCATTTATTAATCATTTCTACACTAAGAATGACTTTAACATTCCTTTTAGAATTCTTTTCCATAGTTCTAACTCTTGCCATAACACCTGAGGCATCAAGGGCACAACTAGCCATCTACCACCAAGAAGTTGAGAAAAATTTGATTGCCCTTTTTATGTGAAACTATTACTGAAATTCTGGCTTGAGTCAACTCAGATATCTAGATAGAGACATACAGACAGAAAAATAAACCCAGGAATTTAAATTAAGCTAAGCAAAAGGTGAAAGGGCAGGTATAATAGGAAGGCCATATAATAGCTTCCGGTGCAAGATTCTTCCCACTATCTTCAATGCACCAGGCTAAGAAAAGCCTGCTAACAGCAGAGGGGCATGTTAGTTTTCACAGAAAACCTGGCTGGTACAGGGCGATCCCCACACTCCTCCTCGCCTCTGGCTTTTGCATCCTCTTTGCATTTCATACCACTTGCTCCTCCAGCAGACTGGATGAATTTGGCCGGATGTACAGAGACTACAGTAGTCTCTGGGAAACCCCAGCCTTAGCTCAAAAAGCAGAGCACATTACTACCTGACACTGGAAGATGGACAGACAGACAGACAGAGACAGAGTGAGTGAGTGAGTGAGTGAGTGAGTGAGTGAGTGAGTGAGTGAGTGACTGACTGACTGACTGTCCGTCTGTCCATCTGTTTCTCCCTGCCCTCACTGTTGCGCTCCTGTGTTCTCGTATCAGCACCACCTGACCCTACTCCCCAAATCAGCAGAACCCCCCCTCATGCAGCAGTGCCCACAGCAGGCCATGAGATGAAACACCTGGACTCTCAGGTAGGACAAACCAGGATTTGCTCTGGAGGAGCACACTGCAGCTGCTGAGGGACGCCCATGGTCAGCTCATTCTGTGTTCTGTGTTTGAAAGCAGAAACAGGAAGCTTGTGATGCTGCTCCATCACTTGCCTGCAGCTGTTCATTGAGGTGGAATCTCGTGGATAAAGACTTTGACATTAGTAAGACAAGTGACTGGAACTATAATTAATAGAATAACCTTGCTCTGTCCTAGAGGAGTCTGATGACAGCATTTCCTGAGAACTGATCTTTTCTTCTAATGGAAAAATTTACCTTTTATGTGCTAACAGGGGAAAACTACAGGTGGAGCACGTCTTGCAACAATTCTTTTGTATTCTCTCTACAGAGTAAAATTATGCTCCAGTTTACACAAAGTAAAAATTCATCTCTCGATATAGAGAATTTTTATGATCATTTATGTATTTTATTTACTGTTATTTATCCCTGGACAGCCTGAAGTCTCATAGTTAAAAACAGATGAAAATTACTTTGTTAGCTTTTTCCTTACAAGCACATAAATCTCATTACATATAGCAAATATTTGTCTCTAGAGAAAACAGATTTAAACCTCCCCTGAGATTATAAAAGCTCCACTAAAGCAAGAAGCTACACAGAGCCAAAATGACATCTAAGCCTACCCCAGTTCCCTGTGAAGTGGCCGATTGTTCTCTCCAGAGCAGAACCTTCCCTCCAGGTTTGCCCAGTCCCCCTGTTGCACCATGGGGCAAGACCTTGCCTCAGAACCAAAGACCCTGACCCTACCCACCCTTTCTAGCCCAGTGTGCCAGGCACAGGATTGCAGCAGCCTGGGAAGGAACCTGCTGGCAGCCACCTCCAAATCACCCTCCGGTAAGAGGCAGCCAGCAGCTGGTGAGGCAGGCGGAGCTGGGGAGAGATGGTGACCAGAAGAATCCCCCATAGATTGGGGATAACAAAAGGAGAGCACAGGGAATGAGCTGACATCTAGAAAACATGACTTTTCAGGAAAGCCTGAACAGCGGAGAACACAAGAATGATCCTTAAATGCATTGAAGTAGCTCTAAAGGGGTTATATCCTGTGAGGACAGAACAAGGAATAATGACTGGTATTGCAGCAAAGAGATCCAGAGGGCAGGGAAACCTGAGGGTAAAGAGTTCTTGGACTAGATTTCCGGAAAGGTCTGGACTCCAGCTCTGAAGGGCTTTGATACTGGATGGGGCTATTGTCTGTTATGGATGCAGCAGAGAGACCTGATTCTAAAAAAACCCATCTGATCCAACCCTATTCCAGTGTCTTATTCCTATGGCTTTTTTTTTTTTTTTTTTTTTTTTTTTTTTTTTTTTTTTTTTTTTTTATATACTTTCAAGACATTTTGACTCCACTTGGTAATCCTTTCCCTAACTTTTCATGGAGATAATCCACCTTATTTTCCCCTTAATTTTCTGTTGTTAAGCTTACTGAAACCGTCAAAATACCAAAAAAAACCAAACAAACAAACAAAACATGAAAGGCATTTGAAGTCAGCAAGATCAAAACAAATACGAAATGTTTATGCTTGGATATTTTCTGAAGTTTGTCTCGTTTAAAAGGGAAAAATAAATCTCACAAAGATATGCAATGTAGGGCATTTTCTAAGGATTGTTTCCCACAAAAGTTGACTGCAGCTACTGTCAAAATTAAGAATTAGCTTTATCCTTTCCAGAGATGTGCTATTCTTCCGTGCTTTTGTCGTACCCCTCTACCAGAGACAACACCTGACAGCCTGCAGACACTGCTAATCTCTATTACAGGAAAATTACATCATTGACTCTAGAAAATCTTTTTGCCGATAGGAAATTTAGATAAATACCACCTCAGATTTATAGCCTCACATTCTTATCTTTCCTACCTTCATGGATAAATTCACAGCTTTCAGGGAATGTTTTTGACAGAATACAGGGGAGAAATGGGAATTCAGATTTCTGCCGTGCTGGTCTTTGTTCTCCCTGGCCACTGATGGAGCACTGTGAGGTTTCTTTGGTCCTAAAGGCACTGACACCATAACTGTATGCAAGAGAAGGTTGATGCTAAATTGTGGAGACAGACTTGCAGAACTGCTTTTTGTCAAAGGTTTGTGGTGTTCACTAAGGGCAAAAGGCTAGAAATACGGCAGTTTTGGTTAATTTGTTTGTTTTTCATTCCTTCATTGTTTGGAGCTCTGCAAAAAAGCACTGCAGAGACTAAGCACCCATCAATGAAAAACTATTTAAAATATCTGAGGTAGTGTAAGCTTTATGCTTCTGCTGGTTTGAGGCTCTGATCTTCGTAGCAGCTGCCAACAGCTTCTCCAGCTCCCTGTTTAAATAAAACCACTTTGTCAGCACTTGCCTGTCAATGAATCTCTGATAACACCAGCAAGTAATTCACTACTTTAGGAGGGGTTTTTTTTGATCAGCATGCATGAAACGGCACCTTTTTGTTATTTCAGCATACTCCATGCCACACATTTCTTACTTTTCATTCAGAACTCACAGATTTTGTCTCCTAAAGCATTTTCTTCTTACTACAGTCCCTCATGAAACCATAGGAATAAATTCTGCTTGCAGGCAAATGTCCACAGAAGCCAACCCAATCACATAAAATTGCACTGAAGGATGGATTTTGGCACACTGTGAGAAGTCAGAGCAGCCAGAAAAATATAGCAGCTAAAACAGACATTTTATTTACCACACAGGCAAATTGTTCCAATTTGATTTACAAATTAAATCAATTTCCAGGCCGGGATAGGATGTTCTAACAAAAAGGGATGTATGTTCCCAACACAATGATGTAGCCTCCTCTTTCTGCTTCAGTCCTTAGTGTACGTATATTTGAATGGCAGCACTGGAAAGCAAAGCTGTGAGGTATGAAGGAATGATTCCATTATCTAAAGTTTTGCAATTGCTACATTCTCGTATCAGTATTCTCTGTCAAGCCAGGGTGCTTGGCTGATGTCCAAGTACCTAGGGTATCCACGTGCACAGAACTAGAGGCAACAGGCAGAAACTGATGCACAGGCTGTTCCACCTGAATAGCAAAAAGAACTTTTTCACTGTGCAGGTGACCATGCCCTGGAGCAGATTGCCCAGAGAGGGTGGGGACTCTCCCTCACTGGAGATAGTCGAGAACCATGTGACAAAATCCTGTGCATGTGCTCTGGAATGCCCCTGCCTGAGCGGGGAGGTTGGACACAATGGATGGCCCACTCTGGTCCCTTCCAACCTGATCCGTTCTGTGATTCTGTCATAACTGGTGGTCTGCAGAATCTCAGTTCTGAATGCAGTTTTAGTGAGCTGTCCAACATCTATCATGACCTGTTCCCAACCATTTGTAGTTAGTTTCAGTATCTCGTGTGCCTTTAGTTAATGCAAGAAAAACTGACAACAACCAAGAGAAAAATATGCAGAAAGAAAGAAAAAGACAGTTTTGAAGTTCTCTGCCTACTCTTTTAATTCAATTCAGTGTTGTGCATGTGGTAATAAATTAATCAGCTTTCAGTCATTTGTGTGTTGACATTAAAAAATACTATTTAAGGGCTCATTTGATCTGGAACCCTGTTTTTGAATTAAACAATAAGATAATTTTGTTAACTAATGGAATCTTCAAAATCTGAAAAATTAGATGTTAAAAAAAGGTGAGAGGTGTTATTGTGCTTTAGCAATAAGATCTTTCTCAGTAAAGTTAAAAACAAAACCAAGATTGGTATTTTGATTCTGCACGTAGGCTGGGAGAAAAGGAGTGAAGTGAAATAATGTTAGATCAAAAGGGAACTGAGAATATTCAGCCCACGCCAACTGTAGTAAAATGGACCCTCAAGTGCTGTTTTATTGTAGATGACACTTTATTGAACTGCAAACCCAAAATACTGATAAAGAACATAAATCTTTATAAGAGAATGGATAAAGAGTGGAATAACACTGCCTCTATTTCAAAAGCTGTGATATATTAGAAAACGAGCAAGAGAGCAAAAGAAGGAAAGGTAGAGGAGATATCCACTGAGACACTTGTTTGCCCTCAAGGTGGCACAGCTTCCACACTTTATTGGCATCTAAAAGAGCAGAAGAACCTCAGCATGGAGCGAGTCACCTCTGCAGCAATTTCGGGAGCCAGGCAGGAGTCATTAGCCTGGGCTGAGTGCTGTGCTGGTGAGATCCCTGCACCTGAAGCCACAGGGCAGCTCTGCAGAGCCTCAGCCCTGTCCTTGCTCCCATCATTGCGGGTGTCCCGGGCCCTGCTGCCAGCCTGAGCAGACAGGAGGGGCTGCTTAGAGGCACAAGCCCATCAGCACAGCCACAGCCTGGCTGAGTGGGGACTGGCCCCTCTGATGCTCCAAAATCAGCCCCATTATCTCATGAACCAAAGGTTCACCTGGCAAAACTTCAGGTGCTGACCACGCTGTAGCTGCTTTAATTGACAACGTTTTCCCTAGCAGCTATAATGCTAAGCAATGAGGAGGTGAGAAAGGTCTTTACTCAGGGTTTTGAAACTTTCTTTGTAATTAAAAATGAAATTTCAACATCTTTGGGAATTAAATATTATGAATGTGTTTGAATCAAGCAGAACATTTAATTCCTGTAAATCACAAATGATAAGCAATATGGCTTGCATATCTTTTACTGGAACACAGATTTCTACCTCCCACAAGACTGAAATGTTTAAGTTACAAAGAACTTTGTATTTTGGCAATATCTGTATAACAGATATTTCTTTCATCAGTTATGTTTATTGCATTAGTAAACAGGAGTTACTCCTTAAGGGAAATTCAGCTCCAGGATTTTTCTTTCAAAATCTGTCATGAGAATCAAAGAGACTGACTGTACTTGCTACTTAATTCTTTATTATTAATTTACGTCACTAGAGTCTGACTATGAAATTTTATCTACAAGGAAGAGAAAACTTACTTTGTGTGAGACTGTTCAAGTGATTTCCTGCTGGGAACTCAGTGTTCCAGCTTTGCTTAAGCAGTGTCTGCAGGAGTCAGCATTTCACTGGGTGTTTTTTCATAAACAAGAAGTTTAACAGTCAATATTTGTGATGAGTACATCTGTCTGATCATCTTAACATTATCAATAGATGCTAGTGGAAATAGATACCATGTGGTATTTCACACATGGACATTATATGGTTAAAAAGATGAAATAAATTAAGCTCAAAGCATTATTTCCAGATTTTTTTTTCCAAAACGGTTGAAGTTGTTGTTTGAAAAACAAGGACTATTCAAATTTAGTATTTGGATAATATGTTTTAGCTGGCTAAATCACTTGAAAAGAAAGACATCTAGAATATCTTGCACACAGATTTTCCACAAAGCCTTCACTTCCCTAATTTCAAAATTATTTGTCGAACCACCTAAAGCAAGCAGCCCAAGACTCTTTCTTGGTGGCTGCAAAAAGCCCAATGCTCTGGAATCTCAGTGCTGGGTAATTTGCACTTCAGAACAGGAAAACTTAAATGGGTGACTAAAAGACAGACTCTTTCTCCTGACCTCTCATCACAGTTAAAGAAAGACAGAAACACTTTAACAAGTGAAGCTTTTTCTGGGATATTCAACAGGCACAGTTGTGTTCTTTTCCAAAGGGGAACACATATTCAAGTAAGCACATGAGCATCACATTTAATGCTATCAGACCAGGGTTAGTGACATTCCTCTCTGCCAAAAGAGGAATAAGTGACTTTTTCAAACACCTGTGAGCACAGAGGTGTCTCTGTAAAACCACTTTCCTCAGGAATTCAGTCACTGGCTCTATTTCAAAACCCAGAAATGCTCAAAGCATAAGATTCCTTCAAAGCCACTTTTCAAAGACTTCCCTATTACAGAAGCAGCATGCTCCTTCTGTAGAGTAAAGGCATGGACCTCTTTCTCTTCTCCAAATATCTCTTCCTCATGAAGATCTTAAATCCCAGATACAAAGATAGAGAAAAAACATGACCAAAACATCATGGTAATATAGCCAGTTTCTTGTGGGAGGAAGGGAGAATGTCAACCTCTGCAGCAGCATCTCAATTATAACTGAAACCTCCTTTCCCACAGATGATCATAAAAAGTTTCTTCCAATAAGACTAGGACTGTGATCATAATATTTCTTTCAGAAAAGGAAGTTGTGACCTCACATGTGTTGAGCAAAGCCTGAGACCTCCAAACACTTCTTGCATTTAGATGTAAAATCTCAGTTCCAATGAAATCATGGTCTAAATAATTAATCAAAACCTGAAAAGTAACATCATGTTAAATGTTAAAAGGCTGATGTATCTGGGAGTAAATGCAGGTAATTTTATTCTGCTTGTCATAGGGAAATAGGGAACTCAGAGACTGTAGAAATGACAAGCCAGCCAGTTTATCTGCTCCTCAGCCAACTGCTTTGCAGTGCCCATGGCCTGGCTCTGGATGAGAACACTGCAGCAGCCCAGAGGGCTGGAGAAGGAGAGGAGCCAGTACTGTAGTTTGTTAGGAACTTCTGGTAGCAAAAGAGCAGTGCTGAAATGAATTTGTGTAGTAATAATGTCTCTCTGGCCCTCATCACCTCACAAAGACTCAGCCTTGATGCAACTCACTGAAAACATGGTGTCTCAAAAAATTGCCAACAAGTTTGTATGATACCCTAGTGTTGCAGCAGTTAAATGTCAGATAAAACTGCTCTGTTAAATGTTCAATTACTCTTTTAAGTGGAACAACTTATCTTCCCTGCCGGTTGTGCATTATGAAAATGCACAAAAATAAGCCTGATAATCACCAAACACTGACCTTTTTTAAAAGGTCAATTTTGTAGCAGCAGAGCACAAGTAAATACATTCTTGGTGGGGGGAGGTGTTGTACAGTGGAAACGAGTAATTAGGCTGTTCTTGTGATGAAAATGCTGTTACAAAAAAACCCAAAACCTCTTCTGTGATATAATCACATGTAAATGTTTGATATAGGTGAAACCCAACCAGGATCTCTTGTTCTAGATTGTTCACTACTATGCCTCTGCCTCCAATGTCACATAGTCAATAACCTTCAGATTTCTGGAGTGGAAAAATCAGCTTAAGTAATTCACAGAGTGAAGTTAATAAGAGTCAGTTTCAATGGCCTTGTGATCACTTCAAGTTACAGTGTTTGATTTTGCAATCTGATCCTGAGTCACACTGCTGTCTACTGGAAGCATTTGTCCAGTTCTCCTTAACACTGGAAGGAGATAACAGCTTTTATCTGATCAGATTCTTTTTTCCTAGGTACTTTTGCCTCCCATGTTAGTATTATTTTTTCCTGCTTTTCAGTGCTATCCTAAAACCCAAATCAAAACAATACAGGATAGATGTAGCACACACCTTTCACAGTGGAATAAAACATTGAGGCATCCTCTTACAGTATTCAAACTACACTCTTAAAACCTGTTTCTCACAAAGTTCAAAGAGTATTATATTGTAACTGTTATATGTGGAACAGGTTAAAAAAACCCCTGGTATGGCTAATTTCAAATGCATCTACTTCTATAAATTCCTTGGTTTAGTACTTGTGTAATAGCTGCCTGTCTCTCCTGGGAGCATGATTCTATGATTGCTCTCGAGATCAGTACTAACTTCCACATTGGCATCTGCATGCAGAAGTGTCTGGTTAACACCAAGCAGTTAAACTTAATGAGGTATTTAAATATAAATATATAACTTTTTTTTTTTTTTTACCAATCATTTTTTCCCCCCAAACACAAACCTACAAGCAAGGAAAAACTAATTTGTACAGCAACAAATACTGTGATTCTCTTTCCTTCAGAAAATAGTGTTCTACTGCCAGCTGCTTTTAAGGCTCCCGTCAAACCCTCTCAAGTAACTCACTCACGTCAGCTTACTTCCATACTTATCCTTTAAGAAATTGAATCTGTAGGAGATTGCATGGGGACACGTCGCCAGCCAAGAACTTTTGAACTGGCTCATCTGACTACGCGTTCACTGTTAAAGGTTGCTGAGGGGAGGATTAATATTGGGTGATTTGCACAGAGCCCGTGCAATCCTTTTTGGTGTTGCTTTGAGGCATAACACATGGCAGAGCAGAAATACTGTTTAAGGGGTATGGCCCAAACCCCGCTGGGGCCAGGGCTCTGTGCGATTGCTGCGTGCGTGGGCAGGCGGGAGCAGGGAAAAAACATCTGGAGGGCTCGGACTCGGGCAAGAGAATGCAGTCCCGCAAGGCGCCGCTCTGAACCCTTTTTTGCGAAGCTCGGCTGAATGGGATCACAGGTGGGTGAGCCCGCAGCAAAGCAAACCCCGCAGCCCCTCGCGGCCGGTTCCCCGCGGCGCGGCTGCGGTGTCCCGGCGCCACCTCCCGGGGGCTGCGCTGCTCGGCGGCGCCGCACGGGAACCGGCCTCGCTCGGACCCTGCGGCCGCGTTCGGTTAACGCACTTTCGGTTTTCCTCTCCCACAGCACAGTTCAGGTTTCAGCCACGTTCAAAGACTTGCATTTTCTACGGAAAGCTGTTCTATTACTGAAAGATCATCCCAAAAATATTCTGCTCCCTTTTTCACTTTAACTCAACAAAGTCACCCCCTTTCCATCATCTCTCTGATCAAATGCCACTGTTCCTCCTTTGTTTTCTTTAGCCAAAGACAGAGGCATAACCTCTATGAAGTAGTGTCCTCCTATTTTCCTTCCAGAAGACTCTGTCTGTAACTGGAGTGCCATAAGAATGAAAAAAAAAAGCGTTCACCAAAATTAGCTGAAGCTGAGGCAAGCAATTTTCTCAGTATTTCAGAAGAATTTAAGGATATACAAGTATCAATGTGTACTCATTTCCTTCCACTCAAAGTCAAGGTAGATAGGCTGCCTGAAAAAAAGCAATGTAAACTACTCCACACAGGCATAGCTCTTAACTGCACAATGAGTAAGTTATGAACACTTCCAAAGACACTGCTCCTAGTAAACAAAAGTTTCACACACAAGGTATTTTGAGCTTCTTAATTTTAATGGAGTCCAAACAATTCTATACACCTATATACAGATTTTGAAGCATGACTAAATATCTATTGCTTCCTACTTACAATGAGTTGGAATAATACAATGGGAATAGGTCCTAGCTAAGAAATATAAACACATTTTGCAAGGTTATTTTGCTATTCTTGATCGCAGCCGTCGCTTGATGATTAGATGATCACTTTCTTTCTCTTTTTGTTCTAAAAGGAGCTGAAAAAGATGGATTAAAATATGGTTATTCAGCATTTCTTCAGAGACAAATGACATTCACCTTCTAGACCTGTGTGCCCAACAGAATAGTTTTTCCCAGAATCTGCTTCCAGAGTTTTACCTGAGTCACTCTGGTGAAATTTACCCATTCACTGAGAAGGTGGTCAGTCAGTGGAACAGGCTGGCCAGCGAACTGGTGGAAACACCTTCCCTGGAAGTGTTCAAAAAATGTGTGGATGTGGCCCTTGGGATACGGTTTTGTGGTGTTAACCCAGTGGTGCTGGGTTAATAGTTGGGGTCAATGGTCCTGGAGATCTTTTCCAACCTTAACAATTCTATCATTCTATTACCTTTTAGTCAGGGGTCTCCAGTACAGAGAGACAATCTTAGTGCATCATTATAAGAAACATACAAAATCTCATTTTTGCTGGAACAAATACCAAAGTTCAAAGAAAACGATTATCTGAATGCAGCTCTCACTTCTAGTCTCTAATATTCATTTTCTGATACAGGAAGCATTCAGAAAACATTTTTAGCTTAAATTTCTCTAGCTTTCTCTGACTTCCTCAGGATTCAGTCTTCCACCTTTTCATTCACTTCCAAGCTTCTTAGCTCATTTTGCTCAGCACTTCTGCCATTTTCTTCCTCCTCCTATGGACAGCATTTTGGGTTCTGCTGCATCCATTCATACAATTTACAGAATTGGGCTACTTTAGTATGGGCAAATGCTTACCATAGCATAGTGATGAAAGGATTGAACAGAATGAAGATATGTACTTCCAATAGAGCAGAAGAATGCTCAGCACTACAGTTACTGTCTAAACCATAAAATTGGATTTCTGAAAAAATAGATCAAACCCTGGCCTGCAAGACAGAGCCACAAAATTAAAACACATCCAGAAGACTATTTAGACTGTGCTTTGAAAAGCATGGATGCATCCACATGCTATTATGCCCAAATATCAGCTGGGCATAAATAGGATTGAAAAACACCTTTGGTGCTCACCTGTAAAGTTAATTGTACATGCAGACCTTTATTGTGTTTCAGTCATTCCAAATCTACAGATGCCTTACTGGTCTCTATTTCTATTCTCCCTTTATGCTACACTTAAATGAGCTGCAACTACTGGAAAAACAAATTAAGACTTCACTGCTGTAGCAGAGAAAAAGTAATCCTCCACACACCACAACTAAGATATCTGTGAATCCAGATGTGAAGGCATCTCTATGATTGCTGTGTCACCTATACAGTCAGTCAGCAGTCAAAGAAAGATAGGTGAGAAAACAGAAAAAAATAAGTAAAACAGCAGAAAGAAAAGACCAAAAGGAATGGTTAGGTAGAATAAATGTAGAAGTTGGTATTTTCAAACCTCTTCTGCAACTCAATTAGACCTTCAGATTTGTCTTGTTCCCCTAATTTATTTTTAAGCTAAGATTACAGAAAAACATTACAGTTGGCAAAACAGGAATCTTAATCACTTACTGAAGAACCAGGGATATCCAGAGGGCAAGAAATGTCAGTTGAATACAGCTTTCTCTTAGCTCGTTTTGGCTTGAACTCGTTTTCTTTGACATTTTCTGGTTCTGCAGACTTGGGAGAGCTTATTGTCTCAATAAGCTTCTTTGCTAGAAGATAAATTTCATCATAAATACATGTCATGGTTTTGTGAGCCTCAAAATTCATGAATAAAGTAGGCTTTATTAAAACAGTTTAAAAATTAAACCAGTGTAGTCCAAAGTTCAAATATAAAAATTCAGAAGTGGTATTTGACTACCAGTTTTCTGTAGCTGGAAGCAGTTTTTAATTTTTTAAGAAGCAAAAGTTTAAAGGACACATTTAAATAGCACGTTAAAAATCAATTAGGATTCAGATCTCACTGAGATCTCACTTAAAGACTTTTAAGTTGAACAACAGGCTTAACTTCTTTGTGCTGATAGAAGCACAATGTAGTCAATTTTTTCTATATATTTTTATAGCTTTATCAAACTAGTACTAGCTCTATAAAAAGAAGAGTATGTGCACTAGAAAAAAAATAAATATAAGAAATAAGCAATACTGTTATACAAAGAGGGAAACCATACAGGACATGGTAATACAGATTACAAAACAGAACTTGTTTGCTCAAATTAAGTATTCAAATAAAGGATGAAATTTTAAGTAGTCTGACTTTGGCTTCCATTGATAATAATAAATACTGTGTTCCTGGAACCAATATGACAAACACAGGAATTTTAAAATATTTCACACAGTTATTATCTAGATTGTATTATGTCAGATAATCTAAGATGTACTCTGTAGCAGGACAAGCTTTCAAGTTGGTACTGGAGTTTATTTTAACTGTCCACATTAAAAAATGACTGACTTTGTTTTAAACAAACAAATAATAGTGTCTTTTAGAATTAAATACTGGTGATTCCCTGTGCCCTTTGCTAATTTTAATTTTTTTTTTTTTTTTTAAGAAGCACAGTAACCCAGAGATCATTACTACGGTTGGAAAGAATAAAAACATATCCTTCAACAGAAAGTCCTAGCAATTAATCTTCCCAAGGCTATATCTAAACTTAACAAAATCCATTAATTGCTCTATATTCAGTTTAATGAAGTCTTCCAAATATTTTCATGAGTCATTGGCTTTCAGATTCCATAGAATTAATGTACATCAAAAAACATTAACAAAATTTCCATAGCAACAAGGTATTGCTTATAGAACAAGGTAAGATTTGGAGTTTGGATTCAGCCTTTGATTTTTCTAGAGCAGCAGGGTGAGTTTCTAAAATTGCCTTGTAAATAAGTACAGAGCAACTCCAACATTTTGGGCCTACCAGTTATCATTGCTTTTATGATAATATGCACACATTTCACACTGCATCTTTCATTCCACCTGGTTTATATTTCACACTTAAGCTAGGTTTTAGAATTATGTGGTCCTCACAAGCAAGACAATCTTTTCTTCTCTGCCATTCTGCAATGGCCAGAGAACAGGGAATAAGCCTTATTTATACTGTACAAACCTTTAGAGTGAATAATAGTAGGAGAACTTTGGAAAAAATCACCAATTTTCTGTAGTGTCCCATCTCTCTTCTTAGCTGACTTTTTACTTTGAGTAGATTCTTGCCTTCTTAAGGGGTATTCTTTTCTAAGAGATTGTGCAGTAGACGTCTGTACAGAAATACAGGATTGTTGTTTAAGCTGAAAATTGACTTAATCCTCAAGTTTAGTTTCATTTTTTTTACTTCAGTGTTACTTTCAAGGTGACACATTAAGCTTTGCTACTGACACTTTTGTTCATTTTAGTACTGATATCACTACAGCAAGTAATGTAGACAACCTCATCTTACACCTAGAAGAAAGAAAATGGCCAAAGTTTCACAGAATACATTTAAGAGCATGAGTCATAAGGAAATAGAGGGTTGTTTTTTTAAAAAAGGCAGATTCAAAGTTGTAGAGTATTTTATTAGACAAGCTGTTCTAATTAGAAATAAAGGAATCGGATGGGGCAAACAAATTTCTCACTCACTCTCTGAACCTGCCCAGGTTACTACTATGGCCTAAAATAATCTTTTTATAATTGCCACAAATATAGGTAAACCTTAGTTTTACTTCAAAGGCATTGCCTGTAACACCACATTTTAATAGTATGCTCAAACTAGTCTTTTTGACTCTTCAGTATGCAACATCCTTCCCCTTTGAATCACTGCACACTGCAGCTGGGACACTACACATTCTTGGCAAATACAGACCCTTTGGCTTACAGACTTTAGTAGAAAGACAACATAAATGTTGAAGAATTCTACTGAAATACATGGATAAGGATAAGATACTGCTGCATAAGAATATTTGCTCCTTTCACAAGCCTGCCTTTACAGAAAAGCCTAAACTAACTTCAGAAATGGAACGAAATCAAACCGTTTTTTTGTTGCTTGTAGAAGGTGAATCAGCCCTAGCAGGTTTTGCATTTCTCTTGTTCTCACTTTTCACAAAATCCTAAAGAAAATTAAAAGAAATTATAATTGATACCAATGATCGCCTAAACCAAAAGAAACAATTTTATAGAACTGATCTGTAATCCCACAGATCAGAGCAAGTAGACAGGAACAAATGGCATTATCTGGGAGAGAAATGTAAAAGGGAAAGTGCAAATCAGGCATAGTGAGACATTCTGGATCAGCTGAAGTCTATGACCTTATTCAACAGAGGCCAGAGATCCACCACTTGGGGGACATGGGATTGAAACAATACCCTACATATATCCCTGGGATCTCAGCAGAAAATCAGGTGTTAGAGTTTTAATAAATGATCAGAGTAATAAACTGAAAAGCTACACAACAGACTGCATTTTGTCAGTTGGTCTAGTTCACACCTCATTCATCTCTACACTCTTCCTTTTCCTTCTTGGCTTGAGCATTTTAACTGTAACTGGTGAGGTGCTGCCCTGGTGCTTCACCTCCATCTTATGGGGTTGCAGAGGCGTGAACTGGATTTCCATCTCTGGTTTGGGGAACCGACTAGTTTTTCCATCCTCTGTGGACACTTCAGTAGAGTCAAGGACAGTTTCGGAATGGTCCTGCAAGTATACGGAAATTTTAAGAAAACAAGTTTTAAACTAACTGTGAGTTAAATACTATATAATACATATCACCACCCCCTCCCCCCTAGTGGATTGCAAAGTAGGTAGATAGCTTTCAGAACACTTAAAACAGAAGTGAAGAAACCTGCTTCTACTACAACAGAGATTAACCCTTATTATCTAAAACCTTTTTTGTTAAATTTTGAACGTTTTTGTATCTATGATCACAGACCTTTCCTTGCTGAACTCAGCCTGATACTTTGTTTCCACATCATTTTTCCTCAAGGGCAGAGACCCTTAGTGATTGTCTCCATCTTAACTCTGCTGCTCCATAGAAAAGTATAATATTTCTCCAGCTTATATTTAGGGAGCTCTCTTTCCCTTCTAGAGAATTCCAGAGTAGCTGCTGTTCCTCCTTATGTTGGTTCACCCTGAAGGGTACCTCCTTCCTCTTAAAAAGGAAAATAATAAAAGCTCATGGAAAGCCAAAAGGTAGTTCTCCAACAGGCCCTGCTGGGATTCTGAGAGGGAATCCCACTCAGAATCCCAGCAGCACTGCATTCCCAAGAATAGAGCAGACTAATAAAGTTGCCCAGGAATAGTCAGTGTCATTAGCTAACAAAGCTACACACAGGATTCCTACAGTGCAAAGAAGGAATCCCCAGTGTGCCATGCTACTGGTCACGCATTCAAAAGGGTTTGTATTTTTTCCCCAGATGGCTTATCTAATAATCAGCCACTTCATATGCTGCACCGAGAGGTAAGTTTTCAAGAGCACACAGCTGAAGTCAGATATAATTGTTCACATGATTATATTATACAGCTTTTATTTCTACCTTTGTGTAACTTCAAATATTGGTTTTGTTTTAAGTAGGATGCAAGATACTGTTTTGTTCTTATGATCCCCATAAGGGCTGATTAATTACAGAATCATCTCACTACACAATAGGTGACATCATGAAAGTGGTTTGAGTTGAAGTCTCCTTAACACTGACATAATCAAACTGAGATGACACTACAAATACCATGGCGCCAAAATCTCTAGAACCTGGATTAGTTAACTAGTTTTTGCCTCAGTGTAAAGGTTCTATAATGTATAAAGAGGTAATATTTGATGAACTAAAGTACTTATTTTCTGAGAGTGAGCATGAAAGAATGAGTAAGAACTCAGAACTGAAGATACAGGTAAATTACAAAGAAGTTTTGGGAGATTTCCAAAACTACATACAGAAATATATACTGAAAAAACCCAAAAGAATTATTAACATATCATTAATACATAAACAAACGGACCTCTTTGTTTACAGACTGATCAATTTTATCTTGTCCTTCTTCAGATAAAGGTACTTCTGCCAAAGACTGAAGATTTTCTTGGTTAATCTGCTGTTTCATTTCCTTTATAAAGTCGTCTTTCTCTGCCAGCTTTTTTTTCAGATCTTCTATGTCAGTTTCCTTATCCTAATAAACATAGCAAAAATTGCCAGAAATTTCAGGACCGTCAAAATAAAGTAATATATATCACGAGCATCATTATGATTACTTGGTCATATCAGTTTTATAACTGCTGGCTAAACCAGTCAGGTATCAAATACAAAGCCAATAATTTAATGCCTCTATGTAAAGTGAAGAAAAGTCTTTTAAGAGTTTGAAGAAACAAAAGGCAAAACTTTTTATTTTACTATACTTATTTAGAATTCTAAATTCACCTCCCATTTGCTCATTAAGTTCTTGGTGTTGTGAAAAAGACAACAAATGGGAGAGTTGTTTCAGATATCCAGTCCAAATTCACAAGAGTGTTTACTTCAAGTACTAAATATTTTCAAACTCCAATTACTATGACAAATTCAGATGCAAACAAATGTAAAGCTTTTCTTTTTAAATTAGCTGCAAATGGTTTCAATAGGATAGTGTTTAAGAACAAAAAATAGACCCAGAATGCAAAGAGCAACTACAGTATTTTGCAGAATGGGTAACAAAAAACCCTCAAAAAATCACATAGAAAGAACAAAGAAAATGGACCTTTTCTGAAGCCATTAGTGCAGCCTGTTTCAGCTCTTCTATCTCTTTATCTTTTTGTATGGTGCTAGAAGCCAAAGTCTTGAGCTGTACTTCCAAAGCTTTTACTAGTTCATCTCTTTCTTCACGCCACTTTTGAAGATTGCTGTCCTTCTCTACCAGCTGTGCAGTGAGTCTTTCCTAAATATTAACAAAGGAAGGTTAGAATAGAACATCACTTCTACACAGCATCTAAACTCTTCTGCTAGTTTTGTTTTGCACAGTTACTACTATTTTATAGCTTTCGTAAACTTAAGAGCGTATGCAGACCTTATAAAGCTCACATAGAACTAGTTTCAGTACAAATATGCAAAAGTAAGCTGTCTTTCAATTAGAAAATCTGTATTTAATACTCTTTGTGAAGAGAATTTTCTTTTTGAGAACGACAACTCCTGTTTGCTTGCTTTAACATTTTATTAATAACAATTCCCAGGCAAGAAAAGTCATAGATAAAGTAAAAGTAATTGTAAGCTCCTAACATCCTCCTGTACTGACTGCAGGTCCACAAAGGCATTGCTAACTACTTCTAGATGCAAATGCAGTTTTAGATTGCAGAGGTTCATATAATAACTTCATCCGATTAAAAAATTACAACCTTGATGCAGTTCAGTGAACAAGTAAGGTGCCTTAGTTAATAACTATCAGTCTCCCCAATGCTAGCACATATTACCACAGCATACTGACCAAGCATTTTCCAAAGTAAGCTTTCTTAGCTTTTAAGGAGCAATTCATTTAAGTGTAGGTTATTTATTGGTGTTTTACACACAAGATGAAATTTGAAGACTTCATTGTGAGGTGGTAGTGATGGGACAGGAAGGAACAGGCATGTTAACTTCCATTATGTACTAAGATTTTTCATTTTATGATCCTCCTAGTCTTCCTTTTTCATATTGAGAAAATCTCATCTAGGCTTTGCCATGTGAAAGAGTAAGGGAATTGACAAAGGCCAACTACTCTCAAGTGCTCCCACTGTTCGACACTTGACTTGTGATTTACTCTGTAGTAAAGACACTACAGGACACTGCTGAGACAAAGTCACTTACAATTTCTGCTTGTTGCTTTACATGATGTTCTCTATCCTCCACAAACTTTCTCATTTCCCTGTTGCGATGGTTCTCAGCTTCTTTTACTTGATTTATGAGTCCCATTTTTTCCTCGAGCCACTTTTTTCTATCAGCTTGATACTTTGCTTCATTTTCCTAATTTGATGAAACCAGAAATAAAATCATAAGTAGAGAGAGAAAAAAAAAAGACTTAAAATTCAGAATACCATTGAATGGATTAATTTCAAAAACATAACAGAAACAGTAGCACAGTTTTACTCTAGCATACTCCAACGTACAAGTATCATACTAATTTGTTCTTCTGTATTGAAAAAAATTATCAATTTTCAGCATTTCTTATTCAGACTAGCACATCTTCATGATCTTCATTGAACAGAGTTTTTTTTCCTCCAAGTGTTCTGGGTAATCACAGACACCATAAAACTGACACTAAAAGTAATGGTAAAAAGACACCTCTACCTCACAATTCCCCAATCTTTTATGCTGCCTTAAAGGACATGTTAGAAAACTAACTTCTGCTTCAGGACGGAAAGGGAAACAATGCAGAACAGTTTGAATGGTAGGCAGAGATAGCAGGTACCTAAGAATGTCACTTCAATCCACAGCAACTTTGTCTCCTTTGCTATCACAATCAAACCTCTTAGCAGACATTCTACCACATGAAGCACCTGTAAAATTGCTTAGAAAATAAGTCTACTTTCTAATCCAAGGAGAGTTAGAGGAAAGTCCTCAGCCTTACAGGAAGGGCTTACAGGCCACACAGCAAGCACAAGACCTTGAGAGAGTTTGATTTAGCAATTGTCAGGAAAGATCTCTGGAACTGATAACAGGAGTGTGATTAAAACAACTGTAAGAGAAGAGCAGCTACAGAAGCACTGTGCATGGCAGCAGCCTAACACAGGGCAGGGTGCACTCCATCATGGGGCATCAGTGATGCCAGATGGAAAAGATGCTTCAAAGGTTTCCTTTACCAGTGTAATAATTTGCCATATCATGCCCTAGGCTCTTGAAGACAGGGACACAAAAAAACCAGACTCCTAAATGGGAGTTATGGTCTCAGATTTAAGTATGAATTATGTCATTATGTTTACCTTCAGTTCTTTTTGCAGCTTTATGAATTCCTCATTTTCATTTATGGTTTCCTCCTCATTTTTGCCCATCTTTTGCTGCCAGCGACTATTGCACTGGTTATTCAGCTCTTTGTATTTCTGCTTCCATGCTTCCAGTTCTAGTCAGAACACAAAATGAGTTCACATAACGTATAATTTTAAACATGTATTTGAACATGTTCACATCCTTCTACTAAAGTTGCTTGGGTTCATCAGCTATGACCACGGACAATAGAAGTCTTTTAGTAAATTACTGTTTGTTCGTAAAAGTAATGCCTAAATAGCAATTGATAAGTAAAACCAGGACTGTAAAGCAGCTATTACAATACACATTCAAAACAATTTTCCTTCCCTGCTCCCTTCCCATGGAGAGATTACCCAAAACTAATCTGTTGGTCTCTTCTAATTTGGCTTCAAGCACTTGATCTTGTTCAATCTGAGTCTGTTCTTGTTCTTCTAATGTCAGCCGCATATCTTCAATTATTTTTTCCTTTGCACATAGATCTGAAAATTTGAAAATTAATTAACAGATGAGCCTCCTCCTAGTTCCCACCATCCTCTCCCAAACTGCCTTAGTTACAAGTCATTTCTCCATTCCCTGAGATCCAAAGCTCTAGTAGAAGGAGATAGAGCACCTATACTGAACTATCCACATCCCACATTCTTAAGTGATTCTATTCTTATCAGTTTAATTTAGATGTGTGTTTTGGTGTTAAATATCAGACTCTGGCTTGTATGGCTATGAGAAACTAACTACTGTTCAACTGCTAAATGTTTATCATCTCTGCAGAAACTCTGTGCTAGCATGTGCTAGTGTGTTAGTTCATGCTTTTGCTAAAATGGACAACTAAAATAAAACCAAGTAAATCCCAATATTGACTAAATGAATGCTAATACTTTCTCTGCTTACCTTTCTTAATCTCAGAGTTTCTTTGCTTACAAATATGTCTAATAACAATTCAATAAAAATTACTTTCTGACTGTGAGATTTTACTGCCCAGGTTGGAGTGTCTTGGTACTCTAAAATATAAATACACAAGACTCTCCAGATTTGGTATTGACATGATCACTCATTATGTTGTCATTGCACACACACACACAAAAATTGGAACAATAATGGTTCTGACCTTTATGTGTTTTCTCATATTGTTTGGACATTTCTTCCAGCTTTTCGTTATTCAACTGCTCCTACACATCACATTGAAAGTAAATTAAAGAAATTAAAGTACGCCGAAAGAAACAAATACATATGCTAGAAATTAATAGCTTTTCATTTTGAATTTATTAAGTAAGGAATAAAGTATTTAAGACAAATAGTCCCAATGAGCAAGTTCTTCATATTGTATAAAGTAGCATTCCAGCTGTTTAAAAAATAAAACCAGACAGTACTACTAACATATCTAAGTGTCACTAATCAGAAACTCTGCAGGTATTAAGTATTTATTTACTAGACAGATTGTCAAATTGTTTTAAATAAGTCCTGCATGAGAATTTCTTTAAACATTTTTCATTCATCTGTTAAAACTAATTTCAGTTAGCTACTCTTATTTTTACCCCAGCTTCTGTAAGCTTTCTCCAGTTGCTTGGAAAACTTGCCTCGTTAGTAGATTACTTAAAAAAGTCAAGAGCAAGTAAAATTGTGTAAAACAAAATACCTTTTTAAGTTGCAGGATTGTGCGCTGTTTCAACTCTAATTCTTCACTATACTGCTTTTTAGTTTTCTCAAGTTCATTAACTTGTTTCCTTAGGGATTTCTCCTGAGCTTGCATTGTACACACCTGCAACAAGACAGCAAGCAAAACTTACATTTAGTTATAAGCCTTTTACAATCTCTGTAAGTTATCCAGATAACCAACTACTTAAATCAGAGTCAAATTTTTGCAAGCATCTTCATTAAATTTCAGGGACTGGTAGTGCACAAGCAAAGATACTCTAAATGTATCACTGAAAATAGCCTTATTATTAATCTCTTTTAACATCCATAGCCTGAGATTTGTGAAAACAGGTTTTAATAACAGAAACTCAAACTTGCAGAAGAAACATTTTGCCTATGGTTACCAACCTCTTTTTGTACTTGCTGAATTTGTTTCTTGGCATCAGAAAATTTCTCTTTCAAATCTGTGTATTCTTCCTCTTTCCTCCGCAAATCTTTTTTCAAACTTTGTACAAGGGCAGAGCTTTCAGAAAGATCTTTGCGTAGCCTTGGGTTAGAAATTAAGAGACATAAATAACAGTCTTATATATCAGCTCAGGCTCTTTGCTGGTTTTATTTGCAAATAGAATCTCAGCTCTATCAGATCAATGACAAGTTTTATAATTTTACATGTGGATTTCAATGTCTTATTATATGAGCCTGAAGTAACAAACTGCTCACATTCACTTCTGAACACTCAAATTTTTTAATATATTATGTTTTTAAGCACAGTAGAGCAACCATTTTTATCATTAGGTGAACATTACAAATTAGAAAAACCCAAGGTTAATATCAAGTAAGTTTAAAGTTGTTAACTACATCCCAGTTCTTGTAAGTATCAAGATGAATAGAAAGAAAAATGGAAAAAACCATTAACATTGCAATAAATTTTGCCATCACAAGTTCTGCAAAGTAAAGAATAAGTTTGATGTGTTTATTTTTAAGTGATCACATTTATTTCAAAGAGTTTCCAGTAAGACATCTTGGACTTTTAAACTAACTAAAGGAGGGTTTTTTAGGTCCTATAAATGACAATACAATATAAGGCCTCACAAGAAGAAATCCTTTCAAAGCTTCACCAGCACAGGGCTGGGGATCATCAGACCTTCATGCTAAATTGTACTTTGGAGTATGTGCAGTACCCATAGATATGGCACTAAAGAAACCATAATCAGAAGGGCTACATAGCATCTTACAGCTATTTTTACATAATTGCAATTTCCTTACCATATAGCAAATGTAATCTCTCAGATGCACATAATCTCCTATTTCTTACAGATTTAAAAAGAAGAGGACCCTGGGGAAAGTTCTACCCTCTACACTCATTATTCCTTCAAGCCTTACAGTAGACTGTTCACCTAGAACAGCTGTTACCAAAACCATCTGTTTACTCCCTGGGCTTTTTTTTCCCCACCCTTTCTTCCCTTCCTTTTACCATTCAGTCCTTCCCAAAGAAAACATGTTCTACTTTTATACAATTTACAGGATATAATATTGCACTACGTAATTTCTTTCACAAAGGGTCTGCAACAAAACTATTAGAAATCCCCAAATAATTAATTTCATTGTATGCTTCTATTTCCCTGCACAACAGTTCCACATAATTTAGATGTATATTTTTGAAAGAATATACAAACAGGTGAGGAAAACATAGCCAGCAGAATACGCAAATATAAAATTCAGGTAGTGTATTGAAACTTCTCAACGAAGCAGTTTGGTTAATCAAGTTTATAAACATGCAAAAGTGGTATGTCAAAATAAACTGATGTTGACATAAGGGAGTTTTAACTTAATTTTATTCTCAAAGGGTTAGGAGTAATCTTATTATTTACTTACAGTTCTATAGACTGTATTTGCTCATACTCATTTTTCTCCTTTTCCTGAAGAACGTGTTTCATGGTCTCCAAACTGTTCATCAACTGCACAACTTCATCCTTCAGATTTGCTTCTTGATCACTGAGTTCTTTCAATTTTTTGTCTAAACTGGTACATTTCTCTTGCAGAGCTACTGTATTACTTTCTAGATTTAAAATAGTAGATTCTTTTTCTTTTAGTTCTTCTTCTAACTCTTTCATACTGTCATCTTTAGTCCTAAAAGCTTCCAAGAGGCATTCAAGATCTCTTATTTTTCCCTCGTAGCTGGTAACTTTCTCCTGAAACTGTGCAATTACTTCCTGATCTTCTGCAGCCTGTTTTTCAAAATCCTGGGTTTTCTTCTGGATTTGCTCTTGTAACTGATTAATAAGATCTTTTTCCTTTATAGACTGATGATCTTGATTTATAATCTCATTTAACTTTATTTTTAGTTGATTATTGTCATTCTCGTTATCATGAAGTCTCTTCTCTAAGTCTTCAACTTGTTGCATTAGTTGTTGAATCTGATGACTTTTTTGTGAGGAAGCCTTAATCATAATTTTGCATTCTTCCCAAATGGTTTCAATGCTGCAGTGAAAGGAGCTCTCCTGTCCCAGATCTGCTGTAGAAGCAGTTTGGAACTGCATGGATAGAGGACTCATTTGAGATGTCTCTGGTTCATCTTTTTGAGGGTCTAAGGAATCTTTTACATTAACTAAATCAATATCCACAGCATAAGATTCTGAGTGACATTTATACAGTTCATCTACCTGGGACTGCATGGTTTTAATTTGTGACACTTTGTCAATAATATTTTGTTTAGCGCCTGTTACTTCGTTATTTAGCTGAATAATCTTTTCTTCTTGTTCCTTATTTATAGTTTTCTGTTTGTCCAATTCAGAAACAGTCTCCTGATATTCAGCTTGACAGTGTTGAAGTTCTCCACTTAAGCCAGAAGCCTTTTCTTCAGAAGCAGAGAGCTTGAGATGCAAGCTTGCTATCTGCTGATCCAACTCTTCTTTTTTGTTTTTTTCTCTTTGGCATTGTTCTTCAAGTGCAGCTATCTGACCTTCCAAGGTTTCAGTTCTTTCCTTCAGTGCTAGTATTTCCATGTAGGTCTCAGAATTATTAGTTCTCTTTAGATCAAGAGAGTAGTTTTCCCAACTCTCTCTCTTATCTCCTAAAAACAAAACCAAAACAACATCAAGAACAAATAAATCCCCATACAGCTCATGTTAATTAAAACCAACAAGTGACTAGCAATACCAAATTGCAATTGCTGTGTGGAAAATTAGCATGGCCTAAAAGCCACACTCTCCTAGCATTTTAGAGTCTTGAAGTTGTTAGAACTCTCTGAGACATTTTATACCCAATAAAATGCTTCTTGGGCTTCTAGGCATAATTTGCAGAAAAAGGTGTTCAGAAGACTTAAAAAAAGCTTGCTACAGTTCTATTCCAATTTTTTATTCTGCCCCACTAGCAGAAAAATCTAGCTAATTTTACTAGTGTTTGCAACACGTATGAGCTAGGCAACATTCACAGTGATATCCAGTTTCCACCTCCACTGATTCAACAATCCCATTAAAGAGAGCCAGCAATTACCTATCCTCCATTTAGGGGAATAATGGTGTCATACACCTTCCTGAGAAGTTTTATGCACACTCTACATCACCTTACTTTAAAAACAAAGCTAAAAATTCAGCACAAGGGTTTTTTTACTTTGTGTTTGGAACCTGCGTCTCTTCTGTATTCACTAGGTTTCTAAACTAGATAAAAGAATAACTATTAATGCCCACATCTAATATGTTGCATGTAAAGTTCTCCAATCAAGATTTACAATGTCATTCCAACCCAAAATTTCCATATTTTATAACTTAAGACTGTTTTCCCAAAGTAACGAGCCGTTTAAACTACAACACATGTATTTCATCACCTTCAAAACTGATTCCAGCTGTATTTCACACAAGTGTTTTAGAATCCAGTTGTGTCCCTTTAGTAACATGCATGCTGTATTTTACTATTCAATCAAGCCTGACTATCTCTAAGGATTAGATTATCACAGCTCTGTACCACAAGGAGATACTATGGACTCTTGTGAGTGCTGCACCTACAGTAAGGTAGGGTTAGGCAGTCACCTCACTTTGAGACCATTAAGCACACGTGTACTGCATGGAAACATCCTCTAAACGCATCCCACAAGTTATATAGTCAGTTTAAGTCACTAAAAGGTCATTCTGAAGCATTAGCAATGGTGTTTTGGTTTTTGAATAATCAAAGTCAACCGGTCACTTTCCTCCTGCTTGTCCATAGTCCTCCTATTCTAAGAAGATAGATACATCAAGGGCTTCTGCTAGCTCAGCCACAACAGCAGCTTTACTGGAGCATATAGGGTCATATTTTTAAATCCTGCAACATTAAAAACTTTGGATTTGGAAATGGTTTTCTCTGAAAGCCCAGTTGTGTAGCCCTAAGAAAACAGATCAGACAAAACACTACATATTCCTCTCCCTGGACTGGAGTTTTGCAAACTTCACTAAAATGGAGAGGTGCTGAGGTGTCTTAACACATGGTTTGTCAAAGTCACTAGTCTTGGCTTCAAGGGACACTTACTTGAAGTTGTACAAACAACAGAAACGCCCTACTGGCTCATACAGCATCAGCTGACCTAGCCTAATATTTTTACCTCCTTTTACTACCACTGGCAGGCCCAGCTATTTTGTATGGACATTTCTTGACATTGAAGAATTGAGGCAATACAACCCCGCTTAAGTCTTTTGGTATCTATACATGCACCGTTGGCTGTCATCTTATCTAACTATGCCTGCAATCTGAGAATTGTCTGCCTCTCCCACCTTCTAGGGCAGCGAACATCAGAAGTTCAATACCCTCTGCATGAAGTGCTTTGTTAATGGAATCACAGAAGATCCTGAGTTCGAAAGGACCCTCAAGGATCATCAAGAGCAGGGCTGCTCTCCAGCCTTCCGCTCCCCAGCCTGTACTTAGAGCCAGGGTTACCCTGCTCCAGGTGCAGAATCAGGCACTTGTCTTTGTAACTTCATAGGGTTGGTGATTGCCCAGCTCTGTAATTTGTCTAGAGCTCTCTGCAGGGCTTCCCTGCCTTTGAGGGAGCCAACAGCTATCATTGGCAAACTTAGGAGAGTTTTGGGTCCTGTATTCAAGTTGTTTATGAAGATGTTGAAGAGAACTGGGCCCATTATGGACCTCTGAGGAACTCCACTAGTGCCTGGACACCAGCCTGAAGTTACCCCATTTACTAGAACTCTTTGCACCACAAACTTAAAACTGATCTACTACAGTGAGTGCTCCCTTGTTCTTTCACTGCACAACGTAATGAATGATAGTCCAACACCCAGTTTATTCACTGTATCCTCATTTTTCTGTGATCAGGTGAATTTGACAATTCTCCTTTTACAGAAAGGAAAGGCCTTTCACCTTCCTTTTGCACATGCTTTCCACAGTTCTGTGAGAAACCGAAGCCAAGCTGGGTCCTGAAGTCAAGTTAGAGGCAGATGGCTCTTACAAATACCATTTTACACAAGTCCCATATAGCTCAGTCTCACTTATTAATAGACTTTATTTACCTGATGAGCTCCCAGATAAAGCCAGAAAAGCAAAAAGACTGAAAGAGCAAGCATGAGAGCTGTACAAAATACACCATTTGTGGACTTAAGCTTTCCACTTGAATGGAAATAAAATTAATTTTTCTCCATCGCCAGCACCGTCACCTTGACCAGAGCTGGAGTGTTCACAGCATGCACACAGAATGAAATATCAAGGTTCACAGCATACTGTATGACTGAACAATCAGTAAGTCATTGACACCTTTGATGCTTGCTTATGCCATTTTCAAAAACTTGAGCAGGAGATGCTACTTTCTCAGAAGTCCAGCAACAAAAAATTTAGTACAACTGTTAAGATATTGCCTAAGAACTACAGCTGGGTATGCAGGTACAAACACAGATAAGTAAAAGCATCAGAAAGGAAAGAGTCTAAAAACTAACTTTTATTTAAATAATTTAGGAGTAAATGATATAGGGCCCTCTGCAAAAGAGATTACATTTACAGAACAGTTATTTCCTTTTACAGTTTAACATAGCAGATTTCCTCCTCAGAGCATAATGTTTACGCTTCCCAGCTTTTTGCTTCTGTTCTGGAATAGTAAGTAAGCTTTTTTTGAAGACCCCCTGTTGAGTGAGGGTAGAAATTGTACCTTTCTTTGTGGGTGGCTCTTCTTCTGCAGTAGGCTTATTTTCCAAGCAACGTTTTCTTCCCACTTCCAAAACAGTTTCCTCACAATCCTCGAATCGGCTGCTTTCAATCACTTTGTTAGAGTTCTTTTCTGCTAATTTTCTATTAATGGTAGTCAAAGTGTTCTCCTGTGTTAAAATAAGATCAATTGCTTTGAAGTTGTATGAGCACTTAAAAGGCTTAGTAGCTTTTTATATACAAATATTTTTACAAAACTTTGTGGGTAAGGTGAATAGGGGTTGTCAGAGGAAAAGTCAGTGACAGATCAGTCAGTTAAACCAGGAGCTGCTGTGCCTTCAGCTACTAAGAAACACAATACTTTGCATTGTACAGGAACCAGAGCAAGAGACTAAAGAACTCCAAAATGCAAGACTGGCATTAAGAGGACTTAATTTACCGTCTGAAAACAATTTCCACTCTCAAAAGAGTTGATGAAATTCCCAATTTGTTAAAAGGGCACACAGTCAGTTCTACAAATTCATCACTTTCTGATCATGGCTGGTAAAGTTGGGAGCTTTAACAGCCTTCAGCAAAGCCACAAATCATCTTCATCATGACACATTTGATGCAATTTGAAAGCCTAGTCGCTTCGGCCATACATACTTTAGATATCTACTTGACTAAGAAAAAAGTTGTTTACTTGCAAAATGACAAGTGGCAAGCCATGTAGTTGTCAAGGACCAATTATTCATCATCTATAAGTACTTCATGAAAAAATACAATAGACTACATATTTGAGGTTTGTGGTCATGTTAAAGTTTTCATGCCACACAGTCTCATGGAACCACTGGACAGTCAAAGCCTTGCTCTTGGAAGGAGCAGTAATAGTAAGTCATCACACTCCACTCACTCTTGGAGCACTCATACTATTGACAAGCTAAGCAGCTGTGGGGCAGACAGACAGCACAAGATGAAGTATGGCCAAAGCTTTGAGTTTACAGTGTAAGAGAAATGGATCAGAGTGCTAAGTTTCACTTAAAATGTTCTCAAAACTACTTCAGGTTACGGGACATCAGGCTCAAAAAAAAAATCCCAAAAAACCTCTAACTGCATGTTTAGAATTTTTTTATCTGTATACATCTAGCCAAGCTAGTCTTCCAGTATTCAGCAGATATCACTAGACTAGACAATTCCAAGTTCTATTAATCACATCAAAAGCAGAGATACCTATGTCATACCTTCTTAATTCAAACTCTGCTCAATACATTCATATTAACACTTCCTGTGAAAGTGTGAGAGCATGTTGGGGGTGGATGGAATACACTGATTTTTTTTTCCCAATTTACACAACTTTGTCTTTTTTACATTCTTAGATTCTAACTTCAACTAAAATTGACCTTTTGTTGCAACAAAACCTCATTTTCTTCCTCTTTCATTCAGGCAAAAAAATAGAGACAGTGATGCACTTCCTCTACTCCCACTGTTTTAAGTCCTCAAAGTTTGAAGTGTTTTTTTTTTTTTTAATGGCTCTTCAGAGTCTGATCTAGAGTCCCCCAATAATAACTTCAGATCACTATTTCTGAAAGTCCCATTATTTACACACACCCTGCTAACATTCTGCTGTGACTTTAGTTTCAATGCCAACTGACCTGCTATCATTTCAAGTAAATTGCAATTATTTAAAAAAAATTCCAATTTTCCAAAGTAAAGTCCATTAAAGCACATATTAAGATTTTTTTGTATAAAGAAAATTGAGATATCTAAGACTTACATAGTCTTTTATGGTTTCTTCTGAACGGGCTATCTGACCTTGTAGTCTCATAATAGTTTCATCTTTTTGCTTCACAATGTCAATTAGTTCTTGAATCCTTTCGTTTTGTATATTCATTTTCTTGAAAAAGAAAAAAAAAGTTCAGTGTTCAATTGAACTCTACCACGCTTTTTAGAAGCAAGATCAGTTAAACTGCGCTAGAAAGCATAGAAGCATAGTGTAATAGCATTTTAAGTTATTGGAATTTTACATTAAAGCAAATAATTTTGCACAAGTTTTTTTTTTGAGAAAGTTACCTCAGTTGCTTCTTTAAGTTGCTCAGCAGACTCATCCAATTTAGTCTTCTGTGTTTCAAAACCTGTAACAGGAAAAAAGCCTACATCACACACTCAGCCATCACAGTTTACTCAGTAATCCATTTCTTTGTGTCTTCTGGTACACTTCAGTAGTTTTTGAATACATTTATTTCCAAGTTGACTTCTCTTTATAGGACATTTCAAAAGTTGTTTACATTTTCTGAACTGGACAATTGGGCCTTGCAACCCACACAAAACACAGATCACAAGACCTCTGCTGAGATCATTATGAGGTACTGCTAGTTTTTCCTCCATCAAAGTTCCACATGATGTCTGAAAACACTGCAGCAGCAAAACGTAAAGAAGTACAGGGATTACAATACAGGGAAATCCATAACTTTTATGTTTTACCCCACAATTCCTAAGTCTGCAATTGACAATTTTAAATTTCATCTTAAAAATGAAATAAGCAAGGCCTGTAGAATTGTTTAACCTGAACATACACAAACCAATGGATTACAGCCATTATACATATGATTTGTTTGCACAATCCTGCTCAACGAGATTATTATTCCTATTTTACAGTACTCAGTCAATTCTTTTTTTGTGTCTTTCACATCACACTTAGACCAGCTTACCTTTGGTTTTCTTTTCCAGCTCTTCCTTGGTCTCAACTAGTTCAGCAGTTATTTTTGCCAGCTGTTTTTCAAGACAACCTATAGTTTCCTGTGGGTCCTCTAAGGACACGATGTACTGGTGTGCTGCTTCTGCCTGATTTTTGATATCAGTGATATCGTTTTGCAGAGAATCAATAACACCTTCAAAATCAATGGAGGCACCAGTGTCTGTGCAGTTTTCTCCAGTCTGAAAGAATTCATATTCATTTAGAAATGGTCAATAATTACACAAAAGCCATTATTTCTACAGAAAACATGGAAGATTGTTAGGAAGTCTAATATATAAGTACAGTTAATTCTGACTTCAAAACCATCTTGTGGGTTCATATGCACGGATTACCAGTTTCTGTCTACCTTCACACACCAGTCTCCAGTATCAAGCTAAAGCTACTTTATTCTTATAACATTTAATGACCCACAATTACATTCCCCCTTATATCTCAACAAAAACATCCCCTCCAAGTTTACTACAAAAGTTAGCATATTTTAAACCAATGAGAATATTGAACAGAGCAAGCAAACAGTTTTAGAAGGAATACATCTGAAATTTTCATATAAAAGTCTGTGAGGTCAAATAAATCTGTGGTAACTTTTACTAATTTATACCCAAAAGACTGACTTTACATCTTGCCTCTCTGTTTTTTAAAAACAAAGAGTTTCAAACTGTCAAGAGACAGACTCAAGTTAAGAGTCTAGGTATGGCTTAAGTGGATGAATAATTCTTATTGCTTCAGTTGTAGATACTACTGCTCTAAGAGAGAAGTCTCTGACTACTCCAGCACAGTCCATATATGGGGCTTAAGGAGTCAGCCTCAAAGATTTTAAATAGGCACTAAATGCAATGGATTTTCTGTCATAAAAAATTGCTGATTTTCCCTCAATTTCTTTGTATCGAATAATTGTCACTTTGTGCTGGAGAAATGCAAGAAACCCCAAAAATTCCTGAATCCCAAGGCTCAGCGACCTCATCTATTAAGTAAGATAAATATATCGTGCTGAGGACACAGTTACATTGTGTGCAATTCCTTGAAACCATCCTTCTAACTCTTCAGAAATATCATGACCATAACAGGCAGTTAGTAAAAGGGATATTTGAGGCAGAAAGGAAAAAATACCAGAGGTTCAGCTTGCTCACTGCGAGGCCAATTTTGTAATTTACTTTTTTCATCTGCATTTTTAGTATAACTATTTACAAGTTCCTTGAAGATTTCCAGGCGTTTTTCAGAATTTTCTTCAAGCTGTGCTCGTTCCTGAGAAAGGCACTCTCTAGAGTAGAAAAAAACAAGTCAGCTAAAAACTGGCCATGAGATAGGCTAAAAAGTTATTAGCACAGTTGCCTATGAACTAAGATGCTTTCTTCTTTATTTTGGCACAACAAAACAATACACAAAACAATGCTGCTACCCTAAACCAGAAGTATATTTCACACACGTAGGAAGAATTACAGAGATAAAAATACACAGATTATGGATAGCACTTAATAACAAGCATTTCTTCTAAGCTGCTTAAGACAGAGTATGTTTGGAGTATCACTAAAACAAAAAGGAACCAATGAATTTGCAAATGTCACTCTTTCTACAGACAACTTATGAAAGCAGCTCTTCCCTGAGAAAGTTCTACAAGAAAAAACACTGCTTACAAATTATACACACACATTCCTACTCATCCCAGAGAAAAATCAAAGCCTTTTCTAAAGAGCATTTTTCCTGAACTCATAATCCAAATAGAAACCAGCATATTAACTGATGCAGTAGAAGATCAGCTCTAGCAGAATATTGTGGTCTCTTACAACGAAGAGACATTTAAGAAAGAAGTAAATTTACTTTCACTTTCTTAACAAGTAACTTTAAAACCACTTAAAGCCAGCTTACTTGAAATCTATTTCCCGCTCAGCAAAATAATGGGTAAATTCTTGTATCACTTCTTCACGAATTTTTATTTCCAGCAGAAGCTTATTTTTCTTTTCAGTAATAAGTTTGTTCCTCAGCTCTTCTACCAGACTCACCAGCATCTAGAATTACAATTAGGATTATGCTTTTCATAAAGAAATACTTTCCCATAAGTGAGATTTTCCCCATTCCTCAAACACTACAACAACTTTACTCTACAGCTGTAAAAAGTTTTTCCAGTACTTTTGTGAGCTTGTTCATAAACAGAAGGATTTATGAGTAGATAATATCTTCTGTGTATTGACCACAGGACACCAAAAGAAGAGAAAGCCAAATCTGCAATTCTTACTGCTCAGTTTACACCTTAACACATTTCATAGCTTTCCCTCAATAAGTACCAAGGCATAAGTAATTCCACTTGCAGTTCTAAACACTGGATTTAGGCAGAATAAGGTGATGGGGTGGGGAGAAAAAAAAAAGAAAAAGAAAAAAAGGGTGAGATGAAGGAAACCAGAAGAACACATTGCTTCAAGGCTCCATGCTATATTAATTCTTAAAGGAGCCCTGGCACATACCATATATTGTTCTTTTGCAATAACAACTTCATTTCCTTCATTTTCCTGCACTGCTTCTTCTCTTGACATACTGGGCTGTTCCTCCATCTCATCATCATCATCTTCAAACACATCTTCCAAGGTTCTGTCCCACAGGATAGTAGCTCTTTTCCTTGGGATTGGCATTCTAGTGACATTAAGCAGTGATGATTCTCCTGCCAATTTCTGGCCAAATGACTGATCTTGGGGAAGAATAGACGTGTCCATAACTAAAACCTACCCAGAAAATCAAGAACAAAAAGTTATTGGTATTTTTTTAAACTCCATTGGCACTTTGAAGACCTGCTGCACTCTCCTATGCAGCACTGCTCTGGTCTCCTGAGCAGAGCACTCTCCCAGCTTATCTTCTGTTCAGAGTTACTACTTAGACCAGTTTCCAGCTAGAGTACAAAGTTGTCACTTTATAACCTAACCTTTCTTCTGATCCCAAGAACACCAAGTTTCACTAGCTGGATAACCTACAAGAGGCAGCAGTAGATTGTCCAGTTCCTGTACTTTGATTTTCATGAATGCCATCCTACGAAAACTATTTCTTTAACAGCTCTATAACCCCTACAGTCTGCTCCTTCTGGTATTGTACTCAGCCTGCCCAAATTCCAAAGGCAAGGACTTAACTGTCAACAAAACTTTTCATGGGTTCCATTAAAGCTACAGCACTGATCCTCCACACTTACATCTTCCAACTTTGCCAAAGTTACATCACTGCACTTACTCCTATTGATTCTGCTTCCACCTTCCCATTGAAGCCTCAGAACATAAAGATGACCTTTCACACTCTTTGGTGCTCAATCTATTTTATCAATAGATAAATAGATGAGCAATATTCCAAGTTAAGATAGCAGTAGTATGTGGGACAGCTACAAGTGAGAGCAGGTTGTATCTGCAGAAGAAATTTACCCAAATCTCAGGGAAATTCTTCCAAATATAGTAGGCTTCTTATTGATTGGCTGTTTCATAGCAATTACAAATTTTCAGTAGATTCTTCTACTCCCACACTCCAAAGGAAAAAAAAAGTCCCAATAAAGTCTTTTTAAAAGCTCTAGGAGATAAAGCTCAATTTGGTGTAATTAGAAATATGATTGCAGCATCAGACAAAAATCCAGTAATTAAATTCATATCCCTCAAAGTGAGAGAACCTGCTCTTTAAAGCAAATCAAAATTACTGATCAACAAGACAGACTACAACATACTTACTTTTTGTGCAATGGCTGAGAACTTTAGCACATTGAGTGTTTCCTCGTATGCTGAAGCACATTTGCTGATGTTTACTATCATGTACACCTTCCCCTTTCCACTGAAAAATCCTTGAAGAAAATGAGTTAACTTACTTTCCCGAAAGGGTATGTGCTGCTGCAACCTTTAAAAGACAAAAGAATAGATGATCAGAAGTTTAGTAAATTCCAGTCTCTGTAAGAGCTATCCAGCCTGAAGACTTGAAAATTTCACTCTTGCTATGACACTAGTGACAAGAGTGTTTTAAATTTAAAATTTAAAGTTATTCCAAAGTTTGTTTGATAAGCCAAGCTCAGAACAAGTAAGTAAAATTGCTAACATCTATGATAGCATGTTTAAATGATGTTATAATTTAAATGATTTAATGGAAAAACAAAACAAGCCAAGTTTAAAGATAACTTTGGTACATCAACAAGACTATAGTATAGACTTCAGAAATCTATACATTTTTTCTACTAAAAATTTAAGTGTTAGTATTGTATATTTTAAATTACAGCTGATAAACACTGTAGCCAATATCTAAAAATCACAACCAAGTTGGCAATTCATAAAAGGACTTACTTTGACTGCTGACAGTTCTTGAGTGCATTGATACACTTGCCTAGAGTCAGGAGAGAGGTATTTATATTTCCACTCTCTTTCAATCTGTCACCCTCATTGCGGGTCTTGGTATATCTTTCAGAACCAGCAAGATCACACAATGACAATCTGAAAAGGGACAAGGAAAAATCACTGTATTTACCTTAAAGATGCACGAATTATCCATTTTTAAAAATAATCACTCTTCCTCATTCTTCTCAAGTTTGCTTCCCTAATCAAAATTTCCCACTATTTCCTGCTAAATATTTTCCCAACATGCTTCCTATTCCACCCCACCCATCTCTTCATCCTCTTCCTTCTGGGGACTTGTATGAGTTCAGGAGCAAAGAAGTCTGGCAGAGCCTTGTGCTGAGCGGAGGTGACAAGACAGAACAGGATTGCAACCCGATGGCTTGAGGGAGAGGGCCAAGTGCTGTATGAGGGTAGAAGTGGGGAGCCACCATACATGCAGGAGGCTCTGCCAGTGAGCACTGGGTGCAGTACCAATACAGCAACATGGAAGATAACTGAAAACTGCATCACAAAAGACAGACTGTTCTGAACTTACTCATTGACTCGGGTCACCCTTGGTGTTCCTGAATCTTCGATTTTTAGTACTTTAACTGTGAATATGCTGTGACTAAAAGGAGAAATTGAAATCGGGAGAGAAGTGATAAAGTAGATCAATACTTTCAAAATATTTTTAGCCTCCACAGCATCTGTTCAAAATGTTGTTTGATCTGCCAATTTATCTAAGCATACACAATTAGATACAAACTTTTAAAGAAATGTTTATGTAGCATATACTTTGCTTTTTCCTCAGATATTTAGATGGAATAAAGTTCAGTGCTTTTGTATAGTATTTGATAAAATACTGTGAGCTTTAGTACATGTTCACCCTATTGAAGGATTAAATCCCTTTGGCTTAAACCATTGTGTCATGCACTGCTAAAGGACACCAAAACTGAAACCTAGAAATCTAGACCTTGTTAAAGCCTCTTCCCTTCCTAAAAACCATAAGCCATGTTTTAGTTTCTCCTTCCTCCCACCCACAATCCTATGCCCAATGCTATTCAAAATGTTTCTTACCTTCTGCTAGAGCAATTATTTAGTTTCGTGCTTGCAATACTCTGGTGTTTCAACCCCAGTCTTAGAAGTCTAAAAGCTTCTCTAGAGTCAGAAATCTGAACCCACTGCAGATCTTCAGGAAGAAGAAATATGATAATTTTTGAGATAACATTACCAAAGTAAGTATTATGGGGATAATGTATGCACAGCAAGGACACTACATTTACTTGAGGCATAGAAACATTTTACTGCACCTGCTTCAGACAGAAGTTATATGATGGCAAATCAGATCAAAAGGCCTCCTCTCATAGGAAAGGAAGGGCAAGTACATCACATCATTTAATCATTCTATTAGCATATTAAACATGTTCCATTCAAATTAAGTGAGCAACCTTAGCCTGAGCACAGACAAATCAAAAATTAAGGTCTAATATGAGTAGAAAGCCCTATAGTCATATTCGGCAAGGCAGAACTCTACCTTCTAAATCCTAAAATGAAGAACAGCTTCTTTATTTTATACCACATTTGGGGGAGGGGGAGGGGGGTAGGGAGGAAAGTGAAGTCATATGGATATCTTTCAGGGCCATCAACTTAACTGAAAAAAAAAAAAAAAATCAGAAGAATTTTGCCTGCAGTATGATGACCATATGTCTGAAGTCTGCTTCTCTACAGAGAATACTGAAAAAAATCCCAGACACAAAAATCTAAAAAACTGTTGAGCCAATTATAAAGACAGTTAAGAACTATTGGTATCTTTTTTTAAGAAAGCGGAAAAAAACAAACTAGTAAAAAAATTTGTCAATTGTTTCCAATATTTCTCCCATTTCAAAGAAATATCAAGGCAGTGGAGTGCAGAGGCTTTTAACAGTTCCAGTCAAGAGTAAAGATAAAACAGTATTAAAGATAGAGATACTTCTATGTATGTAGATTGTAATAATTTTGTTATTGAGTTTTCTAATCTAAACATCATTACAGGTAGACCAACTTTTCAAATTACATTTGGCAATTTGCAACGTATTCTATTCACCTTTTACAAAAGAACATCCCTTGATGTCTTGAGCAAGGCGCAGTGTTTTTCTTTTCTTGTCATTTGATATAGGAATCAGTAGGTCATAAAAACATTCATTGTAAATCTCGAAAAATGAAACCCAAACAGAAAACTTGATGTAATTTCTTGCAGTTGTGATAGATTGTTCTGAGTCTTTTGAGATATCTTCCAAATCTGCCAAGTACAAAATATTACAAACCAATATAAACCTAGTAAACTGAGTTTCATTAAAAAATTAGTAAGTAAAAATTGATACAACAAACCTTCTAAAAACCACTTAACCTACTCAAAAAATCCATTGAAGTTCCCACTCCATTTCTTAAATATCTGAAAGTCATATGCTTAACTCATATATTTGCAAAAGACACCTACTCTACTGCTTCCTTTTCCACTTCTAAATTCTATCAACCACATACAGCTTGGTTAGAATTAGTCAAGTCTCTTCAATATCTTTGGAAGACAGAATTAAACTGACAAGACACTTCGTTTTGACTTTTTAAAGTAAACCTAGTATTTAGGTAGTTTTTTAAATGCCAGAATTAAGTTTATATAATTACATACAGGTAATCTAAAAGCCTGTCAAGATATCACTAGGACCCGTAACATAAACGGTACTACTTTTCATTGCTGTAACTTCAGCTCATTTAATGCCTGTTCAGATGTTCTAACCATTTTATCCTTGGGTTTTCTGCCCAAATTATTTGCTCACTATCCAATTCACAGGCATATAAAATTGACAAGTAGTCCTTTTATTCACATAGGCCAGAAGTCAGTTATTGACTTTAAGAAGGCTTATTTGCCAGCTTTACCTGCAAAACTTTTATATAAAACATACCCTTAGAATCCACAGGTGCTTTGTTGCTAATCTGGTGGTCTACCTACAAAAAGAAAATGAACTTTAAAATATATCGTTGACAGTACAAGTTATTTCTAGCAGCTCTATTACTAGATGGGAATACAGCATGGTTGCAACATGCCAATGGAAAGATCCTGGTTACACATCAGGTCTAGCTCAATGCACGTGTACACTGCTACTGACAGGGCTGTTCTTACCTCAGTACTCACCCCTGCCACCTCCCTTACATCAATATACAGCATTTCAGCTTGCTGACTTGGAAGCAGTCTAGCCACAGCAAATTAGAGTGGTAGGAACCCACACAGAAACAGGGTGATTCAACAGGATGATTTCAGGACTCCAGTTGCAGTTTACAAATTAGTCTTAACCTGGTAAATCCAGGGAACTCTGAATTTTTTTATCATTGGTATTTTGCTAATACTGGATTTCATATTTTTACAGCTTACTAGGCCAACCCTCAGAAACAGACGTAAAAGTAGAACACTCATTCACTTAAAAACTGAAATGAGCAGCTTACTGCTTCGTGATACATGCTTGAAATAAGTGATACCATTGAAATAAGGTCTAGGTTTCAGTAAGAGAAAGAATCTTCTTCTGCTGAACTATAAAAAAAAGTAAACTAAATACCTGTAGCTAGAGCTTAGGAGCTTTATACATAACCTAACTAACCAAAACTAAGACTGGCAATGGAGTTTTCTCAGACACAGAACTGCAAGTCGAAGTACCTAAAGAAATGAACTCCATCTACTGAAAGAAGCATGCTTAAGAGAACTAACATGAAATAAAAAACAGGTGTGGTTCAATTCAGGTTTTTTTAGTGTTCAGTCAAGAGTATATTTCGTAATAAATTTTCCAAATAAAAGCTTAAGGTATTAGGCTTTACACATATAAAACACCCACCCAAACCTCTCTTGCAGTAGATGCAACCTTTGCCAAGCAAAGTTTTAGGTTCAAGTGTTGTTCTTATAAACAGTTTCAGAAACTAGAAGGCGCATTCAAACACACGTGAAAGGTTTTTCTGAAGTCCCTTCTGAAGGCTGACAGCACTAGATTTAATTTACTCCTGTGCTTCTGAAGTGAAGTCACAGAATTTTGCTGCCACCTACCTTCCACACTGGAGCCCAGTTAACCAATGGATAAAAATCAAGGCAACAGATACATACATTCCTTTTTCCTTTCAACAACAGCTATTATAACCTGGCATACCACAAGGGAAATGCTTAATTCCTTTTGTAAAAAAAGAAAAAACAAAAGTACTTCTCTAGTTCCAAATCCTCGTGTATGCTCAGTTTTATGTTATTCCATTCATTTCAGAATTGGAAGACACCAAGAAAAAGATACAGTTATACAAGATACAAATTCCCCATAACTGTAATTGGACTAGACAGCTTTAGAATTCCAGTCAACTCCTAAAACTGGAGTGTATTTCTGGACTACTCAACAATGCATTGTAAGAGAAAAGTCCAGGAGAAACCCATCTTTAATTCAAACCTTAGTCCACTAGCTTTATAGCTCTGCTCTTTCAAACATATTTTTGCTTCCTTTAAGGATATTAGTCCAGGTGAAAGGGCAACGACCTCAAAACTATTAATTTCTTTCACGTATCTTGAAAGACAGTATGTTCTTTAAAGGATCAGACCTACTAGCATTCCCACAGATAGAGAAGGGACTATTTACATTCAGTTCTTACTAAGCACCAGTAATCCCAGAAGATAAATTATCAGGTGCCCAAGCTACAGGAAAAAAAGAAAGCTTAGATTTTTTACATGCCTATGAAGTATTTACTCCAAGACAAAAATCCCCAGGACAACAGGGTTCATCACCTCTATTGCCCACTTTACTGCTAATCTGAACAGCTGGCTGCCAGCAAATAGACACATCCATGGTTAAACACAGCCAGTCTCCTCCCACTGAAAATGAAGAGCACGGAGCTATCTAAAGATGCATGTACTCATCAATATAGAAAGAAGTGCTCCTCTACCTCTTTTATTAGACGAAGTAATGAATTTTTAATAGCAGTTTCTTCTCTCACTTGGTTTTCAGTCAGCTTTATATAATCTCTACACCGATAGGGTTTGAGATCCATTGCTGTGTATAGCCTTCCTTGAATACTTTTAAACAACATATCCATAGTCCTTGGCAGAATACCAACATCATCCTCTGTCCCTGAAAGAACATATGAAAGAAAAATCCAATTATTACAAGGTATACAGATAAATGAGAGAAAGCTAGTATAAAGCTCAAGGCATACATGAGAAGTTTGAAGAGAACTTACAGCATGAAGAAAAGGAGTTTTCTTTGTGTTCTCAAGGTAAAAGAAATACCATTAGAGTTTTGAAAAGTATTTGACTTTCAGGAACAGTTCATGCTCTATATCAATAATGGGTATAACTTAAAAACTGCTGGAGTATTTTACATAAGCTTAGCCTTAAAGGAAAGCAAATTTAAAAAACCCACAATGTTGTGGTGAAGGAACCAACCAGGAGGCCACAGAGCCCAGAAACAGAGGTTTGGTGGGCTAGTACCAAAGAGTAAAACCCCATTCTGTGAAGATGGCTTCTGCCTTTGAATTCCTAGGATTCCTGAGGGGTGGTTCTGTCTACAGTTGACAGACACCTCTTGTGTCCCCTAAGGGAAGGTGTCCTGGCCTGTCCCACCCTTCTCCTCTTCCTATGGGTCCCTGTGGTGTCACCCCGCCCCCTTCCCTGCATCCTTATAAAGCCCTGATTACTGCGCCTTGCTCTCTTTGGCATTCGGTCCATTTGAGGGTGCTTCTACAATAAATCCTTGGATCACCGGCCGAGGGCCACCTCTGACCATTTATTTCTGGTTGCGCCTGGGCTATCCACAAGCCCCAGGCACGCTAGGCTCCGTGCCCTCCAGCGCACGGGCTGGGAAGCAAGGCAGCGAGGCACCGAGGTGCCCCGGGGTGTTCTACCTTTGTGTGGGACACGCCTGGACCAAGCTGCTGCCATCTCAGCCCAGCCAGCGGGCCGGCGCGTTAATATACCACAACCCACAGACATTTGATAAAGATTAGTAATTTTTCAACTGTATTTCATAAGCTGCCTTCACGCTCTCAAAGAAGTAATCTTGAAATAAAACTCATGAATGATCTCTTAGCTGCATCCTGTACTAATTCCACAGAACCTCCAAAACAGTTTCTAGAAGCCTTGCAAAGATTCACTCCTTTCCCTGTCCCAGACCCTTTTCTCTGAATATACTACTTTTATACCTAAAAGACAAGGAGTCAAATAAAAGCCTCAGTGCACATTTGATCTTTCTGGATCCAAATGCGAGTTTGAAAAGGGTTCACTTACGTTTGATTTCTAAACCAGAGAAAAGGGAAGAATGGGAGAGGAACTACAGTCCTGTCTCAGGCTGATAATTTCTCCTACTTTTGAGATAGATGGACATTTAATAATTACAGCACTAGGTGACACACTGTGTCACCTAAGTCGGAACTTACATCAAATTTGGTTGGTATTCAAACCGCTAGCTACTAGCCAAATACCACATTAAATTCAAGTACTCTTGCATTACATTTGTTTCTCCTCATCTCCTCTCTAATATTTTCTGTTTATTGCAACATCAGTTGTGATTCAACCTAACATGAACAAAGGAACAGTCCCTGGTGAACAAAGAAAAGTCCTAAAAACCTGCTTCATCCTTCACTTAGGTCCTTTGCCATTGACTGAATACAGGCTCCCAAGGAATGCTGACGTGCAATAATAGAAGAGTAAATCATGGCACTCAGTAGGCAACATTCTGCCCTGCCAATTTTTATCAAAATCCTAAAAATAAAATATCATGAAAAAGCTTCTAGTCTAAAAAGATAAAAATCAAAAATTCTTGAAACCACACACAAGATACTGCAAACTAGTCAAGCACAGGGGACTGCACACATGAGGAATTGTTGGGTTTTTGTTATTTACCTTTACTTGTTAGGACAGAAAATAATACTCCATTCTTGCCCTAGACAAATGATAACTGAAAGTACTGGCAGTAGTCTTTAATTATAATCCAATCAACAGAAGATTGCTTAGAAAATAATGCCACTTCAATAAAGATCAGTTTCATGTGACAAACAACTCATTGTCCTTCTACTATTTCTTTGTACAAAATAAGTGGTACGGCATCCAGATCTGCCATTTCATTGTAGGAGAAACTGTTTCCATGTGAATTAAATTACCTCATTTGTTAAAATATTTTGAAAAATAACTGAAGAAGGACATCTTCTGACCAGAAAGGATATGGAGCTTTAACAGAACAGAAATAGTGCACCAGGAGACAAAACTTCCTAGGATATTATTAAGCTTGGGAACTCAAGCCAAGACAGAAATACAGGAAAATAATCAAATAAGTTTCAAAACATTTATTCTCTGCCTATAAAAAATGAAATACTCAAATATTATTTCTTATTTGTGCATATAACCTTTATGAATACTAAAACTCAAGAAAATGCTAGTCTGGTGTAGAGTGACTTACATTTTTCAAATTCTGTTATATAGAATATCTATTTTTTCCAACCCCCCTCATCCCTGGGATATGAGATACTTGGAGAAAAATAGAGATCACACATACCTGGCTGAAATTATAGAGCCTTACAAAGTAATATGACTACATGTTTAGGTTAACTCTGGTAGTGACTGTTGGCAGTTAAATTTGTTACGGAAGGAGACTTTCAAAGACTGTTAATATTCAAGAGAAGCAAATGTATAGAGACTACAGTTTAAATGAAGGAAAAAGTTACAATGTTTCTGCTAGAAGTAAGCCTTATTTTAAAAAAAAAGAAAAAAGAAAAGAAAGTGCTTTCAAGAAGTACTCATTTCTACTCATACCTTGGAAAGTGTAAGTTTTCCCAGCATTTGTAACACCATATGTAAAAACAAGACGATTATATCCATCTAGGAAATCTTGCACTGGCTGCTTCATGGTACCTTCAAAGAATTCTTCTTGGGTTGTTTCAGGTCCAAACACCTGAGTATTGCCAAGAAATAGTTATACTTTGAGCAATTACTAGAGACTTTTAAAGAACCTTTTAAATTCTGTTTGTTTATAATCTTAGAGACTATAAAGTTACAAAATACAGCTTTGCTTGGTATTCAATAATGTAAATTAAAACAATTTGTACCAGAAATAAATTAAAAACTTTTAAAGACAACTCATTTACTTGTGAAAAAGTGAACTTCTGTAACATCTGTCCTGCAGTTTTTTCACTTAGTCGACTCAAATAGTGTTGGGGGGGCTTCAGTACGATATTTGTTGAGTCTTCAAGTGAAACACAGTCCTATTAAAAGGAAACAAGCAATGCAGGCATGAAAAGACTATGAAGAGCTCAGCTTACAGGGAAAACAAACAAAAAAACCCCCACAAAACAAATTTTAAGTATTTTTAAACTAAATAAATGTCACACCTGTGATCCATTTTCTCTTTCCAATGATGTAAATGGCCTTATACGCAGGCAAACTTGTATGTGTCCCTTAGACTCCAAACTGCTCCTCTTAAAAAAAAAAAAAAAAATTAAAACAGTTAAAAATTTGGTTCTTTTCTTAATAATTAGCACATGAAATCAGTTTTATTTCATCAGGCTGTTTTGACCAGATTTATTTGATGATATGGGAATCAAAACTACTTCACTACATCGGTGTTTACAAGTGCTTAGGCCCCTGCAGAAGTGCTGTGGTAAGTTAATCTTGCAGCACATATACGTAAACACTGTATTCAGGCCAACAAAAACATTCTATGAGCTGGCAATCAGCCTCATTCACAGAAAACTGATATGCCCAACAGGGCATCAATGCAGTGATCAATAGTCTAAATGCTATGCATCTATTTCAAACTAAAAAATAACAAAGGAGCTTTTCATCTTCTCTCTAAAATTCTGACTATTCTTATTTATGAAAGGATTAAGCTTAAGTTTTAAAAAATAAAGATCCAAACAGTAAAGTTTTCTTACCTGGCTTGTGTCCGAGCTTGAAGAAACCAAAGAAAATTCAGAGGAGAGATCTGTTTTAATATCTTCCACACTTACTGGTCCTGCTCTTGGAGATGGCTCATTGCTAGCAATATAGGATGGTCTGTAAAATTTCTCATTATCCAAAGTCGGTTCCATTCTGCAAGATAAAATGAATTATTTTGTGCTCTCTGACCATATTACATAGAGCTTCTGAAGTCCCTTGGAAGATGGGTCAATTTGAAACTGGTAATTGTAATTTCTTTAAGGAAAAAGTTTTCTTCATCGTATTCATAATTCACATAGCAAGTTTCTGATGGCTGGAGAGGAGGTCTGCAGGGGAGTTGGCATCACGAATCGAGAACAGTCACTTGCTTTAAACCGAAAGCAAATGTTTACCAGGGAAAAGCCTTACATATCTACCACAAACTTGCTAAAAACCAGTCTGACAAGAAAGATAAAACTTTACAAACCCTCTAAGTCCACATCAACTTCATCATCCCATTATAGCATCCATTTAGAATGTCATGGTTATCTTTGCAGGATCTGACAAATACTTGGTGTTATAAAGATAACACAAAGTATCTTAATACAAGACACAGTTCAGAGACATTCCAAAGACTAATAGAAAATTTTAAGCTATTAAAGGGGCACTAGTAAATTAGAAAACCTCATGCCAGAGTACAAGTTAAAGAACTGCTTTTTACAAATCAGCAATTAATTTATTAATCCATAACTTAATTATTTTTGTGCATTTCACAATCTGAGCAGTGTAAATTTGCTATAGAAAATAAAATAAATTGATTCAGTTTTGACAGTAGACAGGCAAATTTCAAAATAACCTTTAAAAAAGGCATTTTATTTTAAAATATTAATATATTCTTTCTGCACTTTACTCTCCTATTGATTTTTCCTGTGATAGCACAGATGTGATGTGTCAGTTTTTTTTCTTTTACAGATCAAGTTTAAAACAACCCACTGGGCAATTACTAATAGACTATGGCAGCAAGGCATCCAGCAATCGGACACCTACCACATGGCCTCCTACATTTTGAAGCTTTGGGCACAACAATTCAAAGGCCTTTTAGTGCTACATGGCCATGTCTAGGCTACAGCAAAGCATATAAATTGTTTTACTAAATACTAATGGAGAATGTGCAGTGTTCATTTAAGCAATGGGCAGAGTAGGGCTGGTTCAAAACCCCTTTTTCTCAGGAAGAGTGTTGGTTTCCTGCCTATAATGCAGTCCCATTTTAATTTCCCCCAGCATAAAACCTGAGATGTGTCTGCACTTCAGTGTCAAAACACTTAAGGGCTCAGTCTTCCTATCAAGGCTGTAAAAGCCAGACACAACTTTAAGCAGTCAGACAAATGCCACCAGGCTGCAAATGAGATAAAGCTATACATAAACTAAGCACTAATATTTACTTCGTTTCTTCCAGTCTAATTTTTTTTTTTTTTGGCCAAGCATCTGTATGAAAAACAGGAAAAACTTGGCCTGAAGTATCATCAGAGCTTGAACAAAGACTGACCTGTGAATAAGCTACGGTCGGAAAGAAACATACCTGTGCTGTCACGATCTGGAAGTCTTACTCATCAGCTACACAAAGCCACACTGCAAAACTCTTATCAGTCCTTTACAGGAAACGTATTTGTTAGATGACTGAGATTTTAGTTGCTTTAAATCTAAGCTTAAAGTATGATTTGTCAAGATTATGCTCTCATTCTGTATCTTTTTCCTCAAGAAGAAAAAGATAACAATTAACCTGTGTATACAAAGCCAGAACTAAAAGTATTCTCACAGTCCAGTGTTCAGAACAGTGAGGGTCAAGCCCTTACAGAGCCCAAGGTGCAGACTGTTTATCTGCCTCCACGTCGAGTCCCACAGCACTGTAAATACTTCAGGTATACGGGTATGAACACCTATATTGCCCGGCTGCAGGCACTAAAAGGTACTCCTATCCTGGGATGCGTTATTATAAGCCTGCTAACTGTGGCAATAGAATTTAGAGCTGTAGATACCCTAAAAGAAGGGGATCCCCAGACGCCCACACAGCAAAGCGCGATCACAGCACACACACAGCCCGTGGGGCTGCCAGGCAGCACAACAAAAGGTAGAAAGAGCTCCACATCACACAGTAAGGCTGGCAGCTTACACAAAAGCTAAAGCACCAGCCCTTAAAACAAAACAAAACAAAACAAACATAAGAAAACTTTCCTCTCTACAGATATCAACCTTTCACTTCCAGGCTTTGCGCTATTTGCCTGTTCTTACGGGCCACAACCGCTGCAGGAATCACCCAGGCCCTGTAGGCCCCACCGAAAACTTCTCACACCCCAGAGCCCCTCCCGCGTAACAGGGACGGCAGCGGGGTGAGCCAGGGGCAGCGGCCTCCGCGCCGCCGCCACAGAGACCACCCACGCCTCGTCACGGCCCCACGACCTCCGCATCACGACCACGGCCTCCCCTCTGCCGGCGAAGGCCCGGCGCCCGCCCCGGCCCCGCTCACCCGCCCCGGCCCGGCCGCTGCTGGGCTCACGCTCCGCTCCGGCCGCGGCTTCTTTTCGAATCCGACCAATGGCAGCGCACGGCGCCGCACGGCCTCCTGGGAGGGCGGCGCTGCAGCGGCACAGGGCTCGACGGGAAGTGTAGTCCCGGAGGGGAGGGCCCTCCTGCCCCGGTTTGCCCTGGGGCGGCGGCCGCGCCCCGCTGGGTCGGAGCGCCCGGGGCGGCTTCGCAGAGG
>VWPU01017902.1:0-23415 GCA_013398955.1 Callaeas wilsoni
CAGCGTGCCGGCGTACTCATATATGCGCATGGCACAAGGGTCAGGAAAGTCCCGGTGGATTCGGCCCCACGGAGTCGATGCCCACTGTCGTCGGCTCCTGCTGCCTTCCTGCCGGCAGATATCAGCCTGGCAAATTAAAGCCTATCTTAAAGCTATACTTAGAACCCCATCTTCCCAGAAAGGTAAAAATAAACAAGATTTCATTTCTCTCGCAGAACCAGAGATAGCCACAAGAGACTCGCTTTGTTCCGGCTCTAAATTTGGAGCACGGAGGCCAATAGAGCACGCATCCCATTTCCGACGAAAGCAGCATTATTAATATTTTCTCACTTGCTTGGACACAGCTATTAATATCTCATGGAGAATTCCCCTGCAACGAGCTGCAGAAGCGGTGAAATTTTTATGGTTCTGCTCCTAGGAAAGCTTACTCCCTCTCTGTCTGAAGGCCCAAAGGAGCAGCATTTACACGCCAAACCCAGACACTTCATTGTTCTCCCAGCACCACCGAGGTGAGCACGGATATAAACTGTCCTGCGGCGGGAAGTCACTGCAGCAGGGGCTGGAGCCACCACATGAAGATGGGACGGTGCAGATTCACTGGGAGGGTTACAGAGCTCTGCAGGAGCGGAAGCGGGGCAGCGCAGCCACCGTCAGCCCCATGTCTGGAGGACTCCTGTCCCCACGGAAGGTCTGACCATTTTGGGGTCCCTGCCGAGGGAAGGTCCCTGCACAAGGCAGGTTTCGCTGCATGGCTGGCTCACCAAACCCCACCAGAAGGAAGCCCCTGCCCCACACCCTCCAGGGTAGAGAATCCAGCAGCACCATTGAGCCAAAGCTGCACTGATGGCACAAAGCACAGTTAGCCTCTCTCCGTGCCCCACCCCACCGCGCTCACAAATATTTGTGGATTCCCCTCTCCCTGCCCACCTGCAGCTGAATCCCAGGGGTCTCCACAGGCTTGGATGTGTATTGATTGCAGAGCTCCCAGAATACATTATGCATGAGCTGCCATGCTCAGGGCCTGGCAATTCCGCACTGTTTGATCTCCTCAAATCTCCTGCCTGTATGAATATGGAAAAGTTCCTCTTTGTTTGCTGCCCATTGATCCAGACATTGACCCTTCTCCTGTGTGCATTTATCTCTGATGATTTAATAATGAAAAAGACCAATAAAGTGAGGAAAGGAAGGAAGCCCCTTCATTGCCATGGAAACGTGCCATATGTTGCTGTTGTAGGGAAGGGACGGATCAATAAGGGCTGCAGCCTCCAGGCCATCAGGAACATGTTGTGGAATGTGAAGGATTAAAGCCTGAAGGCGTGCATGAGTTGGGACAGCCCAGGCCCTGGCCCATGCCCACCACCCAGCACGAGTCAGACCGCAGGGCTCGGGCAGGGAGGATCTGCAGCAGGGAGCCCTGAGCTGCCTCGAGGAGCAGCAGAGCTGGGGAAGGGCTTGGCTTGTGCACAGGGATGGGAAGGGAAAGGATCGTCTGTAGATGCTGTAGATATGTATCATCTATATCACAGAGTCACAGAGTCAGAGTGGTTTGGGTCAAAGGGTCCTTACAGGTCATCCAGTGCCATGGGCAGGGACATCTCCCACTATCCCATGGTCCTTCAGCTGGCCTTGGACACTGCCAGCTTCATCCAGCTTGATCCAGCTTGATCCAGCTTGATCTAGGGATCCAGGGATCCAGGGGCAGCCACAGCTCCTCTGGGCACCCTGTGCCAGGGCCTCTCCACCCTCCCAGGGAACAATTCCTTCCCAATATCCCATCCAACCCTGCCCTCTGGCAGTGGGAAGCCATTCCCCCTTGTCCTGTCCCTCCAGACCCCTGTTCAAAGTCTCTCTCCATGGTTCTCATCAGCTCCTTCAGGCTCTGCAAGGCCACAATGAGGTCACCCCAAAGCTTCTCCTCGCCAGGCTGAACATTCCCAGCTCTCCCAGCCTTTCCTCCCAGCAGAGCTGCTCCATCCCTCTGCTCACCCTGGTGCCTCCTCTGGACTCTCCAGCAGCTCCAGGTCCTCCCCATGCTGGGCCAGCTCTGCAGGTGGGGTCTCACCTGAGGGGCAGGGGGCAGAGGGGCAGAATCCCCCCCTGCCCTGCTGCCCACGCTGGCGGGGGGCCCGGGGCAGGGCGGTTCTGGGGATGTCTTTTGGTTCAGAGCTGCTCCAAGAGCGGCACAGGACACACGACAGCGACACCAGGGACCCTCCACGCTCACCTCCTTGGGAAGCCACAGGGATGACAGGCTGGGTTCTAAACTGTTTGGTGTTGATGTGTCTGTCTTGACATAAAATGGGTTTATGTGAGCTGAGGATGTCACTGTCGCCACTAGGACGCCAAATTTACTAAAATTAACCAGCAAAATAAGGCAGAGGAATGACATGAGTCACACAACGAGGTAAGAATCACAGTTTGGGGAGCGGGGGGCGCGGGGGGGACACAGCAGTGCTTTCTGCGAGCTGTTGGTTTGCCCTGCACTGACACATTTATGCCCTCATGCTCTGCATTGTCCCCGAGGAAGTGACAACCCAGCCAAGTCACCTGCCAGCTGAGAGCAAGACTTCCCACCACCCGAGATGCTAAAAATGTTCCTCCTGGCACTGCTGTGCCCCAGCTCCTATGGGTCAGGACCCACAGCTCCAGTGCCCCCAAAGGAAAGTGGGGTCCCTTAACGGCTTCCCACTGCCAGAGGGCAGGGCTAGATGGGATATTGGGAAGGAATTCCTCCCTGAGAGGGTGGCACAGGCTGCCCAGAGCAGCTGTGGCTGCCCCTGGATCCCTGGCAGTGTCCAGGGCCAGGTGGGACACTGGGGCTTGGAGCGAGCTGGGATAGTGGAAGGTGTCCCTGCCACGGCAGGGGGTGGGATGGGATGGGATGGGATGGGATGGGATGGCGTGGCGTGGCGTGGCGTGGCGTGGCATGGCATGGCATGGCATGGCATGGCATGGCATGGCATGGCATGAGATGAGCTTTCAGGCCCTTTCCAAGCCAAACCATTCTGGGATTCTGTGATTATTCCAACACGCAGGCTCTCCTCGAGATTCCAGAGCCCAGGTTTGGGATGCCTGCCGTGACCTTTGAAGCGCGCAGCACCCCACAGGTAACTCAGCCAGGTACAGCGTCCCAGCTGGGCACTGGGCCAGCCACATCCAGCCACCCCACAAGGAAAGCCCGAAAAGCACAGGGAGAGCTCCTTGTGCCTGAGGATGGACCACACCCGAAGCTGATGCAGCTGCTGTTCAGCTGCATGATTTACTGCCCCTCTGCTCTCAGGCCCTCTCAGTCTCTCTCCAGCTTCCACAGTTCCCAGGATTTATGTCCGAGACAGGCAACGGCATCTGCCAGACCTCAGCAGCGTGCACACACTCCTACCCCGTGAGCCCTGGGCACGCCAGATGGGGCAGGGAGAAAAGTCAGACCTCTTTCCTGGCTAATGGCAGCACGGGAATGCTAAAAGCTGCCAGAAAGAGGTGACAGAAAGCAGTTTGGGGTTTCCCAGTGGTCCGCTGGAATGATTGCTTTCGAAGCTGCCTCCCTCTAAAGGCTCCAGACTTCCTAAAGCACACGTTCAGCAAGGACAGGGAAAGCCAGAGTGACAGAAGGTGGTGGCTGCATGTGGCTGTCACCCCGGCAAGGACGGCTCACCACAGCCCTGAGGGTTACACGGCATGGCTGGAGAGCTCCTGGAGGAGAGGGGTCGCTCCCAGTCAAAGCCCTTGTCCTGGGGTGATTCTATGACCATCCTGTATTCCCCAGCAGCTGCTTGATCTCTGGTGAACGTTTAGATTGCAAAGGGGGAGAGAGAAGCCGAGAGCACTCTTCAAAGCGGCCAGCTTGACCTTGCATCAAGAATGTTTTGCATTCTTTTCTCTCCCGATTCTGACAACATTTGTTGGTTAGAGGACTTTTGCTCTCTAGTCTCTTTGGCTTTCAGCGGAGAAGGGACTGTGATCTGCCTCAGCGGCTTCTGTTCCTTTTTGGACTGTTTTTGGGTGCTTTTCATCCCAGACCAGCTCCCATCTCCGGCCCTGCTCGGCGGGACCCTCCAAGGGGGATCATCGGACCCTGCCTGGCCCGGCCCAGCTCAGGACTGCAGGTTTTACCTACTGAAAGAACTCTAAAATCCATATTCCACTTTTAGGGGACAGGGGAGGGGGCTTCAATATCCTTTTTTCCCCGTGACAGCGGGGGACTCTGTTTGTTAAATAAATAGTTTTTTTCACTTTCACTCGAGAAATTATTTTCTCGAACCCATGGGGGAGGTGCTGCCGGGGCCTGCTTGCCTGGCAGGCAGGAGAGAGAGAAGAGAGAGAGAGAGATATGCCCCTCTCGGGTTGTTTCCTCCTGGATTTGTGTCCAAACTGGCACAGCCCTTCTTTCCCAGGTGCTGCTTTCGCGTTAAAAACGCTCTGGCCAGAGGGATGGCCAGACTTTCAGGGTGGGTTTTCTGTACCTGGTGAATCAGGCTCAGGCCTTGGAGGCAGTGGAAGAGGAGCAGTGTTTAAGGGTGTGGGTTGGGATGGATGGAGCACACACCACGTTGTGCTTCGGACCTTCAGCTCCTCGTGAAGGATTCATAAGGAATTCTTACGGGAATCCTCACTGGTTTGCAGCCTTGCTGTAGCCCCGGTGGGATTTCCCATCGTGCTGGCAGCACTGCTGCAGAAAAGGTTCAGCACCCAGGGCCAGCCAGAGCCTCTTTCCATGCCCTGGAGTATGGAAAGGAGTGGGGTGGAAGGGAGTAAGGCACCTGAGAAGGTAACCAGGCACTGCCTGTGTGTACCTCAGCTTCCAAGGCACAAAGTGCTCCTCCTGCCCAGCTCTCCTGCTGCTCACATCAGACTCTTGTTTGTAATGAGTTATTCAGGCTGCAATGGAGCACAATGAATCCTCAAAAAGACTAATGCTGCTGGGATCTTGGGGCTATTCAGGTAGCCCAGACCCCAGACAAGAGATGAATCACCTTCTAAAAATGCAGCAGTTAAGAAGAAAAAAAAAAAAAAGTCGAATTGCTTCTGATTATTTTCAGCCTCAGAAGAAACATACTGTACTGAGGCTGTGCTTACCTAAGGCATCCACGTGAATCCACTATCCCTCCCCCTGGAATGGCTGCTGAATTAATTACTGCCTGTACTGAAACACTGAGGAGCTCCCCAGAGATTGGCTCCCTTTTGACCTCGAAGCTTTTTAGGGCAGGAGGCTGAGTCTCTCCATCAGCATCTGCCAGCTGGGGAAACTGAGGCACTGAGGGGTAGATATTCCAGAGAGCCTCACTCCCTAAGCAGAATGGAGAGGAGAGACCAGGAATTCTGACATCCAATCCAGTGTCTGAAGGGCACTCAGCTCTCAGCCTCAGATCCTCGTGCAAGGAGGCTCCAAAAGCCCCTTCCAGTTCGAGGAACTGTTCCTGTCCCCTCAAATGTTCCTGCGCTGGGCTGACTGAAATGAGGAAACTCAGCAGGAACCGAGGGAAAAGGAGGCAGGAGACTGGAGGAAAAGGAGGCAGGAGATTGAGGGGAAAGGAGGGACTGAGGGGAAAGGAGGGAGGAGACTGAGGGGAAAGCAGGCATGCAGCAGACTGAGGGAAAAGGAGGCAGGGGACTGAGGGGAAAGGAGGGAGGAGACTGAGGGGAAAGCAGGCAGGAGACAGAGGGGAAAAGATGCAAGAACTGAGGGGAAAGGAAGCAGGAAGGGAGGGGAAAGGATGCAGCAAACTGAGGGAAAAGGAGGGAGGAGACTGAGGGGAAAGGAGGCAGGACACTGAGGGAAAAGGAGGCAGAAAATTGAGGGGAAAGGAGGCAGGAGATTGAGGGAAAAGGATGCAGGAGACTGAGGGAAAAGGAGGCAGGAGACTGAGGGGAAAGGAGGCAGGAGACTGAGGGAAAAGGAGGCAGGAGACTGAGGGAAAAGGAGGAGGGCTTGGTGCACGCTCTGAGACAGGAGAGTGAAAAGCTCAGGCAGTGGCCATGTAAAACACATTCTCCCCAGAAAGGACAGTGTCACACCCCTGCCCACAGAGCAGGCTTTGAATCACAGTTAGACAAACATCAAGAACTCAGTGGCCACATTCAGCACATTTAAGGGCTTTCCCCTCCTGTCACACCGGTAGGAGGAACTGGGCTTTTCCCCTGCCTGTGTGGCATGGGATGTGCTGCGCACACTTCTGGAAAGGAGCACGTGCCGGGGATCCAGGCACTTCCACTTAGCACCTCCCTGCCCTTTGCCAAGACCTGGGATGTTGCTGCGTCTCTCCTGCCCTTTCCAGGACACTCTGCAAATTTTCTGACTTGTGGTGTGGCGGGGACTCCCAGGGGGTTCTCCTGTATCAAATGTTGCAGGGTCTCAGTGACCCACAGGGTCCTCTCCAGCCATTTGCTCCCATCAAGAAACCTTCTAGAGCAAGCTGGAGCTGCAGCATCTTCTCTCCTCAGCATCCCAAATCCCGCTGGGACACGGGGAGTTCTGTAAACTTGCTGTGACTCTGCTGCGCAGTGCTGCTCCTCCAACACAGAGTGCCAGAGACAGGCAGACAAACAGTGCTGGGCACCATGAAAAATGCTCAGATAAATCTCTTCCACCATGGGCTGGACTTGCCCTGCTCTATTTAAGTCAATGGAACAAAGCCATTGAGCCCTGGGGGAGCAAAGTGCCAGCCCTAAATCATTTCTTTGATTAATTGTTCTTGGGAAGGAAGAATTCATTAAGCATTCCGCTCAGCAATTAGAAATAAATATATTTTTAGAATGAACAACCTGCCAGAAACCAGTTGTTTCAGAAATACACTCAGCTTGATGCATTTTCCATCAATACAGAACGAGGAGGCTCCAGCCTGCCAGAGGGCCAGGCTGGGAAAGGGACACTGCAGGGACAGGGCTGTCACTGAGGAGCTCCTTGTGATGCCTGCACCACTCGAGTGCAGTCTGTGTGAGCAACCCGAGAGGAAATAAAGGAGTTTTCCTCTACATTCCTATTCCAGCCGTAAGCTGGGAAGGTATCTCCCTGCTATTTCACGGGAATCTGACAGAGCCATTCCTACGCACAGCTGGGGCAGAGCAGATATGAGAGCCATGAAAGCCCAATAAATAACACCACCCCCCTGCGTTTCCACTTCGGCATCAGGCTCAGGCAAGCTGCAAGGGCAATGTGAAATAACAGCCTCTCTGAGGAGTTTGGGACACGATTGCCACAGCCTTTAGATGTGGGACACAGCAAATGGTGACCACAGGGACAGCAGGACAGGAGCTCGCTCTGAGGCAGTGACAGCCAAACCAAACCCCCTCCCTGGCCACTGAAGGTACAGATGCCACTCAATGAGGTGTAGGGCTGTATTTTCAATTTTAAATCCATGCTTCAAGGCAGGAACTCAGCACAGGCTCTGTTCATGCCTGAACCCAGAGAACCCCGTGGGAACTGTGAGACGGGCACTTTGCCCTCCCCACCAGTCTAGAAAAATCTACTTCTGGTCCCGAGTGCGGAAGAGGAAACCCTAAAAGAACCTAAGCGTGCTCTGGGATCTGAGAGTCACAGCCACAAAAGACTATTCCAGGCTTTTAAGTTTTGTGCCTTAAAAGAAAAGACAAGTCTTATCCTTTGGTTGTGGTGCCTAGAGGCAAGTCTGTTCCCTGCCCTGTTTTGGGAATGTAGGATGGCAGCAGTGTCTCAATGAATTCCAGCTTTTCCAAGAAGAACACTCTCTCCAAGGGCCCTCTTCCCTAAAACATGAAACATCCTTGTAGTTTTTCCTTCTGCACACACAGGACCCAATTTCAAGGCCACTGCAGCAGGGGCTGGCTCAGCCTTTGATTTCAGCAGGGATGTGCTGGGCCATCACATAAATTGGCTGGGAACTCGTGCCCTTCCATCATGATTACATGATTTCTGTGGTTTTCTTCTTTTTAGTTAATCCAGTCCTTCTGCTTCAGCTCAGAGTAAGGCAAGAGCCAGGGTTTTGCTCTTGTTCTTCCACGCCAGCAGAAATGTCTGCGCTGTGCCTCGGCCCAGCTGGGAGCCCTGGCCCTGGGAGAGTGCAGGGAGGCTGAGGAAGAGGAGGAGGAAGGTGGGTCAGTGGTGAGGGCGCCTGGGGAAAGCTCTGGAGTCACCACAGCAATGCTCCAGAGGGGAACAGCAGAGGGTCTCTGACTGGAGGCCAGGGAAAGCAGAGAGTGGATCAGCTCTGCTCTCAAGTGCGTCCAAACCCATATTAGCTCATTAGATATTCCAACAGTAAATTAGGGATCTCCTTCAGGAGAGGCACCCTTGAATCCGAAATAGCTGCTTTGTGGGCAAAGAGCAGAAAACTCAGGGCTCTGAACCACCTCCACTGCAGCAGGAGAGCCCCGGGCTCCCTGAATCCTGCCTGGAAGAGCCACTGCACCAACACCAAGCTGGGAGCGGAACGTGGGATCGGTGAGAGCAGTGCAGCAGCAGCAGGTCCCACCCAGCGCCAGCACAGGGCTCCTGCACGGGACACGCGGCCTGAGGGGCCTCCAGGGATGGAAACTCATTCCCAGGGCCACTCTCACCCTGAATTTGGCTCCACAGGTCTGCTAAGGAGCCTCACTGCAAAGGAACGACGATCAGCCCCGCTGCGCCCACGAGAACCCCGGCGAGCGCAGGAGCGGTCTCACGCAGCCCTGCAGCCAGGCTGAGCTGAGGAAATGCAGCAGGAGCGCTGCAGCTCCCGGGCAGGGGCTGAGCAGAGCTGCAGGAGCTGAACTGCGCCGCCCTTGCTCACAGCGTGGCCACGAGCTGCTCTGCCAGCAGCCAGGGGTTTGTACCAGCAGCGTAGTTCATGTTGCTACAAAACGCCTTTCTCTGGAATACCCTCCCCTCCTCTCCCTGAGCCAGCCAGGGCCATACTTTGCCGAGGAAAAGCGAGTTTTCCAAGAGCTTGTGAAGAATTCTCTGCGCTCCTCTTGTGCCCAGCTGTAGGAAAGCCACGCTCCACTCTGAACCATACAACTATTGGAACAGCCAATCCTATTCTTTTTTCCCCTAATAGGGCTGCAGGTCTTAGTGATGCCTTGGAGAGGCTGCCCTGGAGCAGAGGCTGGGCACAGTGAAAGGATAAAGGGCAGGGATTTATGGAAAGGCCTTCACAGGGCGCACCTTGGGCAGTGCAGGAGTCTCGCAGAGACTGCACCCAGGATGAACACAGCCACACGTTTTTGGGACAGGTAGAAGTTCTGTCCATTTGCATATCAGAGGTTAATTGTCCAATTCCAGCTTCAGGCAGTGCAGTCCCGTTCTCTCAGTGTGCGCCCCCACACCTCACTTTTGTTTCCATTTCTGACACAAAGTGAGGTGTCCTTGATTGTCAGGCCTGGAGAGGAATTGTTGTGTCTGACCAAAATGGGAAAAGCAGTTGCTAACACTCTGTGTGGAGCTCAGAGTTACACACTAAAGAATTGCAGGATTACAGACAGATGAAAATATAAAAGCTAAAATCCTAAAGCATCATTAGGATCCCAGTTTGGGGCAGGCACAAGTTTCCACTGACCTCTCCTGACTTCAAAGAGGTGCCCTTTCCCCCAAAAAATCTTGGGCACAGGGTTGTGGTGAGAAAACAAGGCTGGAAGCTTTGGGCCAGGCTGAGGAAATGGGAGGGACTCGTGGGCCAAGCTGAGGAAACACGAGGGCCTAACTCCAGGCATCTTATGGAGCTCCTTCCCAGCCTGTCTCTGCACCTCTTATCTGGGAGTCTGGGGAGAAACGCTGCTGGCCTGCCATTCCTGAGAGTGTGTGTGCGATGACTGCACTGCAGGAAGCTGAGAGCAGCTCAGCCCTGTGAGAGCGATACCCCAGAACGGCTGCCAAGTCCCAGAGGGGTTTCACCCCGACTTCATCCAGCGGTGTCTCGGCAGCCACGCTCGTGGATCACGTTGTCTCCCATCCCCATGGACACACCTGCACCTCTGGCAGTTCCCTGCAGAGAGGGTTGTGCTGATGGGGGGACTGAGCTCTGGAGAAATTACACCGCTTTTTGTCCTGCTTTTACATCTCAGCCACGGGGAAACACAGGACTGGGAACGCTTCTGAGGGGGTTTAGGGTGGGGGGAAGAGCCAAAAAGAGGTGGTGGTGGTCTGGAAGTGGGAATTCCCGTGCTGTGGCAGCAGGCAGAGGCACCTCTGTGCAGCTGTTTGAGGGGCTCAGCTCTGGCTCACACTGCTCCCAGCCCCAGCATTCCCAAGGCACTTTATTATTAGCTGCACCCCCGATGTTATGCATTAATTTCCACAGCAGACTCATTCACACACACGCACACACAACACACCCACCCACATGCAGCAATGGCTAGACAGACACAAAGCATCCAGCAGCCAATTATTTGGGGTGGGAACAGCTTGCATGAGCTCATGATGAAGCTTAGCCTTAATTCTGCTGAGCTGGAGAGGCTGGAGCTGTGCTCTGCTCTCCTGACTGACTGCGGAGCGCAGAGCAGGGCAGATGATGTCAAGGCAAATCTTTTTTTGTCTGCAGTGCAGATTTGGCTGTGTGAATTTACTTGCAAATGAGGCTTCCAGAGCCCCCGTTGGAAAGCAGGAGTCCTAGGCCATACCCACAGCTGCCAGCGTTAGCCCAAATTCCTGCTCGTGCTGCAAAAGGAGTTGCCTTGGCTTGGAAGGCTTGGGCCCAGCTTCCCAGCAGGATCTGCAGGCAAGGAGAAGCCGGTGGGATTGGCAGGAGGGGCTGAGGGAGGAGTGCCCGCGCTGCAGAGGCAGCAGAGGAGCCCTTCACCTCGGGAGTAAAGGAGGAGAGAGCCCAACGGTGCAACTTTCCCCGTGGTTTCACAAACCGAGCACCAGAAACTGTCCAGGGGTTTAGCCAGCAGCCCCGGGCACATCTGGAGTTTGATGGAAGCATGTCTGTGACCCAGGGTTTTGTTCCAGTTCCCAGCTGTGGGATAAGCCTGGAGGTTGCAGCCTCAGCAGGCGCAGGGAATCGCCCTAACCGAGGCTGCCACGAGCACGCTCGTGTTTGCACTGAAAGCCAGGGGTCACAGCCCATCACCAGGAAGATCCACCAGCCACCCAGCCTCGGGGACGTTCTCTAGGGCTGCCACGAGCTCGCTCGTGTTTGCACGAAAAGCCAGGGGTCACAGCCCATCACCAGGAAGATCCACCAGCCACCCAGCCTCGGGGACGTTCTCTAGGGCTGCCACTCCACAGCAGGGACACACACCTTGCAGCTCCTGTGCCACACCTGGTCTTTGGGAGTGTTTGCTGGAGTCAGGAGTCACACATTCCCAAAGAAAAGGGGAGCACACCCTGCGGTACACGTGACTGCCGAGGGAAAGATGGAACATTTTCTTCTTAGAGCATCTCCAAACCCCATGCAGGGGCTGCACAATTCTCGTTTATGGACATAAAAGGTAAAATCCACCTTGTCTGCCTCTCCATGCAGGCTTTTTCCCCCTCTTTTTGCAGCCTGGTTCTAAATGTGCCAGATAATAGAGCACCATACATGGAACTGGAGAGTATTGGTTAACCTCTTCCCTTATCAAGACAAAGGAACCAGTGATTCAGAAATCCCCTAACAGGACACGGATCCACTGCTTTTCGGGGTCCTAACGAAAGATGGACAACAGGTGAGACCAAACCTACAGCACTACACAGAAAAGGAGAATCTCAAAGAAATCCTCGTGAAACTGCCTGGCAGAGGCCAACCCCACCCTTGCTGGTATCTCTTCTGGCACCTGTGGTTATGTTAAAATATTGTAGAGTTCCCCAGCACCTTCCATGGCCCCTGGCAGCACCATCACCCCTTCTTTGAAAGCTGGCATGGAGAATTCCGTTCAGGATGGCTCACAGGTCCAACCTGTAAGCCTGACATCCCTTCCGGCTTGTCCTTCTGTCTGCCAGGCACTGCTTGTCATTCCAGGAGCATCCACAGCTAAATGAGCACGATACGAGCGCTTTGTATGGGCATCAAGGAGAACAGACCATCATCTGCAGTCTAGACTGGTCCCTCCTCCTGCCCTCCCCACCATTCACAGGGAAACAGGGATGGGAAAATAACGTTAATAATGGAAGTATAACTTGTGCATGCATTTGTACTCTGAAGTGAAGGGGGAAAGGTCAAGCACCAAGAATCTGTGCTTAATGGAAGTGGCTTTGCTATTGTTAAAAAAGCTGCACCGAAGCCAGGCATCATTTTGGACAGTCTTATCTCCTGGGCTGTTGGGAGAGCTGGTCCAGGACCTGCCGGGAGCTGTGGCTGATGCAGCTCTGCAGCGCCAGGGCGTCCCTGCGCTGGCTCTCCGCGCCCGGGCACAAAGGGGTACAAGGGGGGCCTCCACTGCCCCCAGTGCCCCCGAGGTGCACAGCTGCCCTGCTGAGAGATGTCAGTGCCGAGCTGAGCGAGCCCCTTGCCCTGACACCACCGGGAAGGAAAGGATTTGTTGTGTGGAGCCGCCCTGTCTCTGGAACGCAGCCGTTATCTGCTCCCCAGCGCCGGTCACTGCCAGGCGCTGCTTTCCCACACCCAGCACATCCAGATGCACCTCCCCGGGTTTTCCAGGGTTTTCCGTGCCCTCCCCATGCTCAGGTGGGATGAGGATCACGCTGTAGCAGTGCCCAGGTTCTGACCAGGAGCAGGAGAAGCAACGCCCAGCGGAGTTCCCGGGCTCCCAGTCCCACTGGAGCTGTGACAGGGCTGAGCCGTTACTCCCTGCGCAGCTCCTGATTGCCTGGCACTCACCAACACCCCGAGCACGGCTGTGGCAATGAAAAACCAGGAGTTAGAGCTCCTACACCGGAGTCAGCTGGCATCCTGCAGCTCCCCTCCTGCCTCTGAGCTCTGGAACAATGGATGCACACACGCAGACAACCTCTCCATCCAAAGAGGCCGAGAGTTAAAGCCTTAATTAGCACATTTGGACGAGTCACCACAAATGAGATTAGGCCTCGCGCATCGCTGGGGAAGCTGCTGTGCCCCTGGAGCGTGGAAGTGGTGGGCCCTCAAGCTGACCTTGGAATTCCCCCTTGGATGCTCATCTGCTGTGCTCTCACGGCACCGTCTTCCCCTGCCGCCTGCAGCGTCTCCTCGGGAGATAAGAGCCTGGTTTTCCTCCAGCCTGGTGCTAACACCGGCCACGGGGTGACCACGTTTGATACTGCTCGCAACGAATAACTCCAGTTTGGAAAGGGACTTCCCAGCTAGCAAAGCATTCAGCGCGGAAAGGGGCAGGAAAAGGCCTCTCTAAGAGCACCTTGCGAGCCCAGGACACATCTGCTCCCTCTGCTGCGTTTCTGGAGTCCCGAGTGCTGTGTCTGCTGACAAAGCCGGGTTTGGTGCTGACAGCACTGCAGGGCTGCACGGAGCCAAGCTGCGTCCTGCTCTGCCCTGCGCCTCGCCAGACCCCGGCCCGCTCTCGGGGACCTGCGCGCTCCCCGCTGCTTGTCCCGGGGGGCAAAGGGGCGAAGATTTTGGACAGCAGCGTGGATTTTGGACAGCAGCGTGGATTTGGAACGTGCAGTGCTGCTGAGGCGAGAGCCCCCGTCCCGTCCCCGCGGGCTCAGGAGTGACAGGTTTACAGCTGCCCCACCGAGGAGTGCTCGCTCTGTGAGGATGAGCTCTGCGGTGCTGCCGGGGGCGGAGGTCAGCCAAACCTGGCCCGAAGTTTCGGAAAGGAACTTAAATCAAGCCCGCTCACCGTGATGACTCTGACTCTTCTGCAAGGGAAGCAAGGAAACCTCGTGAGCCTCGAGACATTCAGAAGGCAGTGATGTCACCAGCTGAGGGCTCGAAAGATGGTTGTGGACACTGCACCTGCATCCACAGCCACAGGAAAGCACGTGGGACACACACCTGCGAAGGAGCAGGACAGCACCTGGATCCTTCCGCAGGGAAATAAGCCCACGCCTCCTTACACACCAGGCAAGGGACACAAGAGAGCTGTCAGAGCTGGTGATGTGCTTCATCCTTCCTCCTGGCCTCCAGTTCTGGAAGCGGTCTCATCCCTCCTCACAGCCTGGCCTGTGTTCAGCCACAGAGCTCGCGGCACAAACATTTCGAGGGGGGAAATCTCAAGTAGCCACTTCCCTGCAGCCTGACCTTTCCCTCACACTCAGCAGTGGAAATGGGCTTTTTGAAGTTCTCAAAAGGAGCTGGCACCTTGCTTTTTGAGTGACATTCATCTGTAGGTAAATTGATTTAATAGCTTGTTAGAGTGCCAATTAGAACCAACAATAACTCAATTGACCTATAACTGCCTTGGCACCAGCACAGATTTCAAAAATAAGAGAAAGGAGGAAATCTCTGCTCTGGCAGAGATGAGAGCTCAGATAGTTGGTTTTGAGAGCAAACTGAGGGATTCATGGGCTTGCTAATGAGATGCTCATAACACATCAGAAACAAAGACAAATTTCAATGGTTTCAAGCGAAAATGACACTGTGTTATCTCCAGACAAAGATCACTCTTTTATCTGTATAATAAATGGATTTCGGTGCAGCGGCAGTGACTCTAGACCAGAAAAAAAACCTCAGTGCCACAGAAAGCACTAGCACAGTTACCTAACCAGAATAACACTGGATTGAAACCCCAAGTTTACCTCCTTAAAATAGGGCTGCAAAGTCCCACACTGACTCTGTGGGTTTTACCCTCGGAAACCACATTTTTCCTTCAAATACAATCTGTTTCACTCTCCTGCAGTGGAGACTGTGCTTCCAGGCAAATTCATCATGTTAAATGCTTAGGTCTGAGGATTGAGATCTTTCAAGTTTAAAAAATAGAAACTGGGTAGCCTTTGTCTAAACACTGGCAGTGTCCAAGGAGAAGGAGAAGGAGAAGGAAATGTGGAAGGGTTTTAAGTTACTGGGAAAAAGGATCCATTCTTAAGTCAGGAAGGGGATGGAGAAAACAGAGATTGTTGGAAGAGTCGGAAGGACAACAGCAACTAAGAATGTGCAGGAGGAGAAGGAACTGATTTGGAGAGACCCACCCGGGGAAAAAGCTGAAGGATTAGGATGGAGACTGGAACTGGACTGAGTAAATGCCAAACCCAACACACCGGAACATTGCAACGGGTGAGGGGGAGAGGCATTACTGAAAACAAGCTGGAAATCAGTGATCAGGTGAGCCAGAAGCTGGATATTGGGATCTAGGATTGGCTGGACAAGACGCCTGCCACGAGGAGCCCAGAAAACGGAGATGGCACTGGCGGGATGAGAAACACAAAGTTCGAGTGAGAGATGGGCAAGACAACAGGTTGGAGGGAGTGGGGCTGCAGGTGAGAAGGAGAAAATAAGCAGGGAGGTTGTAACAGGCAGAGTGTGTTTCCTTTGGAGCCTGGAGCAGCCCCGGAATGTGGTGCAGCATCTTCCCTTTGCTGTAGCTCCCTGCTACGGCCACTGCCTCATTCAGAGCAGGGGGCAGTGCAGCACAGCCTTGGAAAGCTCCACACCTGCTAATGAACCCACAGATGTCACTGTGCCAAGGGGAGAGACGGAGGTGTTTTAAAAACTCTAACAACTGCACAAAACACTGCATTAAAAATCAGACTGCAAAGCCAAAAGCTCGGGGTAGGAAACAGCAGACGGGAGCTTGGCCGTGCTGTGTTACAGTCATGGCACGGATCAAACCAGTGCTTCCCAGAGAATCCCTGCCTTCCCCAAGGTGGGAGGGAGGGCTTGGGGCAGGCGTGTGCAGCAGGAGATTTTCTGTAGGAGCCCATTTCGTGCCCAGCCTGGCAGGTTTGCGGCGGAAGAGAGAAGGAACTGCGGGGTGGGGGGTGATGGCCAGGGCAGGCGAGCGGAGCCCCGGAGCCTCCCCCTCTGCCAGAAAGCTCCTGCACAAGCGTCAGGCAAGGAGCCCCATCCCAAACCTGGGATAATACTCTGAGACGATGCCGGGAGAGAACATGATGCTGTTTACAGCAGCGATTATTTCCTGCTGTAACAACAGACAAACCAACGAGCAGCAGAGGCCTGGGAGGAGCGTGGGTGGGACGGGCCATTCCCCAGCCTGGCTGCTCACAGAGCCAGCCTAAGAAACGGTCCAAATGGAATGTGCCCCGTGCTCTGGAGGCACCCACGGCTCCTCAGGCAGGTCCCTATCAGGTCTGTGCCCTTCCCTTGGAGTCCAGGGACGGCCCATTGCCTGCAGAATGGCTCCATTCCCTCTGGCCAAGGGGATGCTGGGTGAGGCCTCCTGCTCTGCAGACCCGGCCTCAGTTCCACCACACCCAGGGCAGGGATGCTCTTACCTCAACCCCACCAGTCTGTGCCGCCTCACTACAACCTGGGGGTGATATTTCCAATTCCCTCGCTGTCAGGAAGGGAAATGAACATTTATTGTCAGCACGGTGAATATTTTGTAAAGCCATGAGAAAATTAACCCTTTTTTTCACATCAGGATCTGAATAAGATATAATAAATATGTTATCTTATAAGAAGAGATGGAGAAAATGTTAAATTGTTTTTCCCAAAGGAGCCATCCCTGAGCGTACTGAGGGAGGAGGTTCTGTGGGAGAGATGATGTTTTCATCTATTGCCCAAAATTGGTATGAAGGGCCTGGCTTAAGTTAACTCAAAAATCTTAATCATAGCTCTTTGTTAAATCTCAATGCTTGATTTACTATTTATTTATGTTATTTTATTTTGTTTTCTCCACGTGAAAATACCATCAAATTAGTCCTAAAATATTTTATCATGGTGATCCACTGAGGTGTTGCCTTTACTGAGGCCTTCCTGTTTTCCAGCTCAGGCTGATGCCTTACGATTTTAGCTTTTATATTTTCATATATCTGTAATCCTGCAGTTCTTTAGTGTGTAACTCTGAGCTCCATACAGAGTGTTAGCAACTGCTTTTCCCATTATGGTCAGACACAACAGTTCCTCTCCAGGCCTGACAATCAAGGACACCTCACTGTGTGTCCGAAATGGAAACAAAAGTGAGTTGGGGGAGCAAACTGAGAGAATGGGACTGCACTGCCTGAAGCTGGAATTGGACAATTAACCTCTGATATGCAAATGGCCAAAACTTGTATCTGTCCCAAAAATGTGTGGCTGTGTCCATCCTGGGTGCAGTCTCTGCGAGACTCCTGCACTGCCCAAGGTGTGCCCTGTGAAGGCCTTTCCATAAATCCCTGCCCTTTATCCTTAACTCTGCCCAGCCTCTGCTCCAGGGCAGCCTCTCCAGGGCATCAAGGCATGTGAACGTGTTTCCTGCCAAAAGCTGTGCTCCCACCCGGACTGTTTGCTGTGGGGTTCTCTCTCCTCTGCCTCCTGACAAGCGAGCTGGGCCACAAAGCCTGACTCGCCTATGGCCATGGGAAGCACGGACGCAGGAGTTTCACTCCCGTAGCTCACGGCCACAAAGCCGCGGTTCTTCTGCAGCCGGACTGCCAGTCCACTGAAGACAACAGACACCCGACCCATGTGTTCCGCAGGATTTGGATTATCCTCCCAGCGAGGCGCCCTGGGAGTTGCTGGGAAGCTCTCTGCAGCAAGGCAGCGGGATCTGTCTCCAATCTCCATGTGCAGCGTCCCTCTGCTGCCCCAGGGCAACACCATCACCACAAAGAGGAGGAGAGAGCCCAGCCTGGGAGCTGCGCCTCCAAACCCAGCCTGTTGGCACTTCCCGTTGGATTCCAACGCCAGGCACAGGTCCTGCCACCAAAGCTGCTGCTCCCTGCCCTTTCCCGGACGCAGAATTCCCGCGTGCTGCACACCCTGCTCCACGCCGGGCACCCGGAGCAGAGGGCGAGTCATGGGATCAGCGCGCGGGCAGGGATGGAGGGAGGGCGGCACAAGGAGCAGCGCTGGGGCAGGAGATGGAGAAAAGGGCATCACTGCTGAGGGCAGGGAGCCACCCCCACCCAAGGGAGCTGCCAAAGTCAGCCAGCACTGCTGCACTCCCCGCAAACTGTTTACCCTTCTAAAGCACGGGGAAAAGCTTCCCAGTGAGAACAGAGCGGCACTCGAAGAGGCGCCGGAAATCAGGTCTGCTCAGGAGAGTGGGAAAGGGAAACACACATCCCTCCCATTTCTGCTCCATCCCACAGTGCTACTGGGTCCAGTTCTTAGGACTAGAATTAGTAAATCCCACTGATTCCCACCAGGAAGGGAGGCTGAGGGACACTGCAGCACCAAGGGAAGCAGCGATTTTGTTCTCACACCTGAGCACCCGGTTTTTGCTGCCACGGAAACCTCCCCAGGGTCCCAGCAGCCAGGGAGCTCTGGCAGAGGAAGCAAACGAAAGAAAGGATCTGTTTGCACACAAGTAGTACAGGTAATGGAGATGGGTGAAAAGACGAATTCTAAAATCCGTAGCTGGGTCTGCTATCGAGCGGAATGTTTGCCATTGTTTCCAAAGAGACAGCAGCTCCTCTTGACTGTGAGGAAGTTAATAGATTACTGGGCAGTGAATAATGTGCAGTTCTATTTACATCCACTGCTGGGACTATTTTGGGCCCTCAGATAGTGTATCTGTTCTCAGGTCTTTCTAAAAGCAGCGTGCTACGCTTCTTTTGCAAGCAATTCTGGGCAGCAGCTACAACCCATATGCTTCAGTCAGCTACAAACTAGACAGATCATTGTTTGTCTGGAATTTTTTTATTAAACCAATTGTACTGGATCAATGCTTCCTTTAAGCAATAAAATACAATTCTGTCTACCCAGTGGAAGAGCTTCCAAAGTCACGGATAAATCCTGATCTAGGAAACACAGCGTGGCTCTGCACTGATGTGCAATCAACCACAGATGCAAATGAACTCCAGCTGCCAGCACACACATCTGCACCCCAGAATGGGAGCCAGGATTCTTAATTTTCATTAGAAATTGCTAAGACACCTTTTATGTGCTTCTAGAACCAGCCCACTGCATTAGTCAGGAGTACTCAGGGGCGCCGAGCTTGAGTTTTATAAAGGTCATTTGATGTCTTTTCCCCTTACAATGGACTAAAAGCAGAGATCAACAGAGCCTGAATCTATATTAATTTGTTTTACTCTTGAAGGGTCATAGATTTGCCACTGGAATTAGCCCTATTAGATGCTAAAATGATAATTTAATGAGACAATGATGAAAGCCTGTGTTCTATTCTAAATCGGGAGCTCCTCTCGAAGCAGAGCGCGAAGGAGCAGCGACTCCGTGGAGTCGGAGAATCGCACCAATGTCATTTCACAGCAGTGCATCGGCCTGGAGCGTTCCGTGCAAACTTCCCACCTCCAGCTGCTCGGAGCCGGCAGTCACGAGGGCTGGAGCCCCACCACGGCCCGCGCCCGGAGACGCCCCTCGCTCGCAGAGGGGAGGCAGCTTTCTCCAAAGGCACAGAAAGCAAGCTCGGGGTCTAAACCTTTGCGAGCTCCAAACTTAACCAGCCAACGCTGCTGCACAGCTTTGGTGCCAGCAAAGGGCGGGATAATGGAGCCCCCAAGGTCCCGAGGCTCCGGGAACACGGAGCAGCTGGGAATTGCACTGCGTAATTCCCCAAGCACACAACAGCCTCCTTTGGGGCACGGACACAGCTCTTGCAAATATTTTGGTAAGATCTGCTCTTTGGTGCAATCTGCTGCATTCCAGAGGTCAAAAACTGCTAGCCATATTCACGGGAGCTGTTTCCAAGAGAGATGCTTTAGCAGAGGGCAAGAGGGAGCACAAAGCCCGGACAGAAGGTGGGAAGGCTCCCACTCTTCCCCTTCAAGGCAGCCGCTGTCCACAGGTCACTTTTCCACGGAAGCCCGCGCGCGTTCTCTAAGCAGCATTCCTATGGGAACAGATCTGCTGCAGGTGACCTAGAAACAGGGGTGAACAAAGCCTCCCTGGAAATATCCCCCCCGAGCAGGCAGTGGCGCATCCAGCTGCTCCTGGCCTCGTCACACGGCTCCAGACACTCAGCCCGCTGCCCTGGCCCGGGCTGACAGGTGACAGCAGGGTGACGGCAGGGTGACGGCAGGGACACAGCCCGAGCTGCAAGGGAAGCAGCCCACCTGGAATGTGCCCCAGGGCACGGACATCCAGCTGCCTGTGCCTTCCCCGCACGGACTGCCAGCTCAGGGCAGGCTCTGTTATCAGCACCAGGAGTCAGCCATGCATCCCCAGAGCTCTGCGTGCTCCAACGGCTCGGAGCCAGCAGGCTCCGTGGCATCGTCTGGCTTGGGGAGCCAAGGCCTGCCAGACTCCATTCCTTTGGGCAAGGCTAGGAGCGGCCCCACAGCCAAGTGCCTCAGGAATGAAAAGTTACCTCGTCACCTTCTGGAATAAGCTCTGGTTCTGTAGGAACCTTAAAATTCCAAACTCTCAGGACCATCTCACCTTGGGCAAGGTGGTTACCTCAGCTCCTGCTGCTCAGGTTTGCCAGGCTGGCTCTGGGCAGAAAACAGGCACAGATACGGAAGGAAATAAACCCACTACAGAGACAGAAGGATATGGAAGCTGAACACTGCTTTTGGGTGACTCCTGATGCAACCCAGAGGCTAAAGCCCAACACACAGAGCACGCCTTGCGAGAATAACCCAAGGAAACGCAGCAGTTAAACTCCAGACTCACGGCAAATACTGCAAACCTAGCCGAGAGTATGAAACTGGTTTTGTTCTTTTGAAAGCTGCTCATTCTCACATCTCAGTGTTTGGGAGCTATTACTTGGTCAGTCTCACTGTGAGGCAGTTTCCTCCTGGTTCCAGTGTGGGATTGGGTAAGGCTGTGCTTGCAAGGACTCTGCATCACGCTGTAGCTGCTGGAAACCCTCCTAAGCTCAGTCAGCTGTGTGCTTGGGACACTTGAATGCACTGAATTTAAATGACAGTGCAGTCTTCCAACTCACAGAGCCTTCTAATAACATTTGTTAATCCAAGCAAATATCAAGGAATCTGGTCAGTGCCAGTGCTGAATCCACTAAGCGTGTGGGCTGCTTGCTAAATCCTTAATAGGTGGTGTCAAGAGGTTTCTGTCATTCCTGCCTTCGGGAGGCCAAATCCCTCCCCGAAACTCCTGCCTGAAATGATCTTGCTAACTGTATTTCTGGGAATCATGCACGGTTCCTTGCAGAGTCCACGAATTCAATAAAATCACGTAGTGTGACAATATTCTTCTCCTGTGTGCTTTTAAATGGCAGATGTAAGCCCGCTGTAATTAAAGTTGAAGCAATAAACCTTAGCCATTGATTGCACTCAGTAATTAATTATTGATTGCAGTACTTTACATACATATTGCAGAGGACAGTCCACCTGTGCGGCAGACGACACTTTGCTCAGAAATACCCAAACACAGCCCCTCTGCTATGCAGGACTTTGCAAAAACTGGCTCTAGCGTTTCCAAGTTCCTCTCCTTATTAACCTCCATGATAACTTGCTGTGGAGTGAGAGCAAGCCACGACTTTGGTACAGTCAGTGTTAACTATTCCCCATCCAAAATAATTTTGCCGATGAGGACGTGCAGATGCAAAAGAGGCTCTTTCTCTGTTGAGAACCTCGTTAATGAATGCTGCCATCCCCTGCACAGCCCCATTCCTGACAAGCCATGCTGCAGTAAGACGCCTACACGGCGGCAACAGCAGCAACATCCCTGCCTAACTCTTGGGAAGGAGAAGGGAGAGGGCTTGGAGGTGTGAAAATGGGAAGCATCAATCAGGCAGAGCATCCATGGAGATGCAGGACTAGTTAAGATCAGACACCATGCTCTTAGTCTAGAGTTGTGCATCAGGTGGGAACAGTTTTTCCCCATTTACAACGAACTTAAAGAGAGCCTTTCCATTATAAAAAGCCAAGGACAATTGGTTTAAAAACAATTTAAGAGTACTAACAGTGTGGGGACACTAAAATTAAGGTGAAACGTAAATGAAACCTGCAGCTTGTTTGAGTGGAGCAGATCCTGCCTGTGTCCTCCAGCTCCTCTGGCTAGGAAATGACCCAGGAAAGTTCTGTCGGGGTGTGTGCCCCGTGCAGGAGGTGGCATGGGAAGGGGCAGGCCAGCTAGCCTGGAGTGGGCCGGGAAAGGGGGGGGTTGTACCTGAAGTCGCTGTAGGGATGGATGATCCAGAACCCGGCAGACTTAACCCTTTCCTGCTCCCTCTCCACGGCCTTCTGGCTGCCAAACATCCTCAAGGAGAATTTGTTGACCCCCGGCTGGAGCATGGCCCCGAACTGCCTCTGCATGAAACCGGCCTGGCCCAGCCTCTGCTCCTCATCTGGGGTGATCTGGTCGCACCCTCCACCTCCCTCCACTTTGATGGAGGTCGAGGAGCAGGCCCGGGGGGGCGGCTGCTGCGGCTCCGGGGGGGAGGCGGGCGGTGGGGGCACGGGCAGCCCCTGCTCCAGCTCCCCGCTGCCGGGGGGGCTCCTGTCCTCCCCGGGAGAGGCCGGCTCCCCCTCGCCGCCGATGAGCCGCTTCTCCTCGGCCGCGTCGTGGAGGTGCCTGCTGGTGAGCGAGGACAGGCTCCCTTTGAAGCGGCGGCAGTCCCCGTTGGTGCTGCTCTTGGCGCCCTTGCCGCCGGCCTCCGTCTCCAGCAGGCCGGGGTCCCCCCCTCGGCCGGGGTCCCCCCCGAGCGCCCGGGTGCTCCCAGCAGAGGGCGAAGGCAGTGGCTTGAGCCTGATGCTTTTCCTGCGGGTGTCCTTGTCGCTGTCATCCTCCTCGTCCATGATCGACGCCTTGGGTCCGATCTGCTGGGGCAGGCTGTAGAGCCTCTTGCGCATGGAGGGGGGCAGCTTGTCCATGGCCGCTGCTGCTGCTGCCGCTGCTCGGGGACAGGGAGAGACCCCCCCGCTCTGCCCAGCGAGGGGAACCGGCACTGCCCCCAGGCCCCTGCCCCCGGCTCACGGGGCACGGCGGACCAGAGACTGGCGTGTCATCTCCTTACCAGGCTGTGGCATCCACAGGCTCTGCATCAAAACACGGGCTCTGCATCCAGAAGGGAAGGGAAGGAGGAAGGGAGGGAAAAAAAAAAAAAAAAAAAGGAAGGCAAAAAGCTCCCCCTTCTCCTCCCAAATCCTTGTCCCGATTTGGCTGCTTGCTGCTTGTCTCCCCTTGGTGAGTGTTACTGCAATCCCTGTCTGCTCAGATGCTGAGCACTGGGCAAGAAGTCTAGAGGAGAGCCACACACTTCTGGCTGGAAGGCGAGGGAGGGCGGCAGCGGCGGCAGCAGCCGCCTTGCCATGTTGGCTTCGAGATGCAAATGTGCCGTGGCTCCCGGCGGGCAGACATCATCCGGAAAGCGAAGCTCAAGCCTCAAACTCCTCAACCTGCCGGCCAATAACACAATGAACTGCAACCTGCAGCGGCCACTGCTTGCTTACATCACTGTCATCACTTATTCCTCATGCAGCCCCTGCTCCTGGGAATATTCATGAAGCGATCCCATTCTATTGGGTTGCCATAGGAGCGACTACAGCGCACAGGCTCTGCCTACCTGAGACAGCACCCGGGCTTCTTAAAGGGGCAACGCCCGGCAACCGCGGGGCTCCGCCGCCGCCGC
>VWPU01017904.1:0-17771 GCA_013398955.1 Callaeas wilsoni
CAGGAATTCAGGAATTCCATCCCGCTCCGGCTTTGCTCGCACCGCCACAGCGGTGGGAAGCGGGGTCTGGCTGAGAAGAGAAGATTTAAAGATTTTTGGGGACGGATTTCCGCGCCTTAGCCCTGGGTGCCTTAAATCGGTGTTCCCTGCTCCGACATCTGGAGGTTTATCAGGCACTGCCACACCTCCCCGCACCTCTCCTTCCTGCTGCCATCGCTCCTGTTCTTCTCCTCGGGTTTTTTCCCGTATTTCTTCTCCCGCCTCTTCCTTATTCCTCCCTTTCTCCCCAGTTTGAGGCCTGCTGCTCCCTGAGTTTGCGAAAGGTGCAGCGCCTCGGGGGCCGATCCTGGGCCCGCCAAAGGCCGAAATTCCCATCGGATTCAAGGCTTGGGAATCGACTGTTCGCTCCCAAATCCTTCCGTGTTCCCAATATTTTCCTGTCTCAGTAGCACACAGCGGGAACGACGCCTGGAGTGGGAATCACGCAGGGATGAACACGGGCGGCGCATTGGAGTCGGGGTTTAGGGAATAAAATCCTGCTTTTTTCATTCCCCACCGGTTTCCCGCGGGATCAGAGCATCCCAATCAATGGAGGGAACCCATGGAACCCCAGGACAGAGAGCGGAGAGGCCCCTCGGACACGAATTCCCCCTTCCCACCCTCCTCGGAGCCGGAGTCACCGGGAACCAGGCGAATAAAGACGGATCTGTTTTCACACGGGAAGAATGTTCCCTTCTCCCCTTTTCCCGGTGCCGGCAGCAGAGGCGTCAAATTGACAAGAGCAGATGGGCTTTGTTTGGTGAAATATATCCAAAAAAATGCCAGAAACTTTAGCGGAAAACCGGGCAGCTTTCCTGGGATGTGCAGGTTAAAAGTTTAGGGAGACGAAGCGAGGGAAAAACGCCAACGTGGAGCCGCTTTTCCCAGAGAAACCTGGAGCTGCCGTGCCCCTTTCCCAAGGCCCCGGCAAGGGAAGGACGAGGATTCAGCGGGAATTCCGCGTCCCGTCTGCCCCAAGGTTGCGGAGAGGCTGAGGAGGGGAAGGAAAGGAGCGTGAGGGGTGCCAGGGACGCGGGCGAAGGGCACGGGGGAGGGATCGGGATCCGCTGGAGAAACGGGAAGGTTGGGGGCTGTGGAGGAGGCAGAGGGAGCACACGGCTCCTGGGGAAGGAGAGGAGGGAAAGGGAGGTGTGGAGAGGCTGAGGAGGGGAAGGAAAGGAGCGTGAGGGGTGCCAGGGACGCGGGCGAAGGGCACGGGGGAGGGATCGGGATCCGCTGGAGAAACGGGAAGGTTGGGGGCTGTGGAGGAGGCAGAGGGAGCGCACGGCTCGAGGGGAAGGAGAGGAGGGAAAGGGGGGTGCGGAGAGGATGAGGAGGGGAAGGAAAGGGGCGTGAAGGGTGCCAGGGACGCTGGCCACGGGCACGGCGGAGGGATCGGGATCCTCTGGGGAAACGGGAAGGGTGGGGGCTGTGGAGGAGGCAGAGGGAGCGCACGGCTCGTGGGGAAGGAGAGGGGAGGGATCGGGATCCTCTGGGGAAACGGGAAGGGTGGGGGCTGTGGAGGAGGCAGAGGGAGCGCGCGGCTCGGCGAAAGGAGAGGAGGGAAAGGGAGGTGCGGGGAGGAGGCGGAGGGGAAGGAACGGGGCGCGAGGGGTGCCAGGGACGCTGGCCACGGGCACGGCGGAGGGATCGGGATCCTCTGGAGAAACGGGAATGCTGGGGGGTGTGGAGGAGGCAGAGGGAGCACACGGCTCTTGGGGAAGGAGAGGAGGGAAAGGGAGGTGCGGGAAGGCCTCGGCGTGGGGAGGCACCAGGGAGAGCCAAGGGGGTTAAAGGATGGCAGAGGAACGCGTCCCTACACCCAGATAAGCCGGGAAATGAATCCTTATCCGTCCAAAACCAAGCCCGGAAAATTCGAGCGAGAGAAGGGTCTCCTTTCAGGGAAACGGGGAATCCTTAATGCTTCCTCCCTCAGCAACTGTAATGCCAGGATGTTCCCAATCTGCTTTGAGGGATGGAAAGATTAAGAATAATAAAAAAATTGCAATAAAATATGTGTGAACGAGGGGGTAATTGTGGACAAATGCAGCATTCAAATTCATTTTTCAGCTCTTTTACACACCATTTCAATCTTATTTTCTGCTTGTTAATGAGATCTTGTTGGTTGGGGTGGGCACGGCTGCCCAGTATCGCTCGGGTAATTGCACATAATTTTCTCTCTACCAGTGATTTGCATCAGATTTTTTTTTTCCCCCCTAATTCTTCGCTATTTAAACCCCCTCCCCCCCAAATCTCATCCTCTCCTCCCCTTCTTTCTTCCCCTCCCCTTTCTCCTGGCCCAGCAAGACTCATTTTGAATGCTTATTACAGGCACAGTGTCTCCGACAAAAAAAAAAAAAGGGGGAGGAAAAAAAAGGCACCAAGCGGAAAGGGATCGGTGGCACGGAGGGAAGGGAGAGAGCGCGGCCTCTCCGGAGCCAGCAGGGATCCCTGGAAATGAGGGAAGGAATTCCCAGAGCCAGCAGGGATCCCTGGAAATGAGGGAAGGATTCCCAGAGCCAGGAGGGATCCGTGAGGGAAGGATCTCTCCAGAGCCAGGAGGGATCCCTGGAACTGAGGGAAGGAATTCCCAAAGCCAGGAGGGATCCATGGCACTGAGGGAAGGAATTCTCAGAGCCAGGAGGGATCCATGGCACTGAGGAAAGGAATTCCCAGAGCCAGGAGGGATCCGTGAGGGAAGGATCTCTCCAGAGCCAGCAGGGATCCCTGGAAATGAGGGAAGGAATTCCCAAAGCCAGGAGGGATCCATGAGAGGAGGATATCTCTCCAGAGCCAGGAGGGATCCTTGGAACTGAGGGAAAGAATTCCCAGAGCCAGGAGGGATTCGTGGCCCTGAGGGAAGGAATTCCCAGAGCCAGCAGGGATCCCTGGAAATGAGGAAAGGATTCCCAGAGCCAGGAGGGATCCATGAGGGAAGGATCTCTCCAGAGCCAGGAGGGATCCTTGGAACTGAGGGACGGAATTCCCACAGCCAGGAGGGATCCATGAGGGAAGGATCTCTCCAGAGCCAGGAGGGATCCGTGGCACTGAGGGAAGGAATTCTCAGAGCCAGGAGGGATCTGTGGCACTGAGGGAAGGAATTCCCAGAGCCAGGAGGGATCCCTGGAAATGCGGGAAGGAATTCCCGGAGCCAGGAGGGATCCCTGGAAATGAGAGAAGGAATTCTCAAAGCCAGCAGGGATCCCTGGAAGTGAGGAAAGGAATTCCCAGAGCAAGGAGGGATGCATGAGGGAAGGATCTCTCCAGAGCCAGGAGGGATCCCTGGAAATGAGGAAAGGAGTTCCCAAAGCCAGGAGGGATCCCTGGAACTGAGAGAAGGAATTCCCAAAGCCAGGAGGGATCCCTGGAACTGAGGGAAAGAATTCCCACAGCCAGGAGGGATCCATGAGGGAAAGATCTCTCCAGAGCCAGGAGGGATCCGTGGCACTGAGGGAAGGAATTCTCAGAGCCAGGAGGGATCTGTGGCACTGAGGGAAGGAATTCCCAGAGCCAGGAGGGATCCCTGGAAATGCGGGAAGGAATTCCCGGAGCCAGGAGGGATCCCTGGAAATGAGAGAAGGAATTCCCAGAGCCAGGAGGGATCCCTGGAAATGAGAGAAGGAATTCCCGGAGCCAGGAGGAACCTCTGGCATTCCGGGAAGCAGAGCTGCCTCTCTGGAGCCAGAGCAGAGCTGCTCCCCTCTGGCCAGCAAACATCCTCTCCTTCCCAATTCCCAGGTTTTCCCCCCAAAACAGGCTCAGCTGGCTTCTCCCATCCTTCTGCCTGGATCAGCGAGCTCCCGACGGACTCAGATGATCCCAAATCCCACCCCGGCGAGGCTGAGGGAAGCCTTGGATGGCAGGAGAGGATGGAGCCGTGGGATGATCCAGGAAAACCAAACCGAGCTCTGGCTGTGAGTTTGGGCTGTTAAAGCCTGACCTGTGCCAGGAACATTCCCAAAACCCAGTGACAAACCAGGCATTGGGAATCCGGCTCCAAGCTCCAGACACTGGGACCGAATTTGCTCAGGGAGCGAAAAAATAAAGCCACCGAAAGCCCTGAGAAAATTAAAGCAACAACTCCGAGGAGGTGAACAAGTTTCTCTTGGCTCTTTGCGTTTCTGGAATTGTCTTAATCCCCGGTGATCCCGGGGGGTTGTTCAGAGACTCAGAGGCCTCAGGAATAACAAGCTGTGGAAGTACCGGGAACTCCTGGCTCTTAACTCGGTTTTAGGCCGTTCCCCGTCCCCACCTGCTCCAAGCTGAGGCTCTTGTGGCCTCGGAGAAGCCCCGGCACTGCCGGGAACGGTGGAATTCGAGGCCCGGGCCTGGATCTCGGGGAGCAGCAGAAATTGGAGGAGGAGAAGCAGCGCAAGAAACCCTCCCGAAACCCCACGGAGGCATTTGAAAAGGCAGAAGAGACGTGGCAGAGGAGGCTGGGGTGGAAAAGCAGCAGAAAGTACAGGAAAAAACCCCAATTTCTTTGCTGTTTGAGAAGCAGCCGGGGGATATCCCAGCATCAGCCAAAGTCCTCTCGTCCTGCAATTCTCACCTTAATTCCCTTTTTCCCCCCTCGCAGGCCCCAGCGCAGCACACGCAGCTCCTGAAGGGCTGCCAGGTCCTGCTCAGGACAGAACTGCACTTAAAACCGAGTTTAAGGCCAGGCTGGACGGGGTTTGGAGCAACCCGGCCTAGTGGAAGTTGTCCCTGCCCATGGCCGGGAGTTGGGATCAGATGAGCTCTAAGGTCCCTCCCAAACCAAATTCCGTGGGATGGTTTTAAGACTGATCAGGGTTTGATTTGTCCCAAACTCAGGGAGGGACCGTTCTAGGCCAGGCCTGGCCTAGGCTGAGCCTGAACTTAAGCTGGATGCAGGGTTTGTTTTGGCTGCCGGTGTGAGGCAAGGCCTGGCTCAGGGAGTCTCGGGGCCCGGCCTTGCTCTCCTGGAGCTCGGTGGGGATTCCCGAATAACCGGGAAACGATCCCTCTGCGGGATGGAAAGGAACTGGGAATGTTTTCAGCGCGCTTATGGGATCCCAGCCAGGCACACGCTCGGATTCCGGCCCACTCCTGGGAGGAAGGACGGGACAGAAGCTCCGGGAATCCCCCTCTGATTATGGCATCCTCGCTCCTCGTGTTTAACGCTCCTCGGGATCTCTGCGGCTCCGGGGTTTGGGCAGAGGCCTCAGTGCCGGCCCGGGGACAGCTCTGGGTCAGCCCAGCTGGGCCGGGGACAGCTGGGGCCACTCCCCGGAGCTCTGGGGAGCAGGGGGAACGTTCCCGCTGCGCGTTCCGAGCTCCCGGGGCATGACGCGGGAGCACATCCCGACAGCTGCCGGGGCTCAGCTGGCTGCAGCTGGGAGCCGCGGCGGCCAAAATCTCCCTCTCACAGAGGCTGTCCCAGCACGGATCCATCCCAAATCCCCGCTCCATCCCAAATCCCCGCTCGGGTCACCCCGGGGTCTCTCCCGAAGGTCCTGGCACGAGCAGGGCCTGAGCCACCACTCTGAGTCCCGGTTTAATCCTATGGGATTTTCCTTCTGTCCCTTGGTAGGGATAATTCCTCCCCAGAGCTCGGGATTTGGAATGGGAGCGGTGTTGAGCACAGCCTGACGGGTTGGGGGTTACCGAGTCCTGTTTTCCTCATCCTCACTCAAGGAATTGCTTTTTCCCTCCTCGTCTCCTGCTCTGCCGCTGCGGAGGATCCCAAAGGGACCTGGGAGGGGGCAGAGCTGGGACAGCTGACCTGAGCTGCCCAGAGGGATGTTCCACACCCTGGAATGTCATCGTTCCCAGGGGTGTAAACTGGGGGAGCCACCGGGAAGGGGCGTCTGGCGTCGGCCAACACCTGCACGAGCAGCGCTCGCTTTTCCCTGTTTTAGTGCCGTCATCAGCGTTATCACCTTCATCACCATTCACCACTACCGCCGTATTTTACCCCATTCCCAGTTACTGAACTCTTCCCATCGCAACTTCCAAGGTTTTACCTCGGTTCTGCTCCCCCTCCAGGGCTGGAAGCGGGAGAGGGGGAGCTGAGCGAGGAGCTGGGTGGGGCTTTATTTCCAGCTGGGTTTAAGCCGCGCCGCCTCGGCCCAGCCGAGCCGGTGTTTTCGGGTGAAGTGTCACAAAATCCATCTCTGCGGGATGAAGTAATGGGAGCCGAAAATTCCCAGCTGACCTCCGGGATCGAGGCGGAGCAGCCTGGGAAAAGCGGGGAGGCTGCAGCAGCTGAGCTGGGCGGGCAGGGGGCTTTGTGCGGCTGGAAAAGGAGGAATGAACGCGGCCATTCCCACGCGGAGTTTGGGCAGAGCTCCCGCAGGATCCTCTGCGGAGGGGCAGCGCTGCCGGGGGGTGCGAGGGCGATGAGCCCGAGGTGGCCACCCCAAATCCCCTTTTTCTGTTCGGCAACGGGAGAGCCGCTTCTCCTGCAGGATTCCAGCTGCCAGCACAGCCTGTGGATTCCGGCCGGGACACCCGATCCCGGCGTAACTGGATAGGGAACAAAACCTGCGAGCTCCCGGCCCCCTCGGCTTGTCTGAAGTGCCGAGAAATCTCCTCCTGCTGCCGCCGCTGCTGCGCGGGGGGAAACCAGAGACGCGGCCGGAGACAAATCGCCATCGCGCTCAGCTCCCAGTTTGGTTTTCCCTTCTTCCCGACCTTCCCCTTTCCCTCGGGCCGGTCCTTCCCCCGCGGAGAGCAGCCTCCGGCAGCCGGGCACGGCGCGGGCGCGGTGGGCTCTCCCCGGAAACCCTGGCAGAGCCCGAGTTGCGCTCAGCACAATTAACAAATTAACAAATTACTCCCGCAAAGAGAGCTCCCCAATCTTCCCCGAAGTAGGACGGATCCAGGAGTTCTCCTTCACCCTGCTGGGAGCGTTTCTCCTCTCCTTCCGCTAGGAACAGCAGAGGGCTTAGAAAGGCAGGAATTTTTGATCAGGGAATATAAAGCAGTCAGGAAATAACCTGGGTTAGGCTCTCCGTGCACAAAAGGAGCAGACGAATTTCCACGCTGATATCTTGGCCCTCACATGATTAAAAGCGCCGGGAAAATGGGAATCTCCCCTTCCTGGGGGTGCAAAGCTCTCTTTTCTTCAGGCCTGCCAGATAAAGGATCCTCTCTTTCCCATACAAAGGGCTTATGGGCTCAGGGATATCTGTCCCCAGCCTGAGCCTGGGGGCAGGGGAATTTGGGATTGGGATAAGCAGAGGAAAAGCCACGGTCTGGTCCTTTCAACGAGCCCCTGATTCCGCGGGACTGGGAAGGAGAGGATGAAGGGAAATGGAAATTGCAGGATGGCCTTGTCTGTGCCTGGGGCTCATCCCAGGCATCTCATCCCTGCCTTATTCCATGGGGATAAATTGCACTTGGGATCATCTGAGTTAATCCCGGGCCCTGGCCCAGCTAACCCGGGCCTGCCTTTGAATCCCAGGCTGTATCCTCCTCTCCCAAGCCCGGTGCTCTCAGAAATCCCTTGTCAGAGGGATATCTGCCTGTTCCCCCCAAATGCCCCCGTTTGGAGGAACATCCAACCCTGTGCCAATCAACATTTCACTATTTTCCCATCCAGCCCCGTGCCAGTCAATATTTCAGTATTTTCCCATCCAGCCTCGTGCCAGTCAATATTTCAGCATTTTCCCATCCAGCCCCGTGCCAGGCAATATTTCAGTATTTTCCCATCCAGCCTCGTGCCAGGCAATATTTCAGTATTTTGCCATTCAGCCCCGTGCCAGTCAATATTTCAGCATTTTCCCATCCAGCCCCGTGCCAGGCAATATTTCAGTATTTTCCCATCCAGCCTCGTGCCAGTCAATATTTCAGTATTTTCCCCTTCATCCCCGTGCCAGTCAATATTTCAGCATTTTCCCATCCAGCCCCGTGCCAGGCAATATTTCAGCATTTTCCCATTCAGCCTTGCTCCAGTCGCATTTTAACGTTTTCCCATTCCAAGCCAAAAGGGTGGAGGGGGGAGGGTTGGTACCGTTCCAGAGAATCTGCAAATTTTCCCTCTTTCCATCGACACTCCGTGTTTGTTTTCCCACTCCAGAGATCCCAAACTGCTGGGCCTTAAAATCCACATCTCCCCCCGGTTTGTTGGACTCTCCAAACCGCTGCAGCTTTTCCATTCCTGGTGCCCACCTCATTTCTCCTCCTAATTCCCAATTATTTTGCGTTTCCCATCCTAAATAAACCGATCCCTCTGAAACAACTGCTGCGCTCCGCACGTCTCCATATCCCACGAGCGAGGGAGAGTGGGGAAAAAAGGGATTTGGTGTCCCTCGGGATGAGGACAAGTCCTTGCTGCTCATTTTCAGTTCCACCTGAAAACAGAGGTGAGCTTGGAAACCCCTTTCCTGCTCCTCCTCCGCAGCTCACCCACACCTCGTGCAGGATTGTCTGCACGAGTCTCCCAAAACGGAATCCCGGCTCTCCATCCCAGATCTCCATCCCTGAGTTTTCTGGGAGTTCGGCTCTGTGGCCCAGCCAGGCTTGGGCAAGCTCCAGGCCGTGCCTAAATCAGACAGCCGGGATTAATTCGGGATGTGTGCTGTCCTTGGGGTCAGCCCCACCGCCGGAGGGGCCGCCCCTGCCCTGGAATGGCTTTGGAGGTGCTTCCAGGTGTTCCTGATCCCCTCGTCCCAGCCCGGCTGTGGGAACGATCCACCCGCGCCGGGCTCAGGACGGAGCCGCTGCTGATTAACGCGCGAACTAATTGATCCGCACGACAACAACGCCAACGACCCCAACGAGCAGAGCTCCGCGGTGCCAGCTCGCCGCGGTGTCCCCGAGGTCTCCCCGCGCCCCGGAACCCGGAGAAGGCTGGAAGCCGCTCGTACCTGCGGGGACAGGCCGTTGCTGACGGGGTTCATGTGGTTGGCGGGCGCGGCGGCGTTCATGAAGCTCTCGGAGTAGCTGGAGAAGCTGTGCCGGGCGCCGTAGGCAGAGCCGGAGTCGGCGGCGGCGGCCAGGCCGCCCTGGTGCATGGTGGAGGGCGGCAGCGGCTGCGGCCGGTGCACGGTGCTGCCGCCGTCTGCGGGGACACAGGGACACCAACGGGCTGGGATCCCCCGGGAAACATCCCGGAAACCCCCGGGAAACCCTTGGGAAACCCCCAGGAAACCCCCGGGAAACTCCTGGGAAACCCTTGGGAAACCTCCGAGAAACCCCTAGGAGACCCCCAGGAAACCTCTGGGAAACCCCCAGGAGACCCCCGGGAAATCTCCAGGAAACCTCCGGGAAACTCCCGAGAAACCTTTGGGAAGCCCCCAGGAAACCTCTGGGAAACCTCAAGGAAACCCTCAGGAAACTTCCAGGAGACCCCAGGGAAACCTCCGGGAAACTTCCAGGATACCCCCGGGAAACCTCCGGGAGACCCCCGGGAAACCTCCAGGAAACCCCCGGGAAACCTTTGGGAAGCCCCCGGGAAACCTCCAGGAAACCCCCGGGAAACCCCCGGGAGACCCCCGGGAAACCTCCCGGAAACCTCCAGGAAACCTCCAGGAGACCCCCCGGGAAACCTTTGGGAAACCCCCGGGAAACCTCCAGGAAACCCCCGGGAAACCCCCGGGAAACCTCCAGGACACCCCTGGGAAACCTCCGGGAAACCTCCAGGAAACCCCCGGGAAACCCCTGGGAAACCCGGGAATGGCCATGCCAGGACCCAGCAGCTCCGCACCTTGCGAAGCCGGGGGGAAATGTCTGGATTTTCACTCTGTTTTCCGCCTCCCCCCTCTCCCGGAGAAAAGCCGTGAATTCCTTTTTGAAGGCCAAAGGTGGCTGGAATTAACAAAATTCCTTCCACAGGAATATTCCCGCCGCTGAACCGCGGAGCGGGGATTTATCCGGAATGAGGGATCACCCGCACAACCCCCAATTTCCTGGGACGTGCTCCTCGCTCAGAACTCCAGCCATGGGCCACGGGGTAGAGGAGAAAACTGAGGAATTCCCGTTGACTCGAGGAAAAGCCTGATTTTCCCAACTAAAGGAAAACCACAGGAAACTCACGATTATCCCGCCCACGGGCACGGATCGGAAAGGCCCAAGGAGACACCCACGGAACGGTTCGGAAAGCGCCTTCCAGCCCAGCCCAGCCCATCCCATTCCTGCGGGGCCGCCTTCCAGGAAGGCCGGGAAGCTCCGGGCGCGGCGGAGCGCAGGTGGGGAAGGGGAGCAGCGGCAGGGAGCTCACCTTGGGAGATGGTGGTGGTGGGGTAGGTGGAGTCGGGCAGCTGGTACGGGGGCAGAGCCGGCATTCCCGTGGGTGGGAAGCCCCCCGGCAGCAGGTGGTTGAAGGCCGCCAGCTGGTTGGCTCCGGCCTGCTTGCGCCACCGCGCCCTCCGGTTGCTGAACCACACCTGGGGGGACAGAAAACACCTGAGCTCTGCCAGCCGCACCCGGGGGCGCGGAAAACACCCCACGGGTGACACCTGAGCTCTGCCCCCCACACCCAGGGGACAGAAAACACCCCACGGGTGACACCTGAGCCGTGCCCTGCCTCTCCTGGTGGCATCACCTTCCGGCCAAACCCAAACCCGGGCTCGGGCTGCTCCTGAACACAGACCCTGGCGTGGGTCTGTGTCCAGGAATTTCCGGGAATTTTTCGGGAATGGCCTCACCTGGAGCTGTTCGAGCACCTGGAATGCCATAAAACCCCTTAAAAACCCCCTCAAATCCCATTAAAACCCCCTAAAATCCCCTAAAAACTCAAGAATTTTTCCGGGAATGGCAGGCATGCCACAAGGATTTGGGAATTTTCCGGGAATTTTTTGGGAATGGCCTCACCTGGAGCTGTTCGAGCACCTGGAATGCCATAAAACCCCTTAAAAACCCCCTCAAATCCCATTAAAGCCCCCGAAAATCTCCGAAAAACGCAAGAATTTTTCCGGGAATGGCAGGCATGCCACAAGGATTTGGGAATTTTCTGGGAATTTTTTGGGAATGGCCTCACCTGGAGCTGTTCGCGCACCTGGAATGCCATAAAACTCCTTAAAAACCCCCTCAAATCCCATTAAAGCCCCCGAAAATCTCCGAAAAACGCAAGAATTTTTCCGGGAATGGCAGGCATGCCACAAGGATTTGGGAATTTTCTGGGAATTTTTTGGGAATGGCCTCACCTGGAGCTGTTCGCGCACCTGGAATGCCATAAAACTCCTTAAAAACCCCCTCAAATCCCATTAAAGCCCCCGAAAATCTCCGAAAAACGCAAGAATTTTTCCGGGAATGGCAGGCATGCCACAAGGATTTGGGAATTTTCTGGGAATTTTTTGGGAATGGCCTCACCTGGAGCTGTTCGCGCACCTGGAATGCCATAAAACTCCTTAAAAACCCCCTCAAATCCCATTAAAGCCCCCGAAAATCTCCGAAAAACGCAAGAATTTTTCCGGGAATGGCAGGCATGCCACAAGGATTTGGGAATTTTGTGGGAATTTTTTAGGAACGGCCTCACCTGGAGCCGTTTGAGCACCTGGAATGCCATAAAACCCCTTAAAAACCCCCTCAAATCCCATTAAAACCCCCTAAAAACTAGGGAATTTTTCCAGGATGGAGGGTTTTTTTTGGGAATTTTTTGGGAATGGCCTCACCTGGAGCAGTTTGAGCACCTGGAATGCCATAAAACCCCTTAAAAACCGCCTCAAATCCCATTAAAACCCCCTAAAAACTCAGGAATTTTTCCGGGAATGGCAGGAATGCCACAAGGATTTGGGAATTTTGTGGGAATTTTTTAGGAACGGCCTCACCTGGAGCCGTTTGAGCACCTGGAATGCCATAAAACCCCTTAAAACTCCCTCAAATCCCATTAAAACCCCCTAAAAACTCGTGAATTTTTCCAGGATGGAGGGATTTTTTTGGGAATTCTTCGGGAATTTTTCAGGAATGAAAAACGGCGCTGAGCCCTCACCACCATTCCTCACTTCCCTTCTCCCCGGTGACCCCAAAACCCCCCGGCCCCACCTCCCCCGGGGTTTCCAGCGGCCGGAGCGCTGCTCCCAGCCGGGAGGGGATGGACGGGAATAATTGGGATTAGGTATTCCGGGAGAGTCCATCCCGGAGAGATGCTCCGCTGCCACCTGCCCATGGCGCCTCGTTATCTGCCGGGGCTGGGAATTCTGCCGGAGGATTAAGGGCCATAACAGCAGCGCTGTTAGGAGGGATAAATAGCCAGATTAGCATCGCGCTGGCGGTGTCAGACAAGCTCGGGAGATGGAAGCGCCCCGCAGGGAATTCGGGGGGCTCGGCTCCTCCGGCTGCCTCCACGCTCAGCCGAGCGCTGCCCGCGTGGAAATAAACCCGGCCTTAAAGCCGGGGCAAGGCTGGGCTCAGCTCTGAGCTCTGCCCGCCACGCCCGGGGGGATGGAAAACACCTGAGCTCTGCCTGCCACATCCTGGGGGGACGGAAAACACCCCACGGGTGACACCTGAGCTCTGCCTGCCGCATCTGGGGGGGACGAAAACACCCCACGGGTGACACCTGAGCTCTGCCTGCCGCACCTGTGGGGACAGAAAACACCCCACGGGTGACACCTGAGCTCTGCTCAGCCTCCAAGCGAGGCTCCCGAGGAGGGTTCCTAACTCACTTGGCCGCTCTGGGGGATTTTTGGGGGGCGGGATCCCCCTGCAGAGGGGAGAGGGCTGCCCGAGCTCTGCCGGGCCGGGTTTGCTCCGAGCGGCCGGAGAGGGCTCTCGGGCCCGGCCCCGCTCGGGGTTCACAGGGATAAACTTTCAGGCCAGACGAGAACGCAGCTGCTGGACCTCGGGAGGCCTAAAGGGCTGCAAAACGCGATTGAATTTCACTGCAAGGAGGGGAAAAATGAAGCAAAAATGAAGAGTGCGGGGAGGGGGGAAACCACCTCTTGTCCATCGGGTTCCCAGCCTCGGATCCGGAGCTTTGGGCTTACAAATGGGTTCCCACACCTTGGGGACCAACACCAAACTTCTTCCTAAATCCTGCGGAACCAACCCCAAATTCCCTCAAATCCAGCAGAACCAACCCCAAACTATTTCCTCAAATCTAGCAGAACCAACCCCAAACTCCCTTCCTCAAATCCTGCAGAACCAACCCCAAACTCCTTTCCCAGACGCTGCAGAATCAACCCCAAATTCCCTCAAATCCTGCAGAACCAACCCCAAACTCCCTCAAATCCTGCAGAATTAACCCCAAATTCCCTCAAATCCTACAGAACCAACCCCAAACTCTCTTCCCAAATCCAGCAGAACCACCCCCAAACTCCTTCCCAAATCCTGCAGAACCACCCCCAAGCTCCCTTCCCAAATCCTGCAGAACCACCCCCAAGCTCCCTTCCCAAATCCTGCAGAACCACCCCCAAGCTCCCTTCCCAAATCCTGCAGAACCACCCCCAAGCTCCCTTCCCAAATCCTGCAGAACCACCCCCAAGCTCCCTTCCCAAATCCTGCAGAACCACCCCCAAATTCCCTTCCCAAATCCTGCGGAACCAACCCCAAACTCCTTTGCCAGATCCTGCAGAACCACCCCCAAACTATTTCCTCAAATCCAGCAGAACCAACCCCAAACTCCTTCCCCAGAAGCTGCAGAATCAACCCCAAATTCCCTCAAATCCTGCAGAACCAACCCCAAATTCCCTCAAATCCTGCAGAACCAACCCCAAACTCCTTCCCCAGACACTGCAGAACCAACCCCAAACTCCCTTCCCCAAAGTCCCTTCCCCAAATTCCCTTCCCCAAATTCCCTTCCCCAAATTCCCTTCCCCGACACTGCAGAACTTCAGTCCCACAAGCCCCGAACAGGATCCAAATCTCACGGTGGGCATCTTTCTATGGAGCTCCCTATAAACGCTTCCTCATTCCTGGGCGTTTTTCTTACGGGAAGAGGCAAATTCCCGTCAGGGCGTTCTGCCTGCCACCTGTGCCTGCTGCCAAGTGTCCCCTGAGCTTCCCGCAGGGATTGCTCTGGGCTTCCCTGGGTCTGTTCCCGCGTCCTGGGGTGCTGCGGCAGCAGCTCGGTCAAACCCCGCTGGCGGGGGCTGTGACGGCTCAGGCAGGGCTGGAACAGGCCCCGATTTCACGGCGTTTTTCACACCCGCGGACGATGAAAACAAGAAACCCCCAGTTCCCTTTGAGGCCTCGGTGCGAAGGAAGGTCCCGAGAGGTTGGCGGGGCCCTGGCAGGTCCTTGGCACCAAACCCCTCCTTCCCCAGCGCCGCTCCGGCCCGGGAGGGTGACAGAAATGGGTCACCTCACATCCCACGTGCTCCGAGGCGCCGGGGCCAGCGGGGCAGCGGCTCTGGGGCTGCTCCTGGCACCCAAATCCCCCAAATCTGGGACAGAGCTAAGGGGGGAGCAGTGAACGAACCCCGAGGCTGGGGGCGCTTTACGGTTCATCCAGGCCGGTGCCTGGAAGGTTCTGGAGCAGGGAGCTGCAGGAAGGAGGAAGGAAATATCCTTTTGTTTGTCCTGGCCACGCAAAGAGGATCTGTCCCCGTCCCTTTTTTCATCCTGCACTGCTCCAGGCTGGAATTGGGGCTGGGGGGCTGCTCTGCTCCTGTCGCTCGCGTCCACTTCCACACCTGGAGTATTTCGGGTACGTGGGGAGAGGAATAAACCCTCTCTTTGCAGAGGAAAAGAGGAATAAACCCTGTCTTTGCAGAGGAAACGGAGAGGAATAAAACTTGTCTTTGTAGAGGAAAAGAGGAATAAACCCTCTCTTTGCAGAGGAAAAGAGGAATAAACCTTCTCTTTGTAGAGGAAAAGAGGAATAAACCGTCTCTTTGCAGAGGAAAAGAGGAATAAAACTTGTATTTGCAGAGGAAAAGAGGAATAAACCCTCTCTTTGCAGAGGAAACGGAGAGGAATAAAACTTGTATTTGCAGAGGAAAAGAGGAATAAACCCTCTCTTTGCAGAGGAAAAGGAGAGAAATAAACCCTGTTTTTGCAAAAGAAAAGGAGAGGAATAAACTTTGTCTTTGCAGAGGAAAGGAGGAATAAACCTTGTATTTGCAGAGGAAAAGAGGAATAAACCCTGTCTTTGCAGGAGAAAAGAGAGGAATAAAACTTGTATTTGCAGAGGAAAAGAGGAATAAACCCTCTCTTTGCAGAGGAAAAGGAGAGAAATAAACCCTGTTTTTGCAGAGGAGAAGGAGAGGAATAAACCTTCCATTTGCAGAGGAAAGGAGGAATAACCCTTGTATTTGCAGAGGAAAAGAGGAATAAACCCTGTCTTTGCAGGGGAAAAGATAGGAATAAACCTTCTCTTTGTAGAGGAAAAGAGGGGAATAAACACTGTCTTTGCAAAGGAAAAGGAGAGGAATAAACTTTGTCTTTGCAGGGGAAAATGAGAGAAATCAACCCTGTCTTTGCAGAGGAAAATGAGAGGAATAAAGGTTCTCTTTGCAAAAGAAAATGAGAGAAATAAACCCTCTCTTTGCAGAGGAAAAGAGAGGAATAAACCTCATTGCAGAGGAAACAGAGAGGAATAAACCTTCTCTTTGCAGAGGAAAAGAGGAATAAAACTTGTATTTGCAGAGGAAAAGAGAGAACTAAACCTTCTCTTTGCAAAAGAAAATGAGAGAAATAAACCCTGTCTTTGCAGAGGAAAAGAGAAATAAAGCTTGTATTTGCAGAAGAAAAGAGAGAAATAAAGGTTCTCTTTGCAAAGGAAAAGGAAGGGAATAAACCTTCTCTTTGCAGGGGAAATAAGAAATAAACTTCTTTGCAGAGCAAAAGAGAGGAATAAACCTCATTGCACAGGCAAGGGCGAGGACTAAACCTTCTCTGTGCAGAGGAAAAGAGGGGAATAAACCTTCTCGTTGCAGAGGAAAAGAGAGGAATAAACCTTCTCTTTGCAGAGGAAAAGAGGGGAATAAACCTTCTCTTTGCAGAGGAAAAGAGAGGAATAAACCTTCTCTTTGCAGAGGAAAAGAGAGGAATAAACCTTCTCTTTGCAGAGGAAACAGAGAGGAATAAACCCTGTATTTGCAGGGGAAAAGAGAGGAATAAACGCTGTATTTGCAGGGGAAAAGAGAGGAATAAACCCTGTATTTGCAGGGGAAAAGAGAGGAATAAACCCTGTATTTGCAGGGGAAAAGAGAGGAATAAACCCTGTATTTGCAGGGGAAAAGAGAGGAATAAACCCTGTATTTGCAGGGGAAAAGAGAGGAATAAACCCTGTATTTGCAGGGGAAAAGAGGAATAAACGCTGTATTTGCAGGGGAAAAGGCCGGGGCTGGCCGAGCTGCCACTCCAGAAGAACCAAGATCCCGGGGCAGAGAGCAGCGTGTGCGGGTCCAGAACCCAAAGCAGAACCATCGCCAAAATCCACACCCAGGGCTCGAGGGGGAAAGAGAAACTGAGCCCCGGGAACGCAAAACCCACTCCAGCGATTTCTGACTTTCCCGAGGGTCAGAAATTTTTTTCTCCCCCAACCAAGAGCCAGGAGCTGCAAATCCACTCGGGATGAGGCGCTCTGGAAGAAGACGTGGAGCGAGGAGAGGGCGGCAGGACGTGGCCGATGTGTGACCGAAACGCAGCCTGGGACGGATTTCGTGCTGGTTTATGCCCTGCGTGAGGTGATTTTTGCCTCATTTGCACCTCAAATCTGCTCAGGATTAAAATCCACCTGTGCGCGAGCGGCACCTCCCGTCCTGCTTCCCGCATCCGGCGTAATTCCTTAACTTTACGTGGAGATAAAAGGATACGCTGGATCCTTTTGCGACTGGGTAGAGCCAACCCAAAAGTCCTGGGGATGAGCCTTTTTGGTCTGCGGTGTTTGAGAAGAAAGGGAAGATAAACTCCGAGGGGGAGGATTATCAGCAAAAAAATCCCGTTCCTAATTACGCTCCTCCTGTGACTCCAGGAAAACTGTTCCTTTTTGGGATTGAAGTCCACCAGTTTGAGTCCTTACACAACTCATGCATGGGGTTAAACTGAGGACAAACCCCCCTTTTTTTGTTTTTTTTTTTAAATTTTGGGCCATTTCCACACTCAGCCTGCTGAGATTGAGGCTCGCTCACTCCGGAAGGCGCGAGATCGGAGCGGCACCGCCAAACAAATAAGAAACGATAACGCTAAAAAAAAAAAAATTTAAAAAAATAAAATAAAAAAGAAATCCACCTGCACCAAAAGAGATTCCCGAGAGTTTAAAGCAGCGCTTCCCGCAGAGCCTGGCTGCAGCTGCAGCCCCGCAGGCAGCGAGCCTCGCACAAAGCCCCTGGTGGGATTTATCTCCCTGCGCAGAGGCAGGGACGTTCCTCGGCCCCGACAGGTCCATTCTGCCCCTCGTTTCCATTCTGCCCCTCGTTTCCATTCTGCCCCTCGTTTCCATCCTGCCCCTCGTTTCCATTCCGCCCCTCGTTTCCATCCTGCCCCTCGTTTCCATTCTGCCCCTCGTTTCCCTTCTGCCCCTCGTTTCCATTCTGCCCCTCGTTTCCATTCTGCCCCTCGTTTCCATTCTGCCCCTCGGTTCCATTCTGCCCCTCGTTTCTGACCCAGAGAAGGATGAGCAGAGCCTTTGCGGCTCATGACGTTTGCAATTCCTCCCCGTCCCCCGCCTCAAAGGTGGCCCGGGCCTTTTATGCTCGTAAATCATTTTATGGGTGGTTAAAAATCCCTTGGCTGGAGCCGCTCGCCGTAATGCGAGGTGCACTTCAAAGGGAACCTGCCTTCGGTCCCCGGCTGCTCGGGGTTTATCGGGCCCGAAAGATTCCCCTGCCGGGGGATCCTGTTACACCATGGCCACGCCGGGGGAGGAAGAGGAGGAAGAG
>VWPU01017905.1:0-33732 GCA_013398955.1 Callaeas wilsoni
CCACCCATCCATCCATGGCTTCCTCCGGGGCTGCTGGAGATGTCCAAGCCCCTTACAAATTCAATTTAAAAAATGGAAAAATGGCCTGTCCATCAGTCACAGCCCCTTTTCCTACTGCTCCCTCCTCATTTCCATGAGTCTGGTTCGCGTGCGAGGATGGGTCCTGGGAATCTGGGATTGGGAAGCCACAACTGGGGATTCAGAACCACTGAACTGCCCCGATGCCTGTGCTGCGAGGTGGCTGCTCAAAAATCTTTCCCATGGAGATTTGTTGGTTAAGTGGCTCTGGGACAGAGCATCAGGGATGGATTCTGGCTTTGGGAAAGGGAAGTGCTGGATTAAATAGCTCCCAGATGGATAAAAGTGGAGCTTGGAGTCAGGGCACACACGGTTCCTGCTCTCAGGAGCTGTATCCGAGTCACCTCGGGATGGGAAGGATCGTGTGAAGCGTGGCAGGGACCTGCTCTGGAGGTGTTGACAGCAGCGATGTGACATCAAAAACTATTTTTATTTTATTTTATTGGGCTCCTCGGAGTTAAACTGAGGCTTTTGGGCAAGAGAGCCACATCCGTGTCGGTGTGATACGCGGGTCAAGCTCGTTTCTCCCCGCTCAGGGGTCTCACTGGGGTTAAAATCACTTCAATTTGAAGAAGAGAATTGTTTCTGGGGATGTTTGGGGGCTTTGCAGCAGAACCTGACGTTGAATTGAGGCGCAGCTCGTCCTGCTGGGTGGATGCTGGAGGGGACAGGGACAACGGGGTCCCTGGAGATGATTTAATCTCCAAGGACTCCTTTATTCAATGCAGCAGCCCTTGGATGCCTCCTAATTGTCCAGGCACGCCTGACTTTGCAGCACACGGGGGCTGAGGTTGTGGTGAGGAGCCTGGATGTGCCTCTGTGCTCTCCCTGCCTTTGGAGCTGAGAAAAATCAATGGAAAACCCTTCCAAACGCCCGGAAAGCTCCGTTATCTCCCAATCAACCTCAAACAAAACCCCACTGCGGCGTCAAGGACAGGAGCTCCTTGCCTGCTCCTCTGGGAATGGGTTAAAAAAATCAACCTTTCCTTAGAGATGGATAAAATTCCTTTGGTTTAGGGCAGAAAGAGCCTTGCTTGGCCCGGCTGTGGGGTGGAAATGCCCTTTTCCAGGCTCTGCACCTTTGGGAAAAGCATTTTGGGGACGGGAAGGTCCTGATCCCCTGTGCTCGTGGCCCTGAGAGGCTGCTGGGCTCCTCCTGCCTTTTCCCATGAGTTGGATGTTTGGAACGGAACCCCAGAGCTTCTCCCACCCTCGCCCTCCTTCCCAGCCGCAGCCAGGGAGACACAGCCCCCTGAATGCCCGAACATCAGCCGAAAGCCGTGGTTAGGCAGGCGTGGAGCAGCTTCCAGCCGGGAGAGATTAAAAGTTACTGAATAACCCAGCTCCTCCGTCAGCCCCGGTGGCTGCGGGGGCTGTGGCCGGTGCCAGGTGCCCAGCGCCCAGCGGGCATTTCGGTCACCCCAAAACCACCAGCGATTTCCTCCCACCCCAGCCCTGGCGAGCCACAGGGGATGTCCTGGCCGGAGTGACGAGCAGGGTGGGTCCAGAGCACGAGCTGGCGAGGGCACAAGGACACTGCTGGACCCTCTGAGGGGCAATGCCACCGCGGGAGAGCCGGCGGGGACCGCGCAGCCGGCTGGGCACGGCTCACGCAGCCCTCCCGCAGCTCCAGCGCCGGCTGAGCCCTTTTCCTGCCGCTGCCCAGCGCCTCCTTCCCCGGCTCCGGCCAGCCCCTGCCTCTGGACGAGCCATGGCCTCGGTGTGTGCCTTTTGTTTGCTCTTCCTTTCGGGACCCGAAGCCCGGGGCGGGGGGAGCGGGGCCCGGGCCAAGCGGCAGCTGCGGCGGGGGCGAGCGGGGCGCGATGCCCGGTGGCCTCTGCGGCTCTCTCCGGACACAAGTAAGGCTGGGGGCGGCGGGGACACCCCGGAGGAGGTGGCTCAGGGTGGCTCTGCGCGGCCCGGAGGGTGGGGGGTGTCTTTGGTTCCCACCGAAGCGGGAGTTGCAGTTTTCCAGGAGTGGTTTGCTCGGGATTGGGATCGGGGCGCCTGCTCTCCTCCAGCTCCCTGCTGGGGCCTGGGAATCACAGGGGGATCATTCCCCATCTCCAGCCCTCTGCCTGCTCCACTCGTTCCTCGCCTCGGACACACCTTTGGCCTGGGCAGGGTGGGCTGGGGGTGCCGTCAGCGCCCGCAGCAGGTCGGCAGCTCCCCCCTGGCTGAGCAGGACCCTTTTAGGCAGTGACAGCCTTAAAAATCCCTCCCAGGTGCACCTTGCTCCACCTGGGGCACCTTCAGCTTCTCCTCCGTGGCACGGGCTGGCAGGGCCGTGCTCTGCCTTGGGTAAAGCCCGGCAGATTTTTGGCACCTGCAGAGATGTGGGGTGCGGCTGTGGGGAAGGGGAGAAGGAAAAGCATCCAGAGGGGAAGGGAAGCATCTCCTGCGGGGAGGCGTGCGCTCCTTCCTCCAGCGCGGAGCTCATCCTGCAAACTGCGTCGGCACCGCAGCTGCTCCGGCTTCCTGGGAAGTCCTATTGATGCCAAAGCAATCCTGGAGAGGGAGGGGGGATGACTAAAGTTATCCGCGGCCGTGTGCTGCCGCAGATGCGGGGTCCTTCCCCCCCTTCTCCCTGTGTTTTTGGGGAGGGGTTCCGAGCCTGCGATCAAAAGCTGGAGCTGGCGTCCATCTGCTTCTGACAACCTGAGCGCTCGCTGGCAGCTTCTGCATTCAGAGCCTTGAATTCCTCAATAATTAGAGGAGTTTTTTCGGAAAAAAAATCCCCATCTGGGCTTTTTCATGATGGGAATGAAAAGCCAAGGTGGGTGTGGGAGGGGGGCAGGTGGATTTTCAGCCTTAGCAACCCAAATCTTGAAATATTACATCAGCACCGAAGAGGTGTAATTAAGTAGGAAACAAATGAGCCCAGCTAATCTGTTTTGCTTGTTTGAGCTTAGCGGAGTGCAGAAAACAAACAGAGGCTGAATGATGAATGAGACTTCTTTTTATTTATTTTTTTTTAAAAGGGTTTTTCTTTCGCCGGGCCCCGGGGGGGGTTGGGATATGGGTCAGGAAACGCGGCCGCTCTCCCCCGCGGCTCCGAGGTCACCCGGACGTGGCAGCCGGGGCGCTGCCGCCGCTCGCCCGTCCCTCGCTTTAATTGCCTGCTCTGCCAAGCCGGCTCCCTTGGACGCCTTCCCGGAGGGATGGGGATGGAGCTCCTGCTCTTCCCCGCGCCTCGGGTGGCATCAAAGCCGTGGCCCCGCGGGTCGCCGCGCCAGTGCCCTTTAACGTGGCACTGCCACCTCATCCCTGCCTCTGCAGCCCCGGCAGCTTCCGCAGGTCCCCGGGACGCGAGGGCATCGCTCGGCGCTGGGATTTCTGCAGGGAATTGTTGCTGTTGGGGCACCCTTGGGTGCCAGAAGCGGGGAAAGCTTCATGGGGTCCCCACGCCCTCCTCCCCACCTGTCTCCCTGTCCCCAGGCACCCCACAAAGGACAGGGGGACACGGCCCTGGCGTGAAGCTGTCACAGCGCTTTGAGCACCCCAGAGTGCTCCGGCAGCTTCAGTGTGTCACTGCGCGTCCCCGCCCGGCCGTGTCGCGGCTGTTGTGGCATCTCCCCGCTCCCCGTCCCGATTCCCCGCCGGGGGCTCGCGGGGCTGGGGCTGCTTTTGGGCTGCCTGGCCTTTGGGATTGTTTTCTCCCCGTTCTCGGGCGCTGCCGGGCTCCGGCAGCGACACGAGGTGCCAGGAGCAGATGGCAGCCATCGGCCGGGCTGGCTCTCAGATCCCTGTGGCTCCTGGCACCGTGCTGGGCAGCGGCTCCTCGTAACCCCCTCGCTCCCACGCCGCTCTCTGGGGAAAAACTCGGGGGGTTTGGGCCTCTCCGTTGAGTATTTTGCGTTGAAGCCCCGTGCCCAACCCGCCGAGGAGTTTCTCGTTGCTGTTCCTGGTGTGGTGCCCTGAGCTGGGGATGGGAGGGGAAGAAGTTTGTGGGTCTGAACCGTTGCCCATCAGTCAGTGGTGACAGCGACCCTGTTCCCCCACCCCCCTCCTGCCGAACCTTCCAGAAACTGATGTAAAACCAGGAGAAAGGAGCAGCTTTTTTGGGCCCCGAGAGGGCAGGGGGCTGTGCCATGGGCTCGGCTGGGTGGGAACAGGGGGGGACAGGAGGAGGCTGTCACTGTCAGCATGTGGGGTCACCCCGGGAGGGGGAGCCTGGTGCTGAGGTCCTTCCTGGCACCAGACTGCCCCAAAATCACGCGGCAGGGGAGATGCTCCCGAAATGGGAGAGCCCCAGAAGGTGGAACGGCAGAGGAGATGCTCCCAAAATGGGAGAGCCCCAGAAAATGGAACGGCAGAGGTGATGCTCCCAGTGTGCCTGTCCTGGTCAGCGTCCCCCCCAAATCCCCCTGGCGCCTCCTTGGCACCCCCTCGCTTGGTCCTGCCCCCTTGAAGCCCCCTCGATGGGGCTGTGCCCCGCCAGGAGCCCCCCACACCTCTGGCCCTCCCCGTGCACCCCCAGCCCTGCCCCAGCCTCCCCTCTGCCCTCCCTCCCCTCCCATCCCCTCGCGGCACCTCCCGCCCCTGGAGCGGCCGGGAAATTGGGACAGGGCCAAAATGAAACAAGTTTTCCCCTTCCCTCCTGGGTGACAATTTCAAGCCCGCGGGAGCTCCGTGGCCAGCAGCCAGCTCCCGAATCCACACCCCCCGAGGGGAGCAGCAGCCCCTGCCTCCCGCCCCAACCGGCACAAGCGCTTGTCTTCTTGTTATTGTAATTATTATTATATTTCCTTTAAATTCTGTTTCTCCTCGGCGAAGGGAAGGCTGGAGCGATTTATTCGCGGGCGTTGCAGTGGCTGCCTGGTTTCAGCAGTGCTGCTTCACTCGCCGAGTAATCAGAGCAGCTCTGGAAGAGAAAATTGAGCAACTCGGTAGCGGGCGGTGTCTTCCTCACCGAGCGAGGCTGTTTATCCTCCTCGTTTGGGTTTCAGATGAATAAATTTGCCAGACAACAATGATATTACCCTCGTCTCAAAGACTTTATCAATTTGCAGTTGTCTCTCCGCTGATAGTTTTTTATTGAGCTGTCTGAGATGATTTCCAAAGAGAGGACTGCAATTTCAACTATTAAGTAATTTGGGAGAGCAATTAGTGTGAATCTGGAAACTCCCTGTGTTGCTCCTGAATAAATCAACCTCTCTGCGAGAGCGGTGCTGAAAGAGCCTGGGCTGATTTATGGAAAAGGAGGGGGGGGTTCAGCCAGGGAAACAACAAGGAGAGAGTTCCTTGCCTGGAAAACTTTGATACTTTGGTGATGCTGTGGTTCAGAGGGTGTTGGGCACTCCTGGGAGCTGGGATTTCCTCCGGGGTGTCCCCTTCCTGCACCCCCATCTCCAAAGGGCTTCTCTGTTGCCTGGAGAAGTCTCGATTTTGCCTCCCAGGAGAGATGGAGGGATGGAAGGGATGGACGGCAAGGAGATGAGAGAGGGCAGAGGAGATCCCAAATCCTCCCTTGCCCCAGGATTCCATGGGATTGGACCCAGCTCATAACTCCCAGTTTTAAACTGGGAGAGGGTTGATTTGGATGAGATACAAGGAAGATGTTTTTTAGGCTGAGGGGGGTGAGATGTGGCTGCCTCATCCCTGGAAGTGTCCAAGGCCAGGTTGGACGGAGCTTGGAGCAATCTGGGATAGGGAAGGGGTCCCTGTCCACGGCAGGGCAGGAGTGGGGTGAGCTTTAAAGGTCCTTTCCCACCCAAACCATTCCGTGATTCCATTCTCCGACACTACAGCACTGTGAAAGGCCTTGCTAAGGTGAGGCTGCACAGCCTGAGCTGCTGTTCCCGACCCCCAGAGCCCATCCCCTGTCCCGGGAGGAGATCGGGTCCACTGGCCGTGATTCACTCCTGATGAATCCCTGCTGGCAGCTCCCAAAGACTTCCACATCCAGCACGGCTGGGATCAGCTTCCAGGAGGATTTGCTCCATCGCCTCCTCAGAGCAGCCTGTGCTTCCCCGGATCATCCCTGCTGGATGATGGGGGACATTCCCCTTTTCCCTGGGCTCAGGGGACTCCCCCGCTCCCCAGCCTCACCCAGGGACAGGAGCAGCTCGGGTGAGGCCAGAGCCAGAGGGCTGAAGCACAGAAACCATCCCAGCCCTCCTCTCCCACCCCAAGGTCGTCCCAGGGAGTTATTTCTGGTTGCAGGGAGCACGAGCCTGGAGAGCCTCCACCTCTCCAGACAGTTGCTCCTGTTTGGAGCTTTTTCCCGGTGGCTGCCGCTTCCCCCTCCGAATCCCTCCGTAATCCACTAAGGGACCTCGCATCTCCCCTTCTTTCTCCTTTTTTTTCTGTTCCTAAAACAATTAGCTTGGCTCAAACCCTCTGCAATCCATCAATTAATACAAGCTGCGGCAGTAAATTAAAGGGAAACAGGAACAACTATGCTGGGATTAGGTCACTGAAACTATAAACTTTGGAACAAATCAGATTTCCTTGGGAAGGGAAATGGACAGCAGTGATATGTCAAGCCCTGAGATGAGACAGGCTCGGAGCAACTTTCCAGAGTCTCCTGACTTGGCCGCTGGATGCCAGAACTTCTTCCCCAGGGGAAGTTTTGGGTTGCCAGACCCCGTTGCTGCTGCTGAAGGCTCGGACGGCCAAATAAACAAACAAGGAGAGAGGGGAAGCGGGAAGGGGCTGAGGGGGAGCTGCAGGGACACTCTGGGTACCAGGACCTGCTGCCAGCCCTGTGTCCCCCTCTCCCCCACGGGTGATGCTCTGGGTTGCCGTGCCCTGCCAAAGGGTCGGATTTGTCCGTTCCCAGTTCTCCCACTGACATTCCTGTCCTGCCAGTGGAGGGAGGGAGCGATGCTGGGAATGGCGCTCAGGGGGAGGCAGGGCACTCACAGCTCTGTGCCAGCTCAGGGAAAAGGGGATCAAAACCCTCCCCGAAGCCAAGGTGAGGGGTACAACAGGGATTTCTGGGCTGGGGGAATGAGATCCTCGTCCTGGAGCTCTGGCAGGGCTCAGGCTGCCCCTTCCCTGCCCATCCTCGCTGCTGGGCAGGGCTCACCTGTCCTCCCTCTCCGCAGAGGATCCACCTGTGCCGGAAGGTCTGGAGCAGGGCTTTGCACCCTCCCGGCAGGATCGTTGCAATCCCCGTGCTCCCATTAGCTCCCGAAATGCCTCCTCCCTTTTGGCCTCGGTTCTCGGCTGCAGGAGGTGCTGCAAACTGAATTCCAGAGTGTCCATGAGGAAACCTTTCCGTGCTCTCTGCGCCCTCCCTCCCTCCTCTCTTCCCACAATCTTCACCCCAGGCTTTGCCCTCCGGGCTGGCGGGGCCAAACCCACGAGATCCTTCACGAGAAGCTCCCTGTCCCCCTGGGAGCACAAACCCCTCCGGCTGCCGCCCCCAGCACTTAACCCCTGCCCACGCAGCGGTCCGAGGGCCACCACGTCCCTGCCGCTCCAGACAAAGTCTCGTTAACGATGGAAAACCTCTGCCGGAACAGCGTGGGAGCTGCAGGGCTCATCCTTGAGAAAAACAACCCACCCTGGCCTTTTATTTCCTCCTAATGATGTGTCTCAGCCGTCCCCGGCTCGGTCAGGGCATCAAAGGTGGGAGCGCACACCGAGAGCTCCTGGTGCTGTCACAGGTGGGGCTCTGGGGGCTCCAGCACCTTCTGGGGCTCCCACCCCACGTGGGGCCCGTGGGCATGGTCCTCAAGGAGCTACGGGGGGCCTGGGAAAATTAGGGGAAACTGGGAAATAAGCGCACATTTTAACAGAAGTTTTAACAGTGCGGAAATTCCGGGGGGAAATGGAGTTGCTGCTCCCTGGATGGAATGGGATCGGCGTCCCCAAAATCAATTCTGTGATGATTCCGTACAAACAGCAGCCTGAAACACTTGGGATGGAACAGAGGGTGGAACAGAGCGAGGATACCAGGGCAGGCTCCGAAATCCCTGCGGGGAGGGGAGTTCGATGGGACCCTGGAGCCGATAAACCCCAGAGCAGCTCTCACACGAGGGATGAGCTCTCCAGGGATGAATTTGGTTCATTTTAACCTAATTGTAAAATTAACACCCCCCTCCATGCCGGAGTTACCCACCCCCAAGGCAGGCCCACCCCTCGCTGAGCATTTTATTGATTGTGATTATTTATTATTATTATTGATAGATCACAGTCTGTGTGTGCTGAAGGATTGTCCCGAGGCAGATTTGGAGGCTCGGATCTTGTTCAGAAATCACTTTGGATGCATTTTTGCACTCGGTGGCAATCCTTGAACCTCAGCCTGTCACAATTTTCAATTAATGTGGGCATTAATTGTGTTTTTTTCCCTAGCCTGACGATGTGGGACCCTCAAGGGCACAGTGGGGAACAGGCTTGGATAAAAGTGTGGAGATCTGGGAGGGGTCCCTGCTGTGTCCCTGAACACCCCAAATGAGTCAGCCCCAACCCAGAGGCGGCTCCATGGAGAGTCCCCACAACGGGGCACCCAGAGTGAGTGACCCCACAGCTCTTGGCTGTCCTGGGGCACCGACAGACAAAGGGGTTGAGGAAATAAATCCCCCTTTCCCATGAAAACTGGTGTAGCCAGCAGCGAGGATGAGGAGGGGTGTGATGGAGCAAGGCAGGGATGAGAGCCCCGTCTTGGCAAATTCGGTCCAAGAATTTCCTGTTTTAATAGGAATATTCCAATTCCTTTTGATCAAACCTCTCCCTGCTCCGAGGGAAGACAATCCAGGCAAATCCTGCTCCTGTTCCGAGCTCCTCCTTTCCCAGGGCACACCTGGAGGGATGCTGCTGCTGAGGCACTTCCAGCAGTTGTCGCAGGCAGAATAATTTCCGCGTTCCTGCTGCCGCCTCCCCGGCCGGGGCCGTGCACGGAGCCGGCTCCAGGCTGTGCTGGATGTGCACCCTCAGCCTGGTGTCTCTGCTGCTGGGGACAGTGTCCGTGTCCTCTCCAGGTGCTCGTGGAACACTGGGCATCCCCTGAGTCCGGCACCAGCAGCCCGGCGCCGGTGGGAAGAGAGGAGGGAGGGTGAAGAGGGCAGGGAAACGCCAGGGGTGGTTTCATACATTCTACACCAATTTATGGCCCTTCAGCCCCCTTTTCCTGGTTCTGTGTGGGATGGGAAGAGCAGAGACGTGTCAGCCTCACTGAAGCCCTCTCACTGGGGCTGTTCTGGCCTCACATAATTTGGTTTTTTCTTCACCTTCTCCTCTGAATTATATTTCCCTACTCTCTTAACAAGAGCTGGTCCCAGGAATCGTGTTGGTGTTTCCAACTAAAAACCATGTAGACTCCAAGGCTGGTGCCAGGGGAAGCTCCAGCAGCTTCCAGGAGCACCTGGATACTGGTTTGGGAGCAGCAGGCAGGGAATGCCAGGCAGGACTCGTGTGATCCAGGGTGTTCCTGCCGTTTCCAACATTAATATCCCCAGTTCCCAGCACTGGGGGAGAATGGACAGGGTGGGAGAGGCCAAGACAGCAAAGCCAAGTGGGATTTGCAGCTGGAGAAGCTGAGATAACTCTGAGATAACTCTGGGATAACTCCGGGATAACTGTGAGATAACTCTGAGATAACTCTGGGATAACTCTGGGATAGATCTGGGATAACTCTGACATAACTCTGGGATAACTCTGGAATAACTCTGGGACAACCTGTTCAGATCTCTGCTGGCAGCTCCCACCTTCACACCAACAAATCCTCCACCTTCAGCTCCCCTCAATCTTCCCTTCCCTGCATCCACCCGAGTCGTGGTTTTCCATGGCTGCTTGGGGTTTTCTGGATTTTGGGGGGTTTTCTGGGGTTTTTTGGGCAGGGAGGTGCCTGCAGGGACAGCGGGAGGTTCAGACACTGGCTAATCCTGTTAGGAAGCCAGTGGTTATTGCAGGGCTTCCAGTGGGACCTGCTAAATGAACCATAATTCTGTAATGAGATTTCCTTTTCCCGGCCAGACTAAATGTTCTTGGCCATTGGGAATAAGAGGTCGGGGAGAGAGAGGGTGGGAAGAAGAAAAAATAAAGAGAGAGCAAGAAAAAGAGAGGGGGAGCCTGGTTCAGTCTCCTGTCTCTCGATTGCGTCGAAGGTTTGGAGAGCTCTGGTTTTGGGGCTCATTCCTGCGCCTCGGGAGAGCAGCTCGGGGCCAGAGGCTGCCCCAGCATCCCCTGAGAGCAAGAAAAACACCTCTGAGGTTGTGCTAGCACTCCAGAGTCTGGAGAAGGTGGGAGAGAATCCGTTAGGAAGCAGCAGGATGCTGGAGAGGGAAGGGGAGGCAGGGAACCAGGCTGTGAGGGAAAAGCAGACCCTGGAGAGGCAGCGATTTCATTGTGGGAGAGGGCAGTGACACCCAGGGGTGTCCAGGGTGGGGTTTGCTCTGGTGTGTAACTGCAGCAGGGAAGAGTCAGCGGCCTCCTGGTGGGTGATCATCGCTCGGGGCTGACAGCTCGGGTCCTGTCCGGCCTCGTCCCTGGGACACCTCTGGCACGGGGGTGAAGCCAGGGCAGAGGAAATTGGGACCCCTGGTCTGGGCAAACTGCGGGGTTCAGGTGAAAACTCCTGGCAGGGGCTGGGATCAGCTCAAAGACCACCAGGACCTTAAAGCCCATCCCATCCCACCCGTGCCATGGGCAGGGACACCTCCCACCATCCCAGGCTGCTCCAAGCCCCATCCAACCTGGCCTTGGACACGGCCAGGGATCCAGGGGCAGCCACAGCTTCTCTGGGCACCCGGTGCCAGGGCCTCCCCACCCTCCCAGGGCACAATTCCTTCCCAATATCCCATCCTTCCCTGCCCTCTGGCAGTGGGAAGGCATTCCCTGGGTCCTGTCCCTCCAGCCCTTGTCCCCAGTCCCTCTCCAGCTCTCCTGGAGCCCCTTTAGGCCCTGGAAGGGGCTCTGAGGTCTCCCTGGATCCTTCTCCTCTCCAGGTGAGCACCCCCAGCTCTCCCAGCCTGGCTCCAGAGCAGAGGGGCTCCAGCCCTTGGAGCATCTCCGTGGCCTCCTCTGGACTGGCTCCAGCAGCTCCAGGTCCCTCCTGTGCTGGTTCCCACTGGATGCAGCTCTCCCACACTCCCAATATCGGTCCCAGCAATGCACCAGTGCAATCCCAGCCTCTGTTATTCCCCATCCCTCCCTTCCTCCCCCATCAGCTTTCAGGTGTCCCCAAACTTGCCAAATTTTTCTCTTTTCACCCTAGGATGAGAAGCGTCCCTGGGGAGCGGAGTGGGGTTGGGAAAGCTCCACACAGCCCGAGGAGCGGGGAGAGATCCAGAATTTTGTACCAGCTCCTGTCTTAATCCTGATCATGTCCAGAGTTTGTTTTTTTTTTCTTCCTGGTCTTTCTTTTGGAGCCTCTGACTGTGATTTCTTCTGTCTCGGTGGCGAACAGAAGCCTCTGGTTTGCCAGGGCCCAGGCTGGGTTCCTGTGCCTGTGGCTGCTCCCCTGGGGTGAGATTTCCCCAGGCTTCCCCTGCTCCAGGAATTCCTGGTGCTCCTGTGAAACCCCTGGGCTCTGTCTCTCATCCAGCAGGCAGGTGAGGGGAAAAAAGGAGAAATGCTTGGATATTTTTATTTTTCCCTTTGAAGTTTGGCCCTGGGGGTGCTGCAAACCTGGTGGCTGACCCTGAACCTTTCTGTGCTTTTGTTTCCCATTTTTAAAATGGGAACTGGGGAGGAACTGGTTCTTTTCCAGCCTTTCACGGGGCAGTGCTTCGCTGCTCCAAGGTGGCCTGGTTATTTGTGAGGTTGTTTTTCCTGTTTACTGTGTTTTTAGCCTCCGATCCCTCCCTTGGGCTGCATGGATGGGCACCTCCCGCTCCCAGCTCCCAGCCTTTTTCCAGCCCATCAGCTGCTCCTGCTGCAAAACACCCTCGGATGAGGAGGGGAAAATAACATTGCTAAAAATAAAATAAAATAATAAAATAATAAAATAAAACCACCGGTTTGGACGCCGGCTCTCCTGGTATCCTGAGCACCTCACCGCCCTCCTGCTCCTGATTATTCCATACCGGTCCAAAAAAAATTGTGGGGCTGGGTCTCTCCGGCCTGTGGGGCTCCATCCCCCTGCCCCGGCTTTTCCTCAGGATCCAGCCTGGAATGGGCCGTCCCAAAGAGCTGGAGGGCGTTAAGGGGCAAGGAAAGCCTGGAAATCAAAACAGGTGGGGCCCCTGCAGTGTTTTCCTGGCATGGAGAGAGAGGAAATCCCAGGATTTCACCTCCTCCCGCTGCAAACTGGGCAGGATCCGGGTGCGAGTGGTGGGATTAGGGAGATCTGGGTGTGCCCGGCATGGAATCATGGAATGGTTTGGGGTGGGAGCGACCCTAAGGCTCATCCCATTCCACCCACCCTCCACTATCCCAGGGTGCTCCAATCCCCATCCAGCCTGGCCTTGGACACTTCCAGGGATCAGGAATCCTCTCCCTGCCTAGGATTTATCCGTGGTTGGAGGAAAACATCTTTTAATCCCCCCCAAATCAGCTGGTTTGGGGTTTCTGGGCAGCAATTCCACCCTTGGTGGAGTTGCCATCACCCTCTGGATGTATCCAGAGTGGGAAATCCTCCAGATTTTAAACACAATTTCCCTTCTCCAACAGCGCCAAAACTTCGGAAGGTTTGGGGGGTTGTTTTTCTTTTTAGGGATCCCTTTAGTATCCCTTTCCTGAGGGAGCAGGGTGCATCCAGCTGGGCTTTATCCCTCTGCCTCATCCTGACAAATCCAGCTAAATTTAATGGGAGACCTCAGAAACAGGATGGGTTTGGGAGCTGTGGGGAGAGGGCGGCTGAAATACGTGGGATAACACCAGGGAGCCGGGATTTGGGCTGAAATCCACCTGTGGGACTTCACGAGGGGATGTCAGGGACGCTTCTCAGTCCAGGCAAAATCTCCACCAGCCTCGTTAGAGATTCCAGCCCTGCACAGGGATGGGGTTCCCAGTGCTGGAGGGGCTCCCAGAGGTGACCCCAGCGAGCTGCTGAGCCCCAGTTCCCTCCCGTTACTGGGCCCAGTCCTGCTCCCGGGAGCCTGAAAGCCCAGGGGCTGCACCTGGGGCGGGATTCGGCTCCGGGGAACCTGTCCCGGGTGATCCGCTGAGCTGGGTCTGGAGGTAGCCAGAAAGCTCTGTATTGAGGTTTTGGGTTTATTTGGGGCCAGAAAGCTCTGTGTTGAGGTTTTGGGTTTATTTGGGGCCAGAAAGCTCTGTGTTGAGGTTTTGGGTTTATTTGGGGCCAGAAAGCTCTGTGTTGAGGTTTTGGGTTTATTTGGGGCCTGGCGTAGCCACGCCTGCTGCTGGGGCTTCTGCTGAGCTCTGCTGGCCGGGCTGGTGTTTGTTGGCCCGAGGCAAAGTGGTTTGGGGGCGTTTCCTTCCCTCGGCTGAGAAGGAGCTGTTAAAGACCTTCAAACTGCAGCGGTTTCCATATCCCATCAAAGCCACGCCAGGAGTAAATCCGAATTCCTGGCGCAGCATCCACAAACTTCTCCTCAGTTGGTGGCAAGGCTGAGCAGAGGGGTTTTGTTGGATTTGGGGAAGAAAAGGGGGAAAATCCGACAGCTCTGTCTCTGGAGTTCTTGTTTATCCCTCTTGGGAGTTGGGCTGGAAAAGATCCCTGGCAGCTGTTTGGAATCAGCCAAACGGGGCTGATTCAGAGGTGAACATCACTCGAGACTTTTTATTATTATTGTTTTGCCGGGCTGTGATTAATCTGGGAGCTGGGATTTGCCTTCCACATTGTCACCTTCTCCTTGCTCTTTGCTGCTCCATCCGGACTGGAAGAAGCTGGGATATGGAATCATGGAATGGTTTGGGTGGGAAGAGACCTTAAAGCTCATCTCATTCCAGGTGGAAGGGACACCTCCCACCATCCCAGGCTGCTCCAAGCCCCGTCCAGCCTGGCCTTGGGCACTTCCAGGGATCCAGGGGCAGCCACAACTTCCCTGAGAATTCCTCCCCACCCTCCCAGGGAGGAATTCCTTCCCAAAATCCCATCTGACCCTGCCCTCAGGAGGGGCTCACAGCTCTCTCCTCCTTGTGGGGTGCCCGAATTCCCTGTTTTATGAAGCGGGTCTGGGGGGAGCAGGGGATTGGAGCCTCCTCCCTGCGGGGCAGCACCGAGGGGCTTCGCTGGTGCGTGGTGGATTATTTTGGTCATTTTATTTTCTCCTCCTTGCTCCTCTTTAGAAATGAAGAACCCGGCAGCAGCTGTTCCTGTGCTTTTGGGTTTGCTTTGTGCCGGGTTTTGCAGCGAGTGCTGTGCAGATTTGCCTTATCAGGCTCGTCAGGCGGCTCCAGCCCTCGCCTCTCCTCCCCGGCCCTATTTACCCACAGCCCCGGCTGACTCAGGGCCCTTTCCTGCGTTTGTCACCACCCACCCCGAGGTCCTCCAGTGATAACTTTTCACTTCAGATTAGGGATTTGGGGCTTTTCAAAAGAGTCTTTAACCTACAGCCCTCAGCAATGTGTCACTTCATTAAAAAAAAATTAAATCTCTAAATTTACTGTTTAAGGTTGACACGAAAGTGATTTTTCTGGTCTGCAATTACACCAAGAATTGATCTAAAGGTTCAAAGGTGCCGTTTGGGGGCCTGATCCCACGGGAAATGAACAGGCTGGAAATAGGGACTCAGATGGCACAAAACCCTGGGAACCGGCTGGTTTTAGCTGGCTTTAATGATCTCGATTCTGCTGATTCCAGTGGAGTCGTGGAGCTCTGCTGCTGCTGCGAAGCATCTGCCCCCGAACTTCCAGCTGCTGGGGATGGCTCAGCTCAGACACTTGTGCTTCAAAACAGGGTTTGCATCTGAATAGCCCAGGAGTGACTCGAGCCCCTTTCAGGCTGCCAAGTGAGGTTTTAAAGCAGGGTTTTTTTAAAATCTAAATTACACCCCGGGTTTAGAAGAAGTCCTTGAACTTTAGGGTGTTTGTCAGCCCTTCAACGTGTTCCTAAAATGATAATGAGGGCAATTTGGATTTTGATGGGAAGGTGGCAGGGCTTGGGGCTGGAGGAAATGTGGCTTTTGAAGGGAGCGGGTTCATATTTTGAAGTAGAATTAAAAAAGAAATGCAAAGGAAGACAGACAGGTCCTTCCCTGCACTGTAACAGCGATGAAACATGAATTCATCCCCCTGGAATTTCTTGTTTGTGTGCTCCCATAATCTCATTTCTTTGGTGTCTGTATGAGGCTCGAGATAGTTGAATGCCAGGAGCCAAATTCTCTCGGACTAATATCTTTTTATTAGATTTGCTGCGTGCGTGTGTGCCCACGTGTGAGAGAGAGAGATCACCCTTCATCACCCACCTCGTGCCCTCGGAGGAGGAGAGGAGCTCCCAAGGAATCTTTCCAGCAGCGTTTTCCAACGCTGACCCCCCGGGGTTGGGGAGGTTTGGGACATAAATGTGGCTTTTGGTGGGGTTTACAGGTGTCCTGTTGTACATCAGGGTTTGTGCTGGGCTATTTCACGTTGTCACAGCTCTGCCTGGTCGTGGAGGGCTGGGACAGCTTCTGGAAGCGGGAGGCAAAGAGTTCCCACCCCAAAAATCGGAGGGATGGAGGAGCCGGGAGGATGGAGGAGCCCAGGGGTGTTTTAAAAGCGAGCTGCCCTGGCCATGAACTCCCAGGTTTTAAGGATTTGATCAAAGCCCAGTTTTGCTCCAAACGCGGCTTTCACGAGCCCCCAGCCTTTTCCCCGTGCGGAGGGGACGATGCCAAGGAACCCCCCGAGCCTGCGGAGCGCGGATTCGGAAGGGGCCAGCGGGTCCCACCCGCGCCTGCGGTGCCGGTCACAGCAACCCTTCCCCAGCCCGTCAGGGAGGGCAGAGCTCCCGGGACTCCCCAGCCCGTGCCGGGGGCTCGGGAAAAGGGAAGAGCGAAGGCTCACTGCCACCTCTAGGCAAAGCCCAGCATCGGCGCTCGCTCCAAACTGGAGCACAGACAGACAATCCTGGGATTTGTCCCAAATCGCCGCAGTGGCAGTGCCAGACCCCGCGCTCAGCTGGTGCGCGTGTGTGTGCTGTGTGCGCCGTTGCACAGCTCCTAAAGCTTTAGTATAAATATGTTCAGCCCTTCCTTTAGTCCGCGGCCTTTAATCCCCCGGACGCGTTTGCAGCCGCATGGAAATAGCAGCCCAGTAACTCCCGAGCCGCGGCTGCCGGGGAGATTGTGTGTGTGATCTGTGCCGAGGCCACGCATTCCTAAGGATCTTAGGGAGAGCCGAGCATCCTGAGCGGCACATTCCCGGCGGATCCCAGCGGGCTGGGAGCTCCGGCTGAGGGATCCGGCTCCAGCTCCTTGGCACGCTCCCCAGAGAGAGGTGGGTGAGGGAGAAGGGCAGCAGCGGAGGGCAAGGAGCGGGATTGGCGGGGTGGGAAGGAAATTTGGGCGTTAAGTGCTGGGTTTATATTTGGTTTCTATCCCTAACCTCTGGCAGCATATGGCCGGGAGCGAGCGGCGCTGAGCTGCTTCCAGAGGAGAGGGGGAACCGGGCAGCAGCGCTGTGAGGGGCAGGGAGGAGGCTCTTCCCTCTCCCGAGCAGTTTTGGGGGATAACTTGCCAGGCAGCACCACTTGCGTTTCCTCCCAGCTGTGGGAAAGGGGGAAGCAACTTCCATGGATGAGGCTGGCTCGGCAGGGCTGGGAATGGGGGGGCCTCTCCAGAGCCTGGGGCTGCTCTCTGGGGCTGCCCAAGGAGGATGAGGCGGGATGACAGGGACAAGTTCCCTGGGGAGAAATCCCGTCCCCAGCCGCTTTTTGTGGAGGGAGGAAGGTGCAGCCCCTCGCTGTCACACCGGGAGCTGTGTCGGAAGGGGCTCACTGCTGCGGGTGTGCTGGGAGGGGAGGGTCCCGCCCCACCTTCTCCATTCACAGCCCGACCTCTGCCTCCTCAGTTGTTTATGAGCCTCGGAGCCTCCCCTTCCCGGCTGACTCACGGCTTCCAGCTGGAGGGAAAGGCTACCTGGGGCTCCTCCCTGGCGCAGGGCGAGCACAGGACACGCGCAGGCCACCGGCTCCCTTCCCACAGGGACTCTTTGCTCCTGGCTCGCTCGGATCTCCGGGCAGCAGCAAAGCTCCAGGTGATCCCAAAATGAGCGTTTCAGTTTCCCGTGGGGGAAGGAAGCGCTGCCGTGCCCTGTGAGGATGTGGCCCATGGATGGGCACAGCTCTGTTCCCTGGGATCCCGGGTTGGTTCTTGGGCTGGGATCCCGCCGGGGGTGGTGGGAGGGAGAGCTGCACTTCCAAAGCCGTGTCCCGGAGTGGCACAGGGAGCTCTGCTCCCCAGGATCAGGGCTTCGCTTCCTCTCCTGGATCTGCCTCGCTGGCAGGAGAAGCGGGAGGTGCTGGTGGCCAGAGCCGGTGTCGTGTGTTGGGGTGGCTTTGGCGGTGCAGAGTCCCCTCAAACAGGTGACATCCCAGCCACCAGCCCCTGTCCAAGGAGAACGGCTTCAGCTTCCCTGACCATCACCAGCCCACGGAGCCCTGCAGCTCTAAGGCTCCAAGCTGTGAGCCGTGGAAGGAGAAGGGTTTGGGCTTTTCCCAGGCCGGGCCGAACCGCCCACTGCCAGCCCACGCCTGGGTCACGAAGTCCTTTGTGACCGGTGTGTGCCCGCTCCTCCCTGCACTGGGCAGCATTTCCAGGCCGGTGGATCAGAGCAGATGTCCTTGGGTAGCTTGCTCTTAGCTCAGTCCTCCTGGCTCTAAATAGGCAGAATCACGTTTTCCTTAGCCCCAGACAGTGTTAGGGCCTGATCTCTGTGAGGAGGGGAGGAACGGGGGAGGCAGCCCCGGTTCTGCCGCTGCATTTGCCCGTCCTCTCCCCCTCTCCACCTCTGCACAGCTCCTGGTGTGCCGGGCAGGAACAGGGCTGCTCCGTTCCCCCTTCGCTGTGGGAAGTTCTGTAATTGAATCCCCTGCTGTGCCGTGCGTTGTTTGCCTGCCTCTGGTGAGGCGCTGGGGCAGGCACCGGGGCTGCCCGGGCTGGGTGGCACCGCAGCTGCCGGGCATCCGCGGGCTGGGCATGTTCACCAGGCTCAGGACGCCTCTCCGTGCTCCTATGGGAGCTGCCTCCTGGGCTTGGGAGCAGGCTGGGAACAGGTGAACCTCACACCCCTGCCCGAGAGCCCGCTCCGTTTATATAATATTATATATCTATAATTGTGTGTTTGTTGTTGCCATGGGAATGAGCACAGTCGCAAAGGCTGGAGATTGATGTCAAGCCTGGGTCTGCTCTGGGCCGTGTTGGGGGCAGATAAAGAGTCAGGAGGGGAAATGGGGTGAGGAGACCCTTGGTTCTCTCCCCCGTGTGCAGCCCAGGGGCAGCTCCGGCAGCTGAGGCTCGGGGCTGTCCCAGCACCGCCTGGGTCCGGGCTGGGAGCACTGGAAGATCCCGAAGGAATGGCGGTGTCTGCCCCGGGCACCGAGCAGGCACGGGGGGCTTCTGCTGTCACGAAAAGAGGGGGACTTTCTGCAGCATAGCCTGCCTGCGAGCAGGAATGGAGGGGCTGCAGCAGGGCTGGGCAGGGACTTGGGGACCACTCGGCCCCTCCGTTGCCCCCCGGGGCAGGCAGAGCCCCCCGCTCGCCCGGGGCAGGCTGAGTCAGGCCCGCGGGGGGTGAAGCGGAGCTTCCAAGCAACAAGTGGGGGCCGGGGGGTGTCTCTGAGCTCTTTAATTGGTGGGGGAGTTGGGGGGGTGGGCGATGCTCCCCGGCAAGGGGAGGGAGGGGGAAGAAAAGCCACGCTGGAAATGAGGTTATATAAAAGATGTATGATTTGGAGAGCAGAGTGTCTCCTAATGAGGGCTGCACCGGCTCGCTCCACACCCATAAAAACCCTGGTTGGACGTCAAAGCGGATTCGTTTCGGTGATGCTGGGATAAAGGGGCGCAGCGAGGACTGGCTCCCCCCCTGCCAGCCCAGCCGAGCCCAGCGCCGCGCCGGGCTCCGTCCCTGCCGAGCCGCCGGGAGGGATGCGGGGCCGGCCGCGGGGCCGGGGCCGGGCACGGCTCCTCTCCGCCGCACGGTAGGTGCCCCCCAGCCCCGCACCGGGCGCCGCTTCTCCGGGAAACTTTGCAGGGGCTGCGGGACCGTGCGCCCCGTCGGAAGCCCCGCCGCCGCCTCCGGGCACCGGGGCCGCGCCGCTCCGCCGTGCCCTTGGCCGGGGCGAGGGGAGGCGGCAGCGGGACCCCCGCGCTGCCGGTGCGGGCAGCCGGGCTCTGCGGAGCGGGGACACGCGTGGGACCTGCCCGGAGAAACCCGCTTTGCTGGTCCGGGTGGCCCCGCCTGGCCGCGGCTCCCACTCGTCCCCCAGTCTCGGGACACGCTGTGGGTGTCCCCCCCCGTCCCTCCGCATCCCGCAAAGTTCCTCCAGCGCCTCCGAGGCCGGCTCGCCCCATGGTCCCCGGGCTGGGGTGCTGAGGCGGCTGCGGGAACCGGAGTCTCCCTCCCCCGCAACTCGGAGCAGCGAGTTGGGATGGGGCGAGGGGGTTGCACCGGGGGAGGGAGGGCACACGGTGCGCCCGGGCCGGGGGAGGGCAGGCAAGGGCAGGGGCAGGCGGACGGAGAGCGGGGGCGGCGCGCGGGCAGCGAGCTCGGGACAGGCGGCACTTTGCCCGGGGAGGGCAGCGAACGGGGCCGGGGCGGGCGGAGGCCGGATGCGGTCGGTCCGGAGAGGACAGGGACCGCGACCCGCAGTTTCCCGAAGTGGGGTTAGCAGGGGCGTTTTGTGGAGAGGGCAAGGGAGCAGTTTCCCCGGAATGTCAGTCTGCCGGGGCGGAGGGCGGTTTTCCCTGCGGAGGCTGTTTCCCGGGAGAAGGCGGTTTGGGGGCCGGGGGCACTGTCCCGGTGCAGCGGCATTGTCCCGGCTGGATGAGCTGATCCGCCCGCCTCGCCAGAGCTGTCCCGGGTGCTGAACTCTGCGGCCGCCGCCGCCTTCCCGGAGCGCCCCCCGGGCGGACCCCGACGGAGAGGGCTGGGATTGCAGGAGATGCCACCAAGCCCCTGCGGTGCCGGTGGAGAGCGGCCCACGCCAGGTCCTGCCCTCGCTGTTTGCCCTGTCCCTCGGCACCGGGCTGCCCCAGGTGTCCCCAGGGTGTCCTCACTGTCCCCGGGACACTGGGGTGGAAGCGAGACCCCCGTTCAGCCCGGGGTGGGGAAGAGACTCCCCAGTGCGGCTCCAGCCCTCGGCACGTCCTGTTGACGGGTGGCTCCCGTCCTTCAGGGCGAGCGGGAGCTCAGTGTGGATTTTACCCCTTCCCCCTGCCCACCAGCACACCGAGGACCTCGCAGGTCCCTCTGGATGAGCCGGGAACGCAGGAGGGAGTTGCTGCCGCAGGGATCAGAGCGGATGAACCCTGCTTGCCCTGCTGCTGCCTCGGCTGGGTTTGCAGCCGAAACCTTTTGGTCCTTACTGGCAAAGCAGAGGGGGAAAAAGATCTTTGTGCGGGCACGTCTGGAACGTGTGGTGCCGGGGTGGGTGTGCGCTGCCCGTCCCGCTCCGGGTCCCTGCCTCAGCTCCCTGAGCTCCCACAGCCCAGGTGCAGACATTTTCTCCCAACGCTTCCAAGTTATGACTGTGGGGAGGAAATTCTGGCAGGCGACTTGACAACGATCTGCCGAGTCCCCGAGGAGAGGATCCGCCTCTCACTGAGATGGAGGGGAAGCGTCTCCTTCCTTCCTTCCCATGGGAGCAGGGGCTGTCTGGCACGGGAGACGGGGGAGATCGCAGGGGGCAGCTGCAGCGGCCGGGGGCTCGGCTGCTTCAAACACCGGCTCCTCTTCCTCACCCACATCCCCAAGTGCCAGCGGCTCTGGCAGACGGGAATCTACAGGCATGATCACACAGAAGCTGCAGGGAGGCTTTGGGAGCAGGGGGGAAATCAATCTCCCAGGAATTTCTACCTGCACCTTTTGTTGGTTATCATTTTGTGTGCAAGGTCTCAGTGGGGAAGCCTTATTTAAAGAATTTAGGTTTGCATCAGCAATTTCCTCCTCCCTCTCTTTTCTCCCAGCTTGTATTTCCCAGAATATATCCTTAAAGATGCCACAAACTCAGGCACAGACTCTGCAGCTCCAAATGTTTGCAAACAAACTCTCGGTGCGGAGTCTCTTCCCACGCAGCCGTGGGCTTGGAGGGGGTATTTCCCTACTCAGGTACCCGCTCTGGGAGAAGCACCACACCCCCTCTGGAGCCCGGGGAACGAACAATTCCTTGTGCCCTTTGGATTCTGTTTATTCCCTCTGCCAGCGCGACGACCGTGAGCGAGAGGCCATCTTAGGCAGAGGGGTTTGGGCTGAATCCTCCTCGGAATCCTCACTTGGAATTAACGTTGTGTGGCTGCTCACGGGGAGGGCTTGGTCCTCCCTCTCCCTCAGGGCCGTTTTGGCCCTGTCAGATTTCCCCCCCGCCCCGCTTTGCTTGTGTATTTTGTCTTTTCCATTTCAGTGGTGTGTCTGTACAAAGGCTTAGGAAATCTGCCAGATTCCCTAAATCGGTGCCTGAAAACAACTATTTTTAGTAACTGATAAGTCACATGAGCTCAGCTCGCATAGATTAGCATTTACCTTTCCCGAGTAACGAGGATATTGTTTGATACTTGTTGATACCATCAATTTTCCCCTAAAGAAACCCAACCCCGATAACGAGGGGCCGGGTTGGAGAGGCGGCTCCGAGCGCAGCTCAGATGCCTTTGTTCTACTCCCACTGCTCCGATCGTATCTGTGCGTTAAATCAAATCTATAGATGCAATCTGATCCCTCCAAAAATAAATGTATTGTGTCCTGAAGAGGCCTGTGAGCCCCTGTCTGGCTGAGGCTGGATAAATCACGCTCGTTCCAAATGAGCCCTGATGGGCTGTGTGTGATAAGGGACCCCGGCCTGCCGCTCTCCGTGAGGGATCTGGCTCGGGATGTGGCTGTGGGAAGTCTGGGTGTCATCAGGATGGAGGCTCTGTACGTGGAGCGTGGAAACCCGGAGGTTCTGTGTGTGTCCCTACAAAAACGGGGGCAATGATGCCAAGGAAACGCTTTCCATGGCTTCTCCTCTCCATGACAATCCTGAAATGCTTAACGAGATCTAGCAATGCCCTTCTAGGGGAGGCTTGTCTTAATCCCATTTTCCAGAGTTTCAGGCTTATGTTTTCAGACGTGCTGGGAACGTGCGGCTCTTCCTCGCTTTCAAAGGCAGGGGAGCTCAGCGTTTTCCGAGCAGGGATTATCCCTCGTCCCCAAAAGGCAGCAAAATGGAGCATCACTGCCACATCTGAGACGAGGGCTCCGGGCTGGCCCTGGGGTGACAGCCTGCCCCAAATGCCAGCAGTGAGGAGCAGGGGCTTGGGGAGCCAAAATCCTCTCCTCTGGCACAGGGAAAAACTGTTTTAGGATAGGGGCTGGGACTGCTTCAGCTTCCATGGGGAAGGGAAAAACCCCTGGGATCGATGGGGCCCGTTTCCGTTCCTCTCCCACACGCACTCCTGGGGTTTTTGCCACATCCGTGTTCAGGGATGCTGGAGGGGTGGGGATGATGTGGCTGCTGCTGCTTCCAAGAAACGGCCTCTCTCCCACCGGCAGCACCTTAGGAAATTCAGGAGGCAGAAAATTCCACATCATCTCCCCACCTGAATCCTGCCGGAATTAGAGTCAGAGCCCTTGTAGGACAAGGAGTGGGTCCCTGGAGAACTTTGCTGCTGTTGTTGGTACTATGGCAACAAGTGCTAATACAAAGCACGGACAGGAACTCGGGGGAACAAATTATCCTCGGTTTTCCCCTGGCACGTCCCTGAGGATGCCAAGGCAAAGAGGGCGAGAGCTGTGCTTTGGCTCCGTGTGCTGGATTCATCCGTGGGGAAGCGAGGAATCCTGCACCTTCCCGTGTTGAGGAGGGATGGTGACAATGCACAGGAAATCCCAGAGCTGTCTCGGGGGCAGAATGTCACTGGGATCAGGCTGGGGGCTTGTGCCACGAGGAGCCCGATCTTCCCCCGAGGGTTTCAAACTGGGATGTGAGTCACTCCTTAGAAAACCGGCGGCAACAGGATTTATTGGAAAATTTAATGCCGTGCAAGAAGGACTTTGGGGTGTCAGCAGCAAAGGAGGGGACGCGAGTGGCTGAAAAGGACCAGGAGTTTATTCCTGGATGGACTCGGAGCCGGGAGCTCCATCCCTGATTTTATTGATGCTGGCTGGCAGCTCCGGAGCTATTACAGCTCCAGCCAACCTGCTGTGATTTTTAAATTTTCTTTTTCTTTTGTTTTTTCCTAAATGGAGCCCCAATTCCCCTCTCGTGCTGCGATTGGATTGCCAGACCATCCATCAAGTGGCATTTTCTCATTTATTTCCTCCCTACCTATTTTGTCTTCCAGGACAAAGTGGCGGTGTGTTAACACCGCTCCAATTTGTCACACTGGAGTCACTGGTGTAATTCCAAGCCTCTCAGAAAATTGATGGTGGCGGAATTGAGGTTTTACAGATGGGCCAAGCCCTAATAAGAACATCAGTTTGAGATGGGGCGAGCGGCAGAATTGACGCTTTTATCGAAATTCTGTTGGAGCCGCACACCGCAGGCACCGGGAAAATATTGTAGGAAACAGCATAAGAGGAATGGCAGGCGTGGTGCAGAAATCTGCTCAGCCCTGAACTCCAAATTACAACAAAACCCTGGTTCTGGCAGCTAAAAAAAAAGGGGGATTTTGTCAACACAGTTGTCTTGGCAACATTAAAAGGCATTTCATGCGGTCTGCTCGGGTTGTGTCGGGTGGGGCGAAGGGGAGGGGGGTGAGGGGCTCCAATAAATTGCAGGAAAGTTTTGGGGTGGCTCTGCCTCCTCTGGCACTGCTGCTTCACCATCAGGAGTGTGCAGGATACCGGTCTGAATGGGATGGGATAGGATCAGACTGGAAAAAATGGAATATTTATGTTGGAAGAGATCTACAATGATCATTTTAACTGCCTAGAAATTCCAGTGGCTGCTTGCGCCAGCAGGACCAGGCTTTCCTTGGCTGTTTCATTCCCTGGAGAGGGGATGGGCACCAAACCATCCCAGGATCTGGATAAAGGTGCGGGTCCCGGGGATTCGGGGCAGATTTATCCCAACAATGTGGCCATGAGCAAACGTTTGGGGTTTGTTTTCCAGGAAACGACCCCTGATTAGAGGCTGATGAACCCTCTTGGGGTCTGGCCCTGGATTTATTTCTATCAGGAGCAAGGATTTATTTGATTAACTGCTCTTCCTGCAGGAACGGGAATGTTTTCGGTGCAGACAGCCACGGGGAGCTGAGGGGGCTCTCCAGGGTGGAGCCCTTGGCATTCCATCCCTTTGGCAGCGTCCTTCCAGAGCCTGCTGGTGTCCAGCTCAGGTCACCGGGCACTGGCACCAGGGAGTTGTCCAGATGGCAAAGTGCCTCATTCCGGTCACTCCTGGGTGGAAACCAGGTTTTCTGGGGGCAGAGACAAAGTCACAGCCCAGCTGGAATAACAATTCCCAACCAGACGCACTGGGAATGGGAAGGGAGAAGCGGAGCCATCGTTTGGCTTTGAAGGGAAAAGGTCTCGCCCTTCCTGGGTGGATTTTGGGAAGGCTGGGGGGAGGCGGGCAATTAGGGAGAGCTGGAGGAGCACTGTCTGTGTATTCCCAGGATTTAAAGGCCGTGGACAAGGAGACACGGGGCGGGGATGGAGCGTGGAACTGCTGGCACCGGTGAGCTGCCTGCCAGGGCATCACTGGAACGCTCCGTTTTCGGAGGCAGAGCCACGCAGGTTTACAGGAACTGTGCATATGCTGCATCCCAGCGCTCCTCATCCGATCCACCGATGCTCCGTGGGTCGTAAAAATTAAATGGGCATAAATCCATCAGCGCCGGGGTTCTTCCTCGAGTGCTATAAATCCCACGAAAACTAATTAAAGAGGACAATGGTGCCCATTTAAAGCTGGCACGCGGATCCAGGAGCCATTATCACCGGGAAAACAGGGCTCCAAATGGATTTGCGAGGCCGAGGGCAGCCGGGGCGGCCACGGCGAGGGGCCGGCATTGGCACGGCCCAGCCCGGCACAGCCGGCGGCTCCTGCCTGGCCGAGTGAGGAGATTGTGTTAAAGCTCCCAAGATTGATTTCTCCTCCGCTTTGCCTTGGAAATCAAATCATCCCATTAACATTTGCGCCGGAGTTTGTTCTTGGAATGTTATCAGGCAGCTCAAGGAGCTTCTCGCGGGGTTTGTTTGTTGAGGCTTCGTCGCTGCCGGAGGGGAGCCGGCTCTGCTGCTCTTCCCTGAAAGCCTCCACGGGAGGGATGTTCCCAGGGACTGGTATTGGGGTCAGGGCTAAGGCTTGTCTGGGGTGCTGCCCCTCTGCAGGGTTTGTTGCTCTCCTGTAGTTTGAGTTGGGTTTGTGCTTTGGAAAGGGCAGGGAAACTGAGGCAGGAGTGGGATGGCAGCATCTGTGGAGGTTTATTCCAGCAGGGCGGCTCGACAGGGAGCTGAGCCCGGATTTGCTGATGGATTTGCCATCTCCTGGCTGTCTTTTGGGGTGAAAGAGGTGTTCCCACCCCGGTGAAAACCCGTTCAGTGCGCTCCTCTCGCTGTTTTAAGGAGTTAGACCTGACACCTCCAGTAGCTTTAAATGCCTGACCTGGCTCTGGGGTCCATAAATCAGAGTGCTCATGGTGCTGGGAGGGAGAACTGGGAATCTGTGGGTTCCAAGAGCCCAGCACAGCTCAGCCACCCACAGGGCTGAACCGCTTGGGTTCCATCCGAAGCGAGTCCCCCCTGGAATCAGACCTGGGGCACCCTGGGAGCTGGGATGGGAGAGCCCTGGCCCTCACTGGGGGAGTCTTCCGACTGCTCCCGGGTGTCTCCTGCCTCCCTGAACTTCTCCCTCGCCCTCCTCTCTCCAGTCTGAGTTTGTGCAAGGCTTTCCAGCTGGAAAATAATCGGACTCAACGATCTTAAGATAATTTTCCAACATAAATGATGCCATGATTGTGTAAAAGTCCTTACCCAACCATTCCCTAAAGGAGCAGGAGACGGAGGGGCTTAGACCCCGGCTGTCCTCACTCTCCTTGCCTGTCCCTCTCCTTTCTGGCTCTTTTCTGACCTTCCTGACTCTGAGGAGCAGCAGAAAAAAAGGAGAAAACCCTGGATGGGCGTTGAGGTATCGCTTAAAATCTACTTTTAACTTCTCATCCCTTTTGTAAGGAATGCTTAAAAAAACCCCCAAATCGGTGGGATTGGGGACAGGGAAAAATGAGCACCGGGAAATGCCGGTGTTCCCTGGGATTGCAGGCTGGGGATGAACATGCATAAGAAATTACAAACTTCTCCGTGGAAATAGCTGGAAATTATCCTGGTGGGAGCAGAGTGAGGGATTCACCACCGGGGTTTCTCAGCTCTTTCCAGCCAGCTCAGCAAGTCCTGCCGTAAGGTCGAGCGCGGCTGAAGGACATCCACGGTCCCCTCCAGCTGTGCAGCATCTGCCCGTGTGAGCGGGAATGCCCGGCAGCGACAGGGACCCGTGCCAGGCGGTGCCCGCGGTGGCTTTGCCCGCCGAGACGGGCACGATGCGAGCCCAGACCTGGCCCAGGGTGAGGGCTTGGGGAGCGCTGCGCTGCCGGTGACGAATCCCGAGGAAATGGCAGGGCTGACCCCTCGCAGGAAGCCGCCGTGCCATGCTCCCCTGGCACTTCGGCTGCTTCCAAAGCCACCTTCGTCCCCAGGGCGTCAGCCGAGGCGGTAGGGATGAGTTTTGTGTGACTCAGCGCCGTGCCTGGGCGTCAGGGTGACGGTCACCTCGTGAGGGGCTGGGGGAGTGGGGGTCAGGAAAATCGCATCCTGGCAAGGACAAGGAAGCTGCTCCTGTGAATCCACGAAGAGCCTGGGAAAGAGGGGAGAACTCGGCTGGGGTCCCACTGGAAAGTGGGGTCGGGATGGGGAAGGGATGGAGGGGCTGGGAGGGAAGGGAAGGGACAGAATCGTTCTGGTAGAAGCAAATTCCTGCTTCCTCTCCAAAACTGGGACCTTCCCTATCCTGCTCTGCTGCCCGAGCCCTGTCAGGTGGCACAGCCCATGCCGGGGTCCTGATCTAGTGTCATTTACAGGAAGCAACCTGGCAATTAGGGCGTTAATTAGCTCTTGAGGCTGTGACTCGGTGGCATTTAACCCTTTGCAAGCTGCTGCTGCTCTGCAGAGCCGAGTCACAGCAGGGGAAAGGCCACAGGGGTTAAACCCATCGGTTTGGGTTATGGATCTCTAATTGTTTTATTCCTAATTCGCCGGTAAAAAGCCCAGCCTGAGGTCAGCAGTGTTCCTCACACGGGGATTAAAGTGCCCAAGTGGCGCTGGTGTCACTGCCCTGCTCCTCAGATCCCTGCTTGTCCCATGTGGGAGCTGGAGGGAGCTCCCGGCAGAGGGGGGCTGAGGGTGCGAAAGCTGCCCTGAGTATGGGGAGAGAGAAGATTGTTTTCCTTGCCATGTCAGTGCCTCCAGCAGATCAAGCGCCCTCTGTTCGCTGCCCAGAACTCAGATTTTAAAAATAAAAGAAGGCGCTGGCTCGATGCAAAGCGTCAGGGCACAGTCCTGGAGAGAAACGTTCTCCAGAGCATCTGAGAAACGCGAGCAGGGAGGGTTTGGGAGCCGAAGTTACGGAAGCCAAGCGTGGCCATGTGAGAACAGGGGTCCCATCAGGAGTCAATGGGATGTGACTCCCCGAGCCCTGCGAGGGCTGTTCACAGCCGTGCCCAGCTGCACGAGGTTCCCCCGAGGGCGGCACGAAGCCCCTGCGCCTTGTCCTCGCGATGGTTTCCCTCCGCTGAAGCAGCTGGTGTGGGAACAGTTCGGAGCCGCATGGCGGGGCTGGGCTCGGGGGAGTGCGAGCGTTGCCTCCTTCCCCCCGTGCCAGGCTGGAAATATGGGGAGAGGAGGAGCTGAGCGGTGATCCCTGCAGCCAGCCTTAAAAGCAGTTGCCTTTGGAAGTGTTTTCCTAACTCAGGGGAAGGGGAGCTGAGTGGCCTCTTCTGCTCCCTCATTCTGCTCGCGGCTGCTGCTGCTGCTCCCGAACCCACCTCGGAGCGACAGCACCTCCGGAACAGGTTTCCTCCGGGGCAGGGAGGCACGTCCCCTGTGTGGTTCTCACCCATCGGGTTGTTGGATGCTCTGGAGAACACACGGAAACGGGATCCTCAGCCGGCAGAGACCCGAGCTCCGCGCGGCTCTGCCCGTTTGGGAGCCTTGCAGGGCGGGCAGAGCAGGGAGGGTCCGAGCCGGGCTGCCCAGCACTGCCCGTGCCCAGCAGCCCCTCGCCAGGGCTCCCCGCTCCCCCCGCGCCTCCCCGGCCCCCGCCGAACAGATGGTGCCGATTTTCGCAGGGGGAGGTGGAGGAAACAAAGCCCGGAGCGCTGCGAGGCTGCAGCCTGGCTCCCAAACGCAGCCCGGGGGGTGACATCTGTGGGGACGGGGTGCCTGTGGCGTGCCGAGCCCCGTGCCAAGCAGGCACTTGCGCCTGCCCTGCCTCACTTTTCTCCCTCCTTTGTTGTTTTTTTCCCTCCTTTCCAGATAAAGAAGCCCGCGCACCGTCGGCGGGGATGCCGGTGACGCGAGCGGGCGGCCTCCCCCTCTCTGCCCGGCGCAGGACCAGCGGCTGACTGGAAGCTGGAATGTTTCCCACTCCACGCCATGCCCAGCCCTGCCTGCCCTGCCCCTAGCCTGGCTTCCCAGGGGTGACATTCCCTGTTTTCTCCTGTTCGGAGAGCAGTGCCACCGAGCATGCCGCAGAAAGCCCCCCTGCAGCCGAAGCCCAGGGGAGTTTTCCAGTGAGTCCAGCTCCTTAAAAGCCAGAGTTGCCCCTTCCCACCCCGGCGCTGGGAAGCGTCTCCGACAGTGAATTTCCCTGCGCCCAGCGGGTGTCGAGGTCCTGGAGTGCAGGCTGGAGGAGGGGGCTGCCATGGAAGAGAATGTGTTCAGCGTGCAGCAGATCCAGCCCAACGTCATCTCGGTGAGGCTCTTCAAGCGCAAGGTGGGCGGCCTCGGCTTCCTGGTGAAGGAGCGCGTCAGCAAACCGCCCGTCATCATCTCCGACCTGATCCGGGGAGGGGCTGCCGAGCAGAGTGGCCTCATCCAGGCCGGGGACATCATTTTAGCCGTCAATGGCAGGCCCCTGGTGGACATGAGCTATGAGACGGCGCTGGAGATCCTGAGAAGCATTGCCTCCGAGACCTACGTGGTCCTCATCCTGCGGGGCCCCGAGGGGTTCACCACTCACCTGGAGACCACTTTTGCGGGCGACGGGACGCCCAAAACCGTCCGTGTCACCAGACCCCTGTGCCCGGCTCCGAAGGCGGTTGACTTGTCCAACCCAAGCGTTCCCAGCAAAGAGCAGCCACTGCCAGCAGCCATGGGCTCCCTGTGGACCAGGGAAATCGGGAAGGAGGTGGAGCCGATGGTCCACGTTAACGGCCTCGTTCCCGGCGGCAAAGGGCCGGACGCCGGGAAGGGCAAGGACGGGGCTTGTGGTCACTCCTGTCTCAACGGCGGAGTGGAAGACAATGAGCTGCTCAAAGAAATCGAGCCCGTCCTGGACCTCCTGAAGAGCAGCAGTAAGGACGGCGATGGAGATGCGCCCTCCAAGGTAGAGACACGGGATATAGAAGTCCAGGTGGACTGGTAGGTCCCTAAATACATTTTTTACCTTTGGTGAAACGTGCTGGTTTTGGCTCCCCGAGGTGTCGGCGAGCGCCTCTCCACAGCTGGCTGCTGTCTGGCACAGCAGGGTGGAGGTGGAGAGGAAGGGATGCAAAAACGGGGAAAGTGGTTGATGATGGGAAGATGAAAAATTGGGAGAAGATCGTGGAAGAAAGATGTAAGCACGGGAAATTGGGGAGATGGGGAATAACGTCTCATGGAAAGCTGAGCTGTGTGATGTGGTGGCTCACGGGCTGGACTGGGATATATTTCATGTGCTCGATCCCATTTGTTTTAAGTTGAAGCAAAATCCACTGCCTCAGTTTCCCCACCTGCCAAATACAGTCCATGGTATTCCTCTCCTTGTGGTCCTGCTTTAGAGCTCTCCAGCTGAGATCCGCTTTAACTGCAGGAGAGGAGGCAGGAAGGTCAGGCTGGCAGGGCACGGTGCTTCCCAGGAGAAATGAGTCCCCAAACCTTTTGGGACAGAGGAGGGGAGCCCCAGTCCAGCTCCGTTTGAAGGCAAGACAGGGCGAGGGCAGTGGGACCAGCCTGGTGGGAAGGGGGAGATGTTTTCCGTCGAGAGCTCGGAACAGCCAATCCTTGTTGGAATGCCAGGATGGATCTGCCCCTGCTCCTTCTAGAGCAGAGATCGCTGTTTCAGGACTCGTGGCCGTGGCTGGGGATGTGGACAACGCTCGTCCCAGGTCCTCTTGAGGAGGGGGAAGTGGGACAGCTCCCGATTTTCCGCAGCGTTTCCCTGAGCCGGAGCGCATCGCTCCGGAGCCGGAGCAGCTCCCCGGGGCCCTGCCTGCTTTACAAAGCTGTTGTTTGTAGCTGGTTTTTTCGGTACCAACTCCCTCTCCTCCTGACCATTTATTAGCATGATAGGTTGCCTTTTCCTGTTGCTTTTCCCCAAGTCCCCAAACACATTTTAGCAGTGTCAAGTGCTGCAGCAGGTTGTGGCTGCCCTCGCTTATTGACTGGCTGGAAAAGCCCCAAGGGTTTGCTGGAGCTGGAGATCTGTGGCTCAGCCATGGAAAGATCTGTAATTTCAAGTTATCTGCAATTTCAAGTTCTCTTGCTGCAGACACTTCCTAGGAAAAGGAAAAAAAATTATGTTCATTTTTCTTTATCAGAAACAAGAGGGGAGAGCCACAGCGGGGTCCCCCCGTGGGCTCCCAGCCAAGGCTGAGCTCCCGCTCGCTCCCATCCCAATCCCAACCACACCCTCCCCCCGTGTTTTCCACCTTCCTTGTTTTATTTTCAGTTGTTTTCATGTTGTTCCTGATCTCCCAAATTATTCCTGCTTCCTGTGGAGGACACGGTACCTCAAAGCTCGTTAGGGTGCTCACACTGAGTCAGAGGGAAAAAATATCTGCTGGGCTCGGTGCCGGTGTCTGGGTGTCCTTGCTGCAGTCCCCTCCCCACCACAGGTGCCCTCCAGGTCTTGTACACTTGGGAATTGTTGGGATTTGGAAAATCTGGAAATCTGCTGTGCAATGGGAAGTGATTTAACACCCCCACGAGCCCAGCACGCTCTCCAAAAACCTGTCTGGACTGTGGATCCTTTAATCCGACACCAGCCCATCCTGGCAGAGCCTGCTTTAAACAACCCAAGGACTGAGACATTGAAAGGGTCATTATCGGATACAAAATGTGCAGGGGGGCTTGAAAATCCCCTCTGGTTTAGCTCAGGGTCCTGGGGGTCGCAGCCCAGCCAAGCCCCCAGAGGACACAATCCCAAACACTGGGATTGAACAAGGTGCAGCTTCACCCTTCGAACCATGCTCCCCATCCCACCGGCTGCAGGGTCCCCGAGGAAAGTCTGCTCCAGCCGTGGGGAGGGATGAAAAACGTGGTTTTACTCTGAGGAGTCTCTTTTCTTCAGAGATTAAACAGAAATGCTTTGATTTCACTTAAACTGAAAGACCTTGAAGCAGAAAAGCGGGGACTTCACCAAAATCTTAATCTTTTTTTTCCAGTATCCTAATAAAGAAAATTAAATCTTTGTAATCTCTATACCTTGGGGTTGAAAATCCACTTTTCAGTCAAAACCTCCTGCTTGATGAAAAGCTGGAGCCTGGCTCTTGTGGAAGGACTCGGTGTGAGGGAGAAGACCCAGGCTGGAGCAGAGACGTGGGAAAGGAGATTTCCTGCAGGGAGAAGCTGTCAGGAGCTGCCGTGCGGGGCAAAGGGCATTTCTGTGGGATTGGGCTGCAGATGATTCATCGCCTCGGCTCGGGCTCACGCACAGCCCGAGCATCCTGAAGGTCTCCTGCACTCCAAGTTTTCTTGCATGGCAGGAGAAGTGCAGAAAGGTCAGGGCATAATGGGGAGTGGATAACTGGGGAGAGTGTTGGATGATGCCAAGGAAATGCCAAAAAGCCCCAGCAAGCCTCATCAGATGGATGCAGCTGCCGGGCTTAGGCTGTGACTTCTCCAGGCAGGAATAAAGCAGGAACAGAACTCTACCTACACCCAGGAGGCTGCAAAACCTCGCTCAAGGTTGAGCTGGACACCTCCAGCCTGGACCGTGTGGCCGTTGATCCAGCTGGAGGTGATGGGGCTGGGATGAATCGTGGTTTGCCCCCTCTTTGCCTGGTGCTGACCTTCCCAGCCAGCGGCGTTTGTCGGAGCCGATCCGGCTCACGGAGCTGTGACAGCGTTCCCAGGGCAGGTGGGAGTGGCACAAGGCTGAGCTCGTTCGCAGGGAGCCAAAATCTTCTCTCTCAAGATGGGCTTTGGCAAAAACAAGTCAAACTACACCTGATGCTTTGGGCTTCCAGCTCCCGTCTCCAGTGTTACTTCCAAGGAAAACTGGAAGGGAGCCTACAAGAAAGATGGAGAGAGGCTTCTTATAGGAGCATGGAGGGACAGGATAAGGGGAATGGATTTAAACTGTCAGAGGACAGGGATGGATGGGATATTGGGAAGGAATTGTTCCCTGGGAGGGTGGGGAGGCCCTGGCACAGGGTGCCCAGAGAAGCTGTGGCTGCCCCTGGATCCCTGGCCGTGCCCAAGGCCAGGCTGGACATTGGGGCTTGGAGCAGCCTGGGATAGCGGAAGGTGTCCCTGCCATGGCAGGGGGTGGGAATGGATGTTCTTTAAGGTCCCTTCCAACCCACCTGTGATTGATTGATTGATTGATTGATCCCAAGTTTGCTTTTGGGACACAATCCGTTCCTTTCCATCCCCTGCACTCACGGTCTGCATTCCCCAGGGGAATTCTCTTTGCTGCCTTTTCCTCCCCGCTGGAAGGTGCCGCGTGCCCACGGTGCGTGCCCATGGCACGGCTGTGACCACGGCTGCTCCCCGGCTCAGGCCATCTGCGATCGGCAAAGGGAGCAGGGAAGTGGGGCTCAAGGTATGATGAGAGCTGGCATTTCTGCCATGAGGCTCACCGTGGGCTAGGAAGCAAAAATAGAGTTTGATTCACTCCCTGCCAGCGAACCCAGGTCTGTTTTTCCCTCGGAGCTCTGGGGAGATTGTCAGGTCCCATCTTCCCTCCTTCTTCCCCCCCTCCCCACCGAGTTGCCAGGATTTATTTTCCTTCCCAGGTCTATTCCATAACATGAGCAGCATGATGGAAACATGGCAGTTTCAGTCCAAACAGCAGCCCCGAGAGGGAGAAGTGTGCTGAGAGCAGGAATTCAGCTCAGGAAAGGTTTCAAGGTTTCAGGCTCCAGCTTTCCTTGGAACAAATCCCATAATTTTGCAGTTCCCAAAGAGAAAATTCTCTTCCTCCCACCTTCCTCAGCACCACCAAAATCTCTTTGTGTTGCTCAAAACATTTCATTTGCATTTCTGATCTGTCTCCATTCTTCTGCACTTGGACACAAAACTTTAAAACCTCGGAAAGGAAAAAGTTCCCTGGAATGATCATGTTTGTGCCATTCTGGAAATGGATGCAGGGAGCTCTGACAAGGAATAATCTTCCCCTTCGCCCTTGGCCGAGGCTTCTTCCTCATCACTCTACTCCATCACTGGTGCAGAGAGGCATTTTGTGCCTGCAAACTTCATATTCCACCCAAATACATC
>VWPU01017905.1:34040-52113 GCA_013398955.1 Callaeas wilsoni
TATTCCACCCAAATACATCCCATATTCCACCCAAATACATCCCATATTCCACCCAAATATATCCCATATTCCACCCAAATACATCCCATATTCCACCCAAATACATCCCGTATTCCACCCAAACCTATCCCATATTCCACCCAAACCTCTCCCATATTCCCCCCAAACCTATCCCCTACTCCACCCAAACCTATCCCCTATTCCACCCAAACCTATCCCATATTCCACCCAAACCTATCCCATATTCCACCCAAACCTATCAGACCAGTCCCCAGGTCACCCTTCACTGCCCAGCCTCTGTGCTGCTCCCGGCATCCCGTGGGATGGGACAGCCCTTCTCCTCCTGGGTGATCCCAGCAGGCAAACCCGTTGCCCGGGTGTGATCCCGTAGGAGATCCATGCGTGGTTCCCAGCACGCCCGAGCTGTGTTTTTCCTCCGGAGCGGCTGGAATCCTCCAGGTGCTCATTGGGAATGGCTGGGAAGCAGCGGTTGCAGCTCCGTGCTGGCTGAATGTCGAGCTGTGCTGGTGGGATTTTGGGATTGCTTGGATCTGTTCCCAGGTCTTTATCTGTCAGCGCCTCCTCAAAGGCATTTTTCAGCCTCATATTTCACGGACTCCCTGAGGCCGCAGTTTGCTCGGCTCGTTAGTCCCTAATCCCAGGGCCGGGCCCATCCCAGCCGTTAGTCCCTAATCCCGGGGCCGGGCCCATCCCAGCCGTTAGTCCCTAATCCCAGGGCCGGGCCCATCCCAGCCGTGTCCTGCCTTTCTGAGGCCACAGGATCTTCTCCAGATCATTCCACAGGTTCTTCCCGAGGCTTTTGTCCTCCTCCTTCCGTGCTGTCCCATATCCCCTCTCCCATTTGTTCCTTCCTGGGAACACCGTGCAGTTCCCACCCTGGGCACACCATCCCTGCATCCCACCTTCTGGAGTTATTCCTTCTTCCAAATTCCCGCTTCCTTCCTGAGCTCTGCTCCGTCCTCTGTGCCCTGCAAATCCCTTCTCCTGCCCCATCCCTCTCCCTCTGCTGTTCTCCAGACCTTGCAGACCTCCAGCCTGCAGCCAGCACGTTTCCCAACTGCCCCAGGAAAGGAAGCACAGGGAATTTTAACTTCTGAGGATGCCGTGCCCTCTGGAATGTGGTTTTCCATAGGGCGAAAGAAAGGTGAGGCAAGAGCTGCTTATCCCAGCCCCAAGCACTGGAAGGAGGAGCACTGCAAGTGCAGCCATTCCCAAGGAAAAGTCAGGGAATGAGGCAAGAAGAAGGAATTTCTCTCCCGAGGTGTGAGCTTCCCACGCAGCCCCAAGCTCAGGTTTTTCAGAAGAAGGGCCCGGAAGGAAGGAGCCCGTGCACGGGCACAGGGAGATGCCCTGAGTGCCACCGGAGCTGTCACCGCCGCTGTGGGCACTGCCATCCTTATCAGCCACCCAGAGTGGGGCGGCAGCAGCCAGGGCTCTCTCTGCTCTCTGCCTGGGAAATCAGAGATCCTTCTGCCAAGGAAATTCAAAGGAGTCGAGTGACAAACCGACAAACTTCCCTTTCGCTCTTTTTTTTTTTTTTTCTTTAATTTCTTTTTGGAAAAGCTTTGGAGAAATTTCTGAAAGGGCTGTCTCAGCAACTTCCCTTCTGCTTCATCACTCGGAGCACTGCAACATCATCAAATTAGTCAAAAGAAAACAGTGGTGCCTCTCATTCCTCCAAACAGCCAGATGCTCTTTCCAAGGGGAGGCAGCATCCCAGGCTCTGCCTGGCACCGGTGGGGGAGGGCAGGATTCCTCTTTCCTTTTTAAAGTATCAAATTTGGCTTACAGAACCAAAAAAACCCTCAGACAGGCTCTTGGATCTTTCTGGATCCTAGAGATCTGGCTAAGAGTGTTGAATGGATCTGGGAGTGGTCAGAGAGGGATACCTGGATCCTGGATCTGGCTTTTGGGAGAGTTCATCCAATCAGTGGCCTCCATCTTCAGCTTTGCTTCCAGTTCCTCAAAGACATCAAAGTGGGGATTTAAAAATCTCATGGAATGGTCTGGGTTGGAAGAGACCTTAAAGCTCATCCCGTTCCACCCCCTGCCCTGGGCAGGGACACCTTCCACTGTCCCAGGCTGCTCTGAGCCCCATCCAACCTGAGCAGGAGTTCTCAAACAAGAGGAGCCAAAGAACAGCTCCTGTCTCCTTGGGATTCTCCCAAGGCAAATCCCCGGGGATGTCCAACCCGGCTCCCTCACGGGAGCTGTGCCCTCCCCGGTGCCCACCAGAACGGCCCTTTGGGCTCTCCTGTTGATAAAATCCTTTCGGAAGCCTCATCCAGGGGCTGAGCTCGGACACGGTGCTGTGGCTGTCCCCTCAGCCTCCTCGAGCTGTGAGTTTGGTCCTCACAGGGATGTGCCAGGTCACCCTGTGCCTCTGGGGGCTGGAGGAGCCACGTCGAGAGAGGAAAATAACTCATCCCAAAAATCCTGTTCCCGTCCCAGCTCACAAACAAGGCCCTTACAAGCGAGGGGCAGGAAATATTTGTAAAATGAAGCAATTGATGGTTTTTATTTTTATTCCCCCATCTGTGCTCGGACTGGGGTGAGGCTCTGGCTGCTCTGAATGGGCTTTTCTCTCCCTGCCTCTCTCCAAAAAGACAGAGCCGGATCCTTCCGGGCAGCCCCATCCGGGGGAGGTCTGCACTGGCTCAGGGCAGCCCCTGGCCAGGCACGGCAGCAGAAACACCCCCCAGGTCACTCTGGTGGCTTTGTCACAGCCACGCTTGGCTGTGCTTCTCCAACGCAGCTTTTCCCAGCTTTTCCAGCAGGGTCAGCCCCTCGCTGCCGTGCTCAGGCAGCTGTAAATCCATCAGGAATAGCAGCACGAATCCCGCTCCCGCCACGCCTGCAGACACGCGAGGGGACGTGGAGCATCCAGGTAGTGCCCCCCTGATGTCCCTGTCCCTCGGGATGGGCACCTCGCTGTCAGGTGGTGCTCGAGGCCAGGGAATGGGAGCAATCCCTGCTCCAGCAGGACTTGTAAATCCCAGAACACCCAAATTAATACCCAATTTAATTCAACATCTGGGATTTCTCCAGCTGCCGACATCTCTGGCTTTGCTGCTGTGCACACAATGAGATCCCACATTCCAAGGCCTCCAGCTGCTGCTGCCGGTGGCTGGATCCCTCTCCAGGCTTCTCTCGTGCTGGCAGTGGCCTCGCAGACTCCTCTGGGAGCAGCGGGTCGTGCCGGGCACCAGCATCCTTTTGGAGGTTCCTGTGGGATCTCTGGCTGCTCCCAAGCCTCTCCTGTGCGCACGGAGGCAAAGCCCGTGCCCCTGGAGTGGCCCCATGGTTTTCCAGAGGGCTCCCTCTGCCAAGTCCCAAGTTCCAGTAGGGCCAAGGGCTTTCTTCCTTATGGATCTCGTGCTGTGGGTTCCCTCTGCCAAATCCCAAGTTCCAGGAGGGCCAAGGGGTTTCTTCCTTATGGATCTCGTGCAGTGGGTTCCCTCTGCCAAATCCCAAGTTCCAGGAGGGCCAAGGGGTTTCTTCCTTATGGATCTCGTGCAGTGGGTTCCCTCTGCCAAGTCCCAAGTTCCAGGAGGGCCAAGGGGTTTCTTCCTTATGGATCTCGTGCTGTGGGTTCCCTCTGCCAAATCCCAAGTTCCAGGAGGAACAAGGGATTTCTTCCTTATGGATCTCGTGCAGTGGGTTCCCTCTGCCAAATCCCAAGTTCCAGGAGGGCCAAGGGATTTCTTCCTTATGGATCTTGCGCTTCTGTCTCGGTTTTGGGCCCGTTGTGAGGAGCAGCAGCTGGGGCCCGTCAGCTGCTGGAGGTGACGCCGTGCGCTCGCTGGCCCTGTGCTGACCCGGCTCCGCACTCCCTGGCACGATGGCGATCGGGGCAGGAGGGCAGGGATGTGCGCCCGCGGAAACGAGAGTTCTCCGGGAGATTTAACAGCTGGGCCTCGCTCAGAGGGGAGAGGCAGCTCGGCTGCGCTTTCATCCTGCTAATTCCCCGCCTTGCTGCTGGGGATTACTGGGATGGAGGGAGGCCGGGCAGGAGACCCTGAGCTCGCCCTTTGGGTTGGGCACAGTGGGGTTGCGTGGCTCACTGCTGTCCCTATCCCCGGGATCCGTGTGAATCCATGCGGGTTCTGGGATCTCTGTGGATCACCACCCCCGTGCAGCAGAGATTGGGATCTGCTGCCTTTGGCTGCAGTGCAGCGGGTAGGGTTTCTTGTGTTTTATCTGATTGAAACCCTTTCACATTCTCCCAGGGGCCAGGTCACCAGGGAACAGCTTTCCTGGCCTGGAGGGGCACAGGAATCCCAGGAAAAACGGCCCTGAGGCACCTGTGCCTCCTCGCTTGCACCAAGGTGGCCACTTTCCAATGCTTGGAAGGTGTCCAGAGCCCAGGGAAATATTTTGGCAGCTGAGCATTGCTCTGTAAAAGCAGAAAAATGACAGAAAACTTGAAGCGGAGGGAGATGCTCTTTAAATGAAGTCTTTTCCTTAGGCTAAAGGGCTTCAAGGACTGCGAAACTGAATTTTTTTGGTATTTATTTGTCTTCCTGAAATGGAATCAAGAGCATCCTGTTGGTGGCAATTATGCCTCGAGTGCAAGTGTCCTGCTTTGGTCAGTGCCCAAACCCTGCCACCATTAATGAGAAGTCTCATTATCGATTCAGCGGCATCTGTGAGAACTGGAAGGGCTGACAGCAGGAGCAGGGCAGTTTCAGAAGGCGTTTCTTCGGTGGCCGTGCCCGTCCTGACCCGTGCCCCTGCTCAGCCCAACATCGGGAGCCCCTTCCCCCTCCCGTGCTGGTGACACAGGTGCCACCTCCTGCCTTGCCCGGAGCCCGTTTGTTTTCTCCTTGGCCAGGGCTCACGTGGCAGAGATTCTGCCTCAGCTGCTCGGGTGCCATTTAAGAGCCTCTCCCGCACCCCGAGACGTGTGTGGTGCAGTGAGTTACGCCTGAGTTACTCCTGACTTACACCTGACTTACTCCTGAGCTCCTCCGGTGCCACCGCGTGGGCCAGGCGCTGGGACGCCCTCGGTCCCCAGCCTTCCCCTCATCCCAGCAATTCCAGGGGCAATCCATCAGTCTGCTTGAGTGAAATCACTTCCACTCACAGCATCTGGAAAGGTCAGGAAGAGGAGAGAGAGCTCCTGGGAGCCTCCTGTTTGTTCTGGGGCTTTTTTTTCCTCTTCCCTGCTCATAAACACCGAGCTGCTCTGCAAACTCCTTCTGCCACGAGCTTTTCCAGCCTCCTTTCCCCATCTCCGTGCCTGTTTTCCCGGGCTTCCAGCTCGGATTTTGGGGCGCAGAGGCTCTGTGGTGGAGCCTGTGTGGGGACAGGGCTTTCCTGTGGCTCTGAGGTGGAACTTCCATTGTGTTTGGGTTGTCCTCACCTCGGTGATTCAACGCCTTGGCCGAGGCTCAGCCTTTCCTTCCTTCCCGTGAGGCAGTGGCCAAGTTTTCACTCCTGTGGGAAGCAGCTGGAGCAGGACCTGTGCCCGTGCTCCCAGCACCCAGGGACCCAAACGATTTCTAACCCTTCAGTTTCAGGGAAGGGGAGAACAATCCCCAGAAAGCTCTGCCAGCTCGGATGGAGAACGATCGTGTCCTGGGGGACCTGTGGGGGAAGAGCAACGTCCCCGTGGTCCTGAACAACCCCTACTCCGAAGCAGAGCAGGTAAGAGGCCATGACTGGGGCTGCTTTGGGTGGGAAAACCAAAATTCCCAGGGTTTGCGGGAATGTGACCCATCCTGGTGGGTTCTCGAAGCGCAAAGAACCTGCAAGGACAACGTGTGTTTGATCCCAAAAGCTGGAGGTGAAGGGTCCCAGAGCCCATTTGGGCCAGGAGCTGACGTCCCCGTGGTTCAGGCAGGGAATGGAGGTCACTGGAGAATGATGCTCTTCATCCAAGGGCTGACGTGGGATGGGAGCCCAGCCAGGGAGCAGGACGCTGAAACCTCCCTGGGGAATGTGATCCCTTTTGGTGGCACCAGGCCAAGCTGCATCATTAAAGTCTTTTGGATTCATCTGATGGTAATTCAATAGAGCACTTCAGATAATGCCTTCCACGGTGCCTTTTCATCTCCTCACACTCCACGGCCATAAATTCTCAGGCTTCCTTGCCAAAAGGAGATTAACTCCACGTTTGTAGCAAAGCCAGAGACGTCAGGCAGACCCTGCCAGGCCACCAAGATCACCTCGGGGGAAACACGATGTGCGTGAGCTCTGCCAGTGCTTGGGCAAAAGGGTGTCCCTGATGGGATTATCCAGGGCAGGACACGGGGCACCAGACTGGAGATCATCTCCCTGCCATGGCAGGGACACCTCCCACCAGCCCAGGCTGCTCCTAGCCCCGTCCAGCCTGGCCTTGGACACTTCCAGGGATCCAGGGTCTGCCACAGCTTCTCTGGGCACCCTGTACCCGGGGCTCAGCACCCTCACAGCCAGGAATTCTTTCCCCATATCCCATCGATCCCTGCCCTCTGGCAGTGGTAAGCCATTCCCTGTGTCCTGTCCCTCCAGCTCTTGTCCCCAGTCCCTCTCCAGCTCTCCTGGAGCCTCTTTAGGCTCTGGAAGGGGCTCTGAGGTCTCCCTGGATCCTTCTCTTCTCCAGGTGAGCACCCCCAGCTCTCCCAGCCTGGCTCCAGAGCAGAGGGGCTCCAGCCCCTGGAGCATCTCCGTGGCCTCCTCTGGACTGGCTCCAGCAGCTCCAGGTCCCTCCTGTGCTGGGCCCCAGGGCTGGATGCATTTCTCCTGGGAATCCTGCGTGGAATGATGTTCCCGTGCACTTTTGCAGCCTCACGGTGTCCGAGGCCTGTGGGGCACACACGAGACCCTCTGAGCCGGCGCCGATGCCCACACAGGGCACTGGGCTAGTCCTGACCACGCCAGCCTTGCTGCAGGGCTTTATCCAGCCTGGCCGGGTGCTGAGGTGCAGCTGGGGTCCATTTCCACCCTCCCCTCACCTCAGGACCGTGGCCAGGTGTCCCAGCAGCACAGCCCGCCTCGGGGTTGGTGTCACCCCACACGGGCACGCGTGTGGCAGCATCCCAGAGCGGCAGCAGCCACTGCAGGGATGTCCCTGGGCAGCCTCACATCCCAGCACAGGGATAATGCACTGTGGCAGGAGTCCTGAGCCCAAGGACAGGTCGGTGCTCCTCTCCCTTTGCCCCAGCTCTGGAAAGACTCCGACTTCCTGCCTCCTTTGCTAAGCCCCGTGCGTGTCCGTGTCTGTTACTATAAGCACTTTATAACCTTCTGTGTGCAGAGCTTAATTTCTCTCTATGTTGGGGCTGCCAAAACCGCCAGTCTTAAGCTGCTATTAAACTCTTTATTATTTTTTTTTTTCACTGGATGCACAGCTTTCTTTTTATCCTTCTTATCCCCGAATCCTTACGCCTGCTTTTCTGGAAGCAGTGTGGTTTTTTCCCCCAGCCGTTCCCCGGGGCTGTGTGCAGTCAAGGCAGCTGAACTTCTTTCAAGCAGCAATAAATACTATTAACACAGGAGAAAGTCAAGCCAAGTGGGAACTTTCCTTGGTTTTTTAAGGCAGGATTGGGTGGATTCACTTGGCCAGGTGGTGAATGCTCACTGAGGCTCGTAATAAGGTGCTGAAAGCCCCGCTGGGCATCGATCCCCATCCCTCTGTTATTTTTTACAAAACCACACCGCGGTTTTTTGCTGGTTTCCCAGGAGCCCAATCCCCTGGCCCTAAATCTGAAGATGCCGTGGCTGCACCAGGTCCCGTTTCAGTCTCCAGGGACTGATTTGTGAGCAGCTCGAGGGCAACCGGGAGCTTTGTGCCCGTGTCGGTCTCAGGAGAGGCGACTCAGAGCAGCTTGTGAGGGTGATTTGCAGCTGTCTAAAGGCAAAGGACACATTCTCAGCCGAGCGGCGTTGATGCAGTCTGGGAGGAAATGTCAGCACGGAAATAAATCCCCGACCCGGCTGCTGCTGCTGCCCTCGCACAGTCAGCGGGACTCAGCCGCAGGTGCAGGCAGGGTGAGGACCTGGGGAACCCAGAAGGGGAGGTGGCCGCTGTCGTTCCGTTCCCGAGGAGCCCCCAGGGAGCCCCCAGGGCCGGTGTGTTCCTGCTGCAGAACCAGACACTCCGGAGAGGCGCGGTGCGGTCACGCTGCCGGTGAAAGCTATTTGCATAAGGCGTGTGCGCCCCGGCTGCCGCCGGTGTCGCTCGGCGTGTTCCTGCCGCCGGAGCGGACACTCCGGAGAGGCGCGGTGCGGTCACGCTGCCGGTGAAAGCTATTTGCATAAGGCGTGTGCGCCCCGGCTGCCGCCGGTGTCGCTCGGCGTGTTCCTGCCGCCGGAGCGGACACTCCGGAGAGGGCCGGCGGGGTCGGGCTGTTCCTGCTGCAGGCGCAGACGCGCCGGGGAGGGCCGGTGTGCTCCTGCTGCAGGAGCAGACACTCCGGAGCTGCGAAGGGCCGGCACGCTGCCGGTAAAAGCTGTTTGCATAACGCGTGTGCGCCCCGGCTGCCGCAGTTGTCGCTCGGCTCGTCCCGCTCCTGAGTCACCGATATCCCAGCTGCCTAATTAAAACATGAAAGGATCTCACGCAGCCTCCCTGGCAGAGCGACGGGGAGTGTTTGGCTTCAGTTTCGGCGTGCAGGGAAGGCGCACACACACACACACACAAACTCACACACACAGCTCCTTCCCAGGCTCCTCTGGGTTCCCTCTCTCCACGGCTGCTTCGGGATGTGGTTGTCAGACCTGGCACCTCTGCTCCAGCCTGGCTGGCATCCCAGGATTCAGCATCCCTCGGCTCTGGGGCCCTCTCCCAGCAAGGGTTGTCACTCACTGGAACAGATTAATGGGGTCCCTTTAATCCCTGGAAGTGCCCAAGAAAAGTCACTCAGTGCTCTGCTCTAACTGACACCTTGGTGCTCACTCAAAGGCTGGGATCAACCATCTTGGAGATCTTTCCCAACCTTAATGACTCTGTGATTCCAAGATTCCAGCTTCCTGCAGGGAAAAGACAAATGGGAAAGGGAGCAGCTTCGAGGGGGTTTGAGGCAGAACATCTGCAGGCAGATGTTAAGCAGCCAATGCTCCGAGGACGGGGACATTGCTGCAACTGGATTCACAGCACGTTTTGGGGCCATACCTGCTCCAGCGAGAAGTATTTTAGCAGCACACCTTGTCAGGAGATCAAAACTCCGATTAAAAAGTGCTGGATACAATCAACACTTCCTGCCTGGTGCTCTCGGTTTCTGTCTGGCAGGTGGAGCTGCAGGTGAGGATTGGTTCTGGTTGCATTTCTGAGCTGTTTTCAGCACGTTTTGCCCATCTCAGAGAGCTGCTCTGAGCAATCAGGCTCAGGGGGAAGGTGGCAGATTGTCCCTTTCGGTCCTCAGGGTGGGTCAGGGAGCACAGGACGCTGGTAGTGACTAAAGAATGGTTTCATTCTCTGGGAAGAGTAAAACAAGCAGGGGGGAAAAATGACCAGGAGTTGCCACTGCCATCATTCAGGATGGATTCCTCAAAATTGAAAAAAAAAAAGCTTAAAAATAGTGTTTTTCCAGGACTATGTTGAGGAGGTTCTTTTTATTTACTGCTGGGTTTGAGCTCTACATGGGGCTTTTAATTTGGTTTCTGCTGCATGGAAAGGGGAGGCTGAGATGTGGTGTGTGGTCATTTGGCTTTGAGGGGTAGCCTTTGACACACTCCTTGGGAAAATCACAGAGTTTGTGACATGAGGGATGTCAGAGATCCACGGCAGCACAGCCTGAGGGGTGCAGGGAGCAGCTTTTGGAAACTGCCAGGACTAAAGAAGGTCCTGCTGAGGGGCTGGGCTGTAAATCTCTGCCTTCCCCTCCAGCCTCTGTCTCTTGTTCCCAGAATATGTTTTCAGATCATGGCGTTGCAGTGTGAGCCTCAGGCTGCTTGAAATCCCTGTTTTCCAGGGAAAAAACCAAACCTCTGGAGCTTATGGTAAAAACAAGAACTGAGTAAAAAGTCTGGCTGCCAGTGCCACCAGGGCAATGCAGATGTGTCTGCTCAGCCCAGGCCTCGGCCTTGGAATCAGCCAGGCGTCGATCTCGCCGAGCTTTGGAGAAGCAGAGCAATCCTCTGGTGAAGGAGGAACAGGTCAGAGCCCCAGCTGCTTTGTCATCCCTGTGGCTCCTGCTGCTTTCCCTCCTGAACCCGGAGCTTCTCCCAGCCCGTGCTGGTTCTTTGCTTCAGGCTGAATTCGTGCTGCTGCTGCCAGTCTGCAACGGTGCCATGGGCCCAGGAGCCCCGGAGAGGAGGGTGGCACTCTGCTGGAGGCAGAGCCAGCTTCAAGAAAGCCTCACAGCTTAATTCAAAAGGAGCACCAGCCCCACGACTGATGTAGGGAGGGACAAATCCAATGCAAGCCCGGATCTGCTGTGCAGAGCCTTGAAGTGGTGCCAAGCACAGGCAGGTTTGGCCGGGATGCTCTCGGATGTCCCCTGGAGAGCTGCAGCAACAGCGCTGTGCTTCCAGTGGTGGAATTCCATCCCCCTGTAAGATCTGATTCCTAGGAGACAGATCTCTGCTTCCCTGAGCCACTGCAGCCTTCCCTGTCCCCGCTGGCAGACACTGATGGCTCTTCAAGCTTTAAGTGCTTGGGGTGAGTAAGGGCCACGGGAGAAGATGGAGATTTTATCTGTGAAAATGTGCAAAAAGAAGCACCTCAAGCAGTTCTTCTCCTCACGAGCTCCGTGCTGGCCGAGGCTCTCCCCGTGCTGGCACAGAACCCGAGCAGTGCTGGATGAGCCCATCCCAAGGCAGAGTGTCAGGGAGAAATCCAACTACTCATGATTCAGCAGCCCCCCCCTTGGATAATTTATCCATCCTCGCTCCTGTGGTCTTCCAGCATTAATATCAAAGGAGCTGTGCCTTTGGCTTGCGCAGAGGAATCTCAGCTCTGAGTTCTGTGTCACCAGCAAGGCAGAGCTTGGCACCTGCACAACCCGAGCGGTGACGCTCCTTGGAAAGAAACATCCCATAGATTTTGGAGGAGAGTCTTCCTCTGGGAAACTTGAACACAGCATTCTCCCAGGTCACTTCCACCTCTGATTTTAACTCATTTTCCACAGATTTGGCTGTCCTATAACCAGACACAACTTCTTAATTACGCTGCGAGTTGGCTGCTCCACTGTAGGACCCCAAATAATGCCAAATATCGGGATAATGCACCTTGTCCGGCTGTGTCACCCCCGGAATTTATTTAATAAATACACGATCCTGTGCTGTTGTGACCTTTTCCTGCATTTTGCTGATGAGTTCTGACCTTGTGCCGGGTGTTCCCTGTTTTCCAGCTGCCGCCATCCGGGCGCCAGTCCCCGACCAAGAACACCCTCAACGGGAGCCCTTCCAAGTGCCCCCGCTTTGTGAAAATCAAGAACTGGGAGACGGGCTCCGTGCTCCACGACACCCTGCACCTCAAGACTGCCATGGTGAGTAGAGTTGGTAGGACTGGCCAAAATTCCCGGAGCATCATTGAGTGGATGGCACTGTTTGCAAGATGGATTTACCTGGGAATGCAGAAGTCGAGGAATTCAGTCTTGTCTCCAGTAGGGTTTTAATTCCAAATCTCTGGTGCAATAAGAGGGAGAGGGGAATCCATCTGGGATAAATAAAGAAAAATACTTGACTTCATGCCAAGCCGGGGCGTGAATCCCATCTCTCCGATCGTCCGGATCAGGAGGGACAAGAGGTGACTGCACATGGCCTGGCAGTCATCACAGTGTCCCCAGCCAGCTGGGAATGTCCCTGTTTGTCAGACACCACCAGCCTCTGTGTAGGCGATCACTGACTGCCCCAGCCCAGCCCCGGTGACCAGAGGTGCCGTGGTGGCTGCAGAACGTTCTCGTGACCCCCTGTCCCCTCAGGCCACGGCGTGCACCGAGCAGATCTGCATGGGCTCCGTGATGACCCCCAGCCCCCACATCCGCAAGTCAGAGGACACCAGGACCAAGGAGGAGGTGCTGCTCCTGGCCAAGGACTTCATTGACCAGTACTACTCCTCCATAAAGAGGTGAGTGCTGGCTGCAGGAGGCCCAGCCCGAGGCTGCTGCTGCTGCTGCTGCCGGGATGTCACACGTGTCACCTGCAGAGCTGCCTCCTGCCTCGGCCCATCATGGGAGGAACATGGAGCTGCTGGAGCCAGTCCAGAGGAGGCCACGGAGATGCTCCAAGGGCTGGAGCCCCTCTGCTCTGGAGCCAGGCTGGGAGAGCTGGGGGTGCTCACCTGGAGAGGAGAAGGCTCCAGGGAGACCTAATTGTGACCTACCAGTACCTGAAAGGGCTGGCAGGAAAGATTCAGAGAGATCATTTACAAGGGCCCAGAGTGACAGGACAAGGGGAATGGCTTCCCACTGCCAGAGAGCGAGGATAGATGGGATATTGGGAAGGAATTGTTCCCTGGGAGGGTGAGGAGGCCCTGGCACAGGGTGCCCAGAGAAGCTGTGGCTGCCCCTGGATCCCTGGAAGTGTCCAAGGCCAGGCTGGACACTGGGTCTTGCAGCATCCTGGGATAGTGGAAGGTGTCCCTGCCCATGGCAGGGGGTGGAATGGGATGTTCTTTAAGGTCCCTTCCAACCCAGGCCATTCCACGATTCCATGATTCCATGATTCCATGATTCCATGATTCCATGATTCCATGATTCCATGAGCTGATCTCCCACACTTGCAAGTCAAAGCAGGGGGAGGCTCCGGTGCTCCTTGAGCAGCTGCTTCTTCAGAGGAGCTTCATTCCTGCTGTTTGTTGTGTCTCTGTGCAAGTCACTGTCCTCTCCCCCTTGCCCTCGCTCAGCTGTTATCCCAAAGCCGGGATAACCACCCGCACGATCCCTGTGTAGGAACAAGGTATTCCAGGTGGAGAGCAGCAGCATTCCCTGCCCTCCGCCTGACCCTCCACCTCCTCTGCTCCCAACCTTCACAGGTCCGGCTCCAAGGCCCACATGGAGAGGCTGGAGGAGGTGACCAAGGAGATTGAGGCCACTGACACCTACCAGCTGCGGGACACGGAGCTGATCTACGGAGCCAAGCACGCCTGGAGAAACGCGGCGCGGTGCGTGGGCAGGATCCAGTGGTCCAAGCTGCAGGTGAGCACCAATCCCCCTCTGGACAGCCGGGATGTTCTTCCCAAGGGGTGGACTGGAGTTTTGGAGAGGCAAATCCTGCTCTCCAACACCTGGGAAGCACAGCACAGGTACAGGGGCAGGGGTTCAGCACACGCAGCTCCCCTCAGCAGCTTTGGGATGTTGGCAGGAGCTGGAAAAGCATCCGTGGGGTAGGCGGAGCTGAGGTGGCTGTGTCTGAAATGGAAATTGTTGCTCCAGAAGACAATTTCCAAAATCAGATCCTGCTCCAGCATCTTTCCTGCTGCTTCCAAACCTGTTGCTCCACTTGGAGAGAGGCAGCAGGACACATTTGTCCTCAGCACTGAGACCCAGCAGGAGAGGATTTGGCTCAGTGCCCTTCTGGCAAGGGAAACACAGAACAGGATTGGGATCAGTGATCCCTAGGGAATCCCTTGGTACAGAGATGTCCTGTCCTCCTGTAACGTGGTACAAATCCAGTGCTGCTGAGCAGTTCCTGTGGCTGCTTCACACAGGGAATGGGCACAGCCACTTCTGTTGATCCTCCTTCCTCATTTCCCAATGCTTTTGTGGATGCCCCATCCCTGGAAGTGTCCAAGGCCAGGCTGGGTGTTGCCTGTAGCGACCTGAGGTAGTGGAAGGTGTCCCTGCCCGTGCCAGGGGGTGGAATGAGATGCTCTTTAAAAGTCCCTTCCAACCCAGACCATTCCATGATTCCATGGTTCTCTGTCCCTCAGGCCTGACTGACCTGTCCTGTTCCAGCTTTGAGTGCTGATCTACAAGAGAAGCAGAGCAGAATCTGTAATTTTGGGGGGATAAGGCAGGAACAGCAGCAGGTTGGGAGCGCGGGAACGAGGAGGTTTTTGCCTGAGCAGCAGATGAGTCACCTCTCCAAAGCAAAAGGGGCAGCTGGATTAGACATCCATGTGTTCCAGAGGCAGGGAACACATAATTATGGAGCTTTAGATCCCTGAGAAGCCACGGTGGTGCTTGGAGTTCTCCGTGTGCTGTGTCTCCTCTGCCTGGCTCTGCCCTGGAAGCTGGAACATCCCCAAAACTGCTTCTCTGTTTCAGGTGTTCGACGCCCGGGACTGCACCACGGCCCACGGGATGTTCAATTACATCTGCAACCACATCAAGTACGCCACCAACAAGGGGAACCTCAGGTGAGCCACCAGGGAGTCACCAGGGCTGGAATCCGAGGGCCTCTGGGTGTGTGGTGACCCAGCTCTGGGCCCTGCTGGAGCTGGCTCTGGGCCGCTGCACAGCCAACAGCAGTCCTGGGAAGTGTTAGAGGGACCTGGTCTGGGGTGGAGGAGTCCTGCTGGTCCAAGTCTCTCTCTCCTTGCTCCCTGTGGGGTCTCAGAGGGAAGATTTTCCCGTTATTTCCCCTTTCCTATATTCTGCATCCAACACAGAGCTCAGGCTGCTCCTCAGATCTGCCTGAAACCCCCCGTCAGCAACCAGCAGCTGGGAACACCCCGAATTCCAGAGCCGCCGCTTCCTCCAGTGTCACAGCTCTTTGGGGCTCGCTCAGGGCACACCCAGAGGACAGCGGCAGGCAGGGGCAGCACCTTTCCTCTGGCATTTCACCACTCCCGCTGCTCCCGGCATTCACCAGCGCTGCCTTTTCCTTCCAGATCTGCCATCACCATCTTCCCGCAGCGCACGGACAGCAAGCACGACTTCCGCATCTGGAACGCGCAGCTGATCCGCTACGCCGGCTACAAACAGCCCGACGGCAGCATCCTGGGCGATCCCGCAAACGTGGAGCTGACCGAGGTACCAATCCTGCCGGTGCCGGCGCTGCGGGGGACACGCAGCGGTTCTGAGCATCCCCCGAGGGAGGAGGGGCTGGGTCAAGCAGGTTGGGATTGTCCAGCGCAGCACCACAGGGTGAGGTTGGGTTTGTGTCATCCTCAGGGATTTTTCCGGGAATAAAGGCTGGGTTTTGTCACTTTTCTGCTTTTCTCGCCCATTTTGTCCTTCATCGTTACAGGCACAAGCCGTGATCCTACCTGGGGATCGGTTCCAGGCTCATTTTCAGTCCAAATCCCCTGACTTGGCCATGCGTGGGCTGTTGTAGCTCCCTTGGGTGGGGGTTTTTGCTCAACCATAAGGACAGAAATCCTGTCAGGAGCCGTGCCCAGGGCCACACAATTCCCTGCCCACAGTGCCTGAAGAGCAGGTGACCTGCCGGGACATCAACGCTGCCTTTATTTTCCCTGCAGATCTGCATCCAGCAGGGCTGGAAGGCACCGTACGGGCGCTTCGATATCCTGCCCCTGCTCCTCCAAGCCAACGGCAACGACCCGGAGCTCTTCGAAATCCCGCCAGAGCTCGTGCTGGAAGTGCCCATCCGGCACCCCAAGTGAGTCAGGGGCAGCCCCAAAACTGCTCGAGGGGATCAGCGGGGCTGAGCTCCTCTGGTTCCACCTTTGCCATCGTTTGGGGGCTTCACCCAAGACCCTCTCCCAGCTCTTCCCTCCAGTAAAGCTGGCAGAGCTGGCAAGGAAGTTGTGTCCATGTGTCAGAGCTTTCCCTCATATCCAGATGGATTTTCTTGGAAAGTTTCCCTTTCCTTGAAGTCTCCCAGGACTTACACCACTTCATAATCACCTTGTTCCCATAAACAATCCCTAATGGAGGCACTGATGGAAATGTTCTGCTCAAGTCCCTCACCCTGGTGACAAAGTGACCTCCCCCATGCCCCTGCCTGCATTGGGCAGGGAATGTCTGGCTGCCTGCCTAATCCTGACATTTTTCCCGGCAGGTTTGAGTGGTTTAAGGACCTGGGCCTGAAGTGGTACGGGCTGCCAGCCGTTTCCAACATGCTCCTGGAGATCGGGGGCTTGGAGTTCTCCGCCTGCCCCTTCAGCGGCTGGTACATGGGCACCGAGATCGGCGTCCGGGACTACTGCGACAACTCCCGCTACAACATCCTGGAGGTAATTCCCCCTCCTGGTGCTCCTGGTGGGTGTGGAGTTACTGGGGAGCAGGCAGGACACTGGGACAGCGTTGCCTGGAGTGGGAGAGCACAGGATAGCCCTTCTCTGGAGACACAGGGCCAAGGGTTGGCGAGGTCTCTGTATCCTGTGGGGCCAGCAGGTGTCTGACACAGCCGGTGCGATCCCTGTGGAGCTCCCCACAGGCTTCCCAAAGGATCTTAGGGATCAGCAGGCACCTGGTCATGTGCTCGGTTGAGGCCAAGTGCTAAAATATGAGAGGCTGCAGAGACACTCGGTGGCTCCTCAGGGACATGCGTGCCCTTGGGGACCCTCTGGCTGGTCCCATGGCTCAGAGACAGCCCACGTGGGGAGAGGAAAAGCCAAGCCATGGGAAGGTGCCCATGCGGAGGATCTGGATCCATGAAAACCGTCCAAGAATTGTTTTGTTATTTAGAGGGGCTCCATCCCTCCCCAGCCTCCTGAAAACCAGAGGGGTGGGAGCAGTGTGAGTGTCCAACTGCTCCTGGTGGCCTTCTCAGCAGCATTTGGCCACCTGCCTCTGCTCAGGGAGGAGGGAAGGATGTGGTCCTGCCTTGGAGAGGAAAAGGCAGGATTTCTTCCCAGAGGAAGGCAAAGCATCAGCCCCTCCCTGCCCCGTGGGTGCCTTGTGCCAGCCTGGGCCTCTCCTCTGGGTTCCCCTCCCCAAGCAGAGATCTCCAGCCTTTGGGTTTAAATTAAATCCTTCCCCTCCTGCCGTGTGTTGTTACAGCAAGTGGCCAAGAAAATGAACCTGGATATGAGGAAAACCTCCTCGCTGTGGAAGGACCAGGCCCTGGTGGAGATCAACATCGCTGTGCTCTACAGCTTCCAGGTACCTCGGGACCCTGCTTTGTCTGGGTCAGGCTTGAGGGACACGGGGACTGGGAGGGACAAGTGTGGAGACATCCACCCGAGGACAACGGCTGAAACTGGGCTGGGCTTCCCAAATTTGGGCTGCTGCAGTGAGATTTAATTATCTCCACACCCTGGATGTTGTAAAACAGCACTGCCAGCACCTGAGTTCTGCTGGTCCAGAGGGAATGTCCCAAGAGGGGGAAAATCCAGCCCTTCTGGCCCAGCCACGGGGCAGGAATCGGCCCAGGTTCTCCCCTGGCCTGCACTTCAGGGTTGAGTAGCAAAACCAGTCCTTGGCAACCCAGCTTCAAAGGATGGGAGTCCTTCCCAGAGCTGGGTCCGAGCTGCCCCCTTGGAAGAGCTTCTCAGGGTTCTGAGCAGAGGGTGCTCCATCCCACTGAGCCCAGGACGATTAACAGGGGGAACAGGGCTCCCGTAGCACATCTGCTCCCAAAGCACTGGGGCAGCTTCAGAGCCTCCTTGGGAAGACCAGGGTCAGCAGCCCCCTTGGAACATCCCCAAAGACCATGGGAGTGAGGAATGTTTGGGACAAACAGCTTCGAATGTAAGATTTCGGCTTTTGCCCTCTGGGATGCGTTGACAGCTGCTGGCTCTGCCCTCTTGTCCCCTGACAGAGTGACAAGGTGACCATTGTGGATCACCACTCGGCCACCGAGTCCTTCATCAAGCACATGGAGAACGAGTACCGGTGCCGGGGGGGCTGTCCCGCCGACTGGGTCTGGATTGTCCCGCCAATGTCGGGCAGCATCACCCCGGTGTTCCATCAGGAGATGCTCAACTACCGCCTGACGCCCTCCTTTGAGTACCAGGTGCTGTCCCCGCCTTTGCCTTCCGCCGGTGCCTTGTGGCCAAATCAGGCTGGGGGTGGGAGCTCAGGGGATGCAGGAAGGAGAGGGACACCATCCAATTCCTTCACAAGCTGTCCCTCAATTCCATGACAAACACCATTGATGCTCTCACTAGTGCAGTGTAATACTGGCTGTTTGCCCCTCCCTGGGAATGTGGGACACCTGAGCTCCCAAATTCTTGATCACACAGAGCTCCTCCCTTTGGAAGTGCCTAATGGATGAGGGAGGAAATGGCCTGGAAAGCTCCTGTGTCCCTGCCCATTCCACCCTGCAGGTTTGA
>VWPU01017906.1:0-40259 GCA_013398955.1 Callaeas wilsoni
GCGCGGCGGGGCCGGGCGGCGGCCGGACGGGAGAGCCGGGACGCGGGGCAGCCGCCGGGAGCGGGGCTCTCCTCGCCTGCCGGGCATTGCCTAATACGGTGCAGCGCTGCCAGCCGCCGGCGCGTCACGCCGCGCCCGCCGCGGAGGTTAAGTATAGCCGGGACCGGAATGCCAGGCGAGGGAGCCGCGTCCCTCGGCACGGCCTCGCCGGATGCGGAGGGGGCTGCTGGCCGCCCACGGGGAGCCGACGGCGCTCCTCCGTGCCCCAGGGGCTTCACGGGCCGGGGTCCCGTGTGGGGCGGCGCGCTCGGTCGGTGCGCCCTGGCTCTGAGCTCGCAGAGCCCGCCCCGGCTCCCGGCAGGCAGAGCTGTCCAAAGCCGGCGCGGCCCGCAGCGCCCGGGGCAGTGGGGATGAGCGGGACCGGTGGAGGGAGAAGAGCTGCAGTAGCCCCGGAGGTTCATTTGAGCTTGTGCTCCGTTCTGCGAGGCTTTGCTGTGAGGAAAGAGGGTATTTATTTTGAATAGCAGATCATAGGAGCAGTCAGGTTTATGTTGTTAGTGCTCGAAGCACATATTCTCACTTCTTGAAAATTTTCCTTGTTCACTAACTTGGGGAGAAAAACTCCAACCTATTCGTTTCCACATGCTTAAAAGAAAGCTAAGAATTAAAAATTTTATAGCTTCTAGGGTGATATTCATAATGAGAACAGTTTTACTTTGGTTGCCAATGGGCAATCTCTCTGCCCTTTGAATCCCGTAGAGTAAAATTTACACATTGCAGTTGAGGCAGGAGCTCAAGCACTGATGGAGAAAGCCAGTAATGTGATCGTAATGGCTTTCTTCTCATTAGCAACTGTGAATCTTGAATAGGTATTCAAGTCTGTTCGTATATTACTGCAGGACTTTTTGAAAAGTGCAGTACGTGAGGTTAGTGTTACCTCATTGAATTACCAGTCTTGTGCTCCATGTGTGAATTTGCTAATGAACACTGACTCTTGCCACTGACTTTTATATGTCTCTAAAAGATTATCGAACCATATTAGTTTTGACCTTAGGTGCTGCTTCACTATCTCCCACTTCCTTCTCTCCTATTTTCCATTAATATCAAAAGGAATTAAGACATGCAAAATTGGATTTTTTATGTGGAAATAGAGAAAAAAAGAGATGGGAATAAATTCTTATAATCATTTATGGCACAATTTTAGAGAAAAATACATATTTGAAATACAGCAATGCTTAACTACACAGGATAAATATTTAACGAGAACACTATATTTGTCCAATTGTCCAGGCAGTGCAATATAGCAGAATGTTTCTGGAGTTTTAACACATGAATGCATAACTGCATGTTAACAACCATTCTAATAAAAAAAAAATTGCAGCTAATCTTTGTTTCTAAAACAGCTTTAAGGGACTAAAATGACAGATCAATACTCAGTCTTGCTGAAAGTCCCAGCTGGAGATGCTGCCATTATTATAGAAAGTGTTTTCCATTTCATGGTGATTTGTAATAATCAGTACAAGGGCTTTCCTGAGATCCAAAGTCAAAGCCACTAACAGCTAAATAAATCTATCTACAGAAATTTATGTCCACATAAAAAAATCATTAAAGAAAAATTTGTTTGCAGTCTTTGATTCTGAGTGTAGTCCAAGATTACTTCTCTCTGCAGTGCTTTGGTTGTGGAATGAGATGCAGAAAATGCCTTGTTAGGTTAAATGTATTATGACTTCTCAGTCTAAGTGTCGGACAGAGCTGTTGCTGTCGCATTTGTGCTGCCAGCTGGATGTAAACTCACTGTCACCTTCCTCTTGTCAAACACTTCACTATAAAACAGGGCAGCTCCACTGTGAAAGACTAACACTGATATTCCAGTAATTCCTCATTTCCACAGTGGTGGGAGACAACCTGAAATAAATGCACTCGCATTTAAAATCCCTTATAAAATCTAAGTAACACTTGTGGGGGAAGATTTTGGAGCGCTGACAGATCGGATTCATGGGCTTAAAGTAGAAGGGATCAAAGAGGGGAATCATTCCTGCAGTGTGGGGAAGCCTGACTAACTCTATGTGAGTTTGAAGTGCTGTCATGCAGTGCTGGAATGGGGCACGCCAAGTGACTGCATAGCAGGAGCCGCCGTGCGTAGGAGTCGGTAAGGGGCTCATACTGAAGTCCGTGCCACCCGAGGTGAACAGGGAGCTGCCAGCATCCAGGCGGCTCTCACGCTGTTACAGCACAATGGATCTGACCAAAGGTTACTATTTCCTGGTACCCTGTTTCCAGTGCTAGCCTAGACCTTATGCTCAGAGAGGACTACAAGAAGATGAGTTAAATATTTATCCAAATGTTTATGTAAATATTTCTCTGAATGTTTATAATCTCTCTGAATCTGCCTCTGAGTATTTCTGAGACCCTTCTGCTTTGTCACTTGGGCCCTTCCTTAGCCAGAGCTCATGTTGCTGTAGAATATGCTTGCTATAGCTTTATGGAGAATGAAAGGAGTGAGTAATTGTTCCCAGCAACATCAGAGAAGTTAAATTAAGTTTTTGTCATTTTGGAGTTTTATATTTATCTCTCAACATAGCCATCCATAGCTCTTGTTACACCTATGTCTATGTTAAAGAATTTTTGTGCCTTCTTAGTCTTTTTTGATTGAAACCTGAAGTTTTCAGTCTTCTTGTTAATATGATGTTTTAAGAATGAGGTATAGGTATGAAAGGCTGAAAGAGTTGGGTTTTTCAGTCTAGAGAATGGTAGGCTCCAGAGTGACATAATTGTGACTTTTCAGTTCCTGTAGGGAGCCCACAAGAGAGCTCGAGAGGGACTTTTCACAAGGGCCTATACTGATAGAATAAGGTATAATGGTTTTAAACTGAAAGAGGACAGGTTTAGATCAGATATTGGGAAGACTTTCTTTACTCAGAGGATGGTGAGGCACTTGCAGAGGTTGCCCAAAGAACCTGTGGGTGCCCCATTCCTGGAAGTTTTCAAAGCCAGGTTGGATGGGGCCCTGAGCAAACTCATCTAGTGGAAGGTGTCCCTGCTTACAGCAAGGGGAGTTGGAAATAAATGAGCTCTAAGGTCCATTCCTATCCAATCAATCCTATGATTGAGTAACACATAGTGCACTGTTTTGAAAATCTTAGTTATATAAGAATGGGTTTATTATGTGGAAGGAATTCCTCATGCCTTGGATTATTTTGCAGAGTCTGGGCTGGTGGTGGGATCAACCCAGAGATTAGAAGTTTATTTTTTAATCTCAATTTCCATTCTAAATCTCAATATAAGTTTTATGTCAAATTCTACTATGATGAAAAGATACTGTTACTTTTTCTTTCTTTTACATTGGAAGGGTTATTAGTTGGCATAATTGTTCCATTTCCTAAAAAAAAAACAAATAAAACTATCCAGCCCCCTCAAATGCACTAGTTAAATATATCTGCTTCTGGAAGTCAGGAGCATAGAACACCTATCTTTCAGCACTTTGGAGTCTGATTTTTAAGACAACTTCAAACACTTCTCAACACTTCAGAAAACATAATTGTAGCAGTAACTTCATTTGAACAATCACAAACAGCATTAAGATCACTAGTCAGTCCTGAAATTGGTGAGTTGAGGGGCCATGAAAAATGCAAAACTGATGTTTCCTAAATTCCAGTCCTTTGCTTTTACAAACTTGCAACCTGAACAGTGACTTCAGTCCCAAGCTCATCATGTAATTTCAAATAACAGTATTTAGTAGTCAAGATGCATGAGGATTTAATAGTAAAAATATGTAGTCACTGCTAGAGAAAAGTCTGATGGATGAGTGGTTTTGGGGGATTCCCTCAATTAAGTTAATCTTCTGAAGGCAGCAAATTATTCTCCATTCTTTTCCAAGTAAAGAGATGTGTGTAATGTTTACATGCTATTATGTAATATTTATGTCTAAAGATATTTTTGATCTAAGAACACCGACAAGTGAAGAATCAAAGATAATCTGTGAAGAAAAATACTCTACTAAATTATTTGCAATGGATGGATATTTTTAGAATCCTAATTTGAAATGTATCCATTCTCTTTCTTTTATAGGTGGCTGGTATTAGGTATTGCCATGGTGCGGTTTTATATACAGAAAGGAACACATAGAGGCTTATTCAGAAGCGTTCAAAAGACGCTTAAATTTTTCCAGACATTTGCTTTGCTTGAGGTAAATTTTAAACATTAGTTTGCTTTACTGGATGCTGCATATCATAGACAAAACACATTATTGTCCTGAATTTAAAATGAAAATATCATATTACTACTAAAAGTCCTTTTTACTTTATTATTTAATGAAGTTTTGGGGGCAGGGCAAGGTGATTACTTGAAACAAATGGGCATGTGTTTTTCAAACTTAATTCTAATATTTCTTTAAATCAGTGCCTGGGAACTGCTTTGGTTTGAGAGTCTTTAATGCAAAAGGCAAAATCTCGAAGGCATTACAGCCAGCAGATCAGCCCTCTGGTGTAGTGGGTATCACCATCTCAGGGATTATAGGTTACCTATTATTCTTTATACTGGACTTACTATCCTTCTGTGCCTTTCCTGCTTCTGCTTATTTCAAGACCGGATTCACGTACCCCATATAATCCATTGCAACGGGGTCTGTACAAGATGTGCAAAGTATTCATTTAAGTAATACTTTTGCAAACTATGCACTAGTGGTCTCAGTTCTGGTACATCTGTGGAATGAAGCTTGGGTATATGGAGCACTTGCAGTTCTTTCCCAGGCACAACAAAAAATGTCTATCTACCTTTTAACTTTTTTTCTCAATCTGCCTATGACATCTCTAGTTCAAACAACTCTTAAAATCATGTCACCAGCTGTATGTAGGCTTTTGTGCTGTTAAACTTTCACAGTAAGTAATTCTATTCAAACCTGCCAAAATAATGAAAAGCACTTTGTTTTCTAAACATTACTGACCAGAAAATACACTGAATCTAAAGCTTCATAGCAGTCATTGACAAAAGTATAATAATGTTATTAATCTTTAACGAATGCAGAACATTTTAAAATTGCTGTGTGTTTAGCGTTCCTTATATGACTTCCCCTACACTGTCCTGTAAAATTCTTCTTTGAATAAGGTAAAGGAAGAGAAGCTTACTAGTTGAATAAAATGCTTTGTAAGTCTCTTAAATGTCTAATATTTACAATTAATTTGGAAAACAAATGTCTTTCATGTATTTGCACAGCTCAGATATTGAGCCCATCCCAGCACTGATTGCCAGGGCTCTGCCATGTATTTATTTTTAAAACTGTTAATGATAGACAAAAACCAGAATTGAGCCTAGGTTTATATTAATATCAAAAAGCCATGTTTATAGGGTAGCTAGTAACATGCTGCACTTCAGTAACCTCTGTCTTGTTTTTATTTACAGGTAATCCACTGTGCAGTTGGTGAGTTCCTTGTTTTAGTTTCTCCTGTAACTAGTTAAACCATGGATTGTGGAACAGAGATAACATGTTTCTCTTTTTAAGGAATAGTTCGCACATCTGTGCTTGTGACTGGGGTCCAAGTGAGTTCAAGAATCTTCATGGTGTGGTTCATTGCACATAGTATAAAACAGGTATGTGTGTGAGCAAATTATGTTTTGATTGCTTTTAAGGAGAAGCTATTAATACAGTTCTCATTTCACGAGGAAGACCAATTTAAAAATTGGTGATATTCCTATCAAAATTGAGTGCAATTTTGGAAGTTAGGGTTACAAAATAGAATTTGTGTGATTCTTCCCAGAAGACTGAGTCTGGGTCTTAGCTGTGAATCAGCAGTGTCTTCAGCATCGTGCCCTCTATGTTCTGCCTAAGTGAAATCAATGACTACTCCTATTATTTACAAGCAAAACTACCCCCGTGTTAACAGTTCCCTTTCAAAAATTTTAATTAGCACTTACTGAATTAATCTAAATAAAATATAAATTTATGTCTTTAAATGTATGTCTTACATTGATTTCACATGGATAAACATGGTTGTGATTTTGCAATTTTTTTAGAAACCTTCTCAAAATTTTAATGTTATGGTAGTATTAGCATTTGATGGCATCCAGTATGTCACAGTGGTGCTTAAGGACCTGTGTAAATGACAATGGTTTATTTGCCTGGCTGTAGGTGGCTGTTGTAAGACTAGTGATCCTTTAGCAGAATGAAACAAGCAGTTCACAGCTAGTAGGTAGGAGATCAGGTTCAGCTTGTGAGGTGTGCTTTCTGTGAAGGGCATGTAAAAAAATTAAGTGATGGGTTTTGTGCTCCTGAATTTCTTCAGAACTTGAAAAGCTGAGCCATTAAACTGTCTCACCAGCAGATGGCATAGACCTTTCTTCAGATGGATTATCCTAGCACCTGCCTCAGTTATCAAATCTTCATTGCAGTTCACAAGAGGACTTGTTTTCTACACTGCATCTTTTCCTTTACTGTCTATTTTCTTAAAATTGAATAAATTAAATAGGCTTTTCATAGAGGTTTTTTGTTGTTGCTTTTTTTTTTGTAAACTGTTCTGTTTTTCTGTGAGGCAAAATGTCTCAAAGATTAACAAGATTTTTATTTTGAATGTCTACACATGAGCTGCATTGTAGCACTGCATTTTGACATTTTTTATTAGCTGCAGTGGACTAAATCTTTAACATATCCAGCAATTTCTTTTATTTCCTCTATCTACACTACTGTAGGTAAAGCTGTGTCCAAGAAAACCACATTTGAATGTATGTCTGATTGTATTTCACGCTGTTATTGCTTAGCAGGCATGAATGTTCAGGGTCACTTTAGGTGGTGAGAGGCCCGTCAGTGATAATAGCCAGAGCCAGACCTCCCCACTTGACTGCAGATTTGCAAGGCAGCAGATAGGAATTCTCTGCATACTTATTTAAAGCTCTTCTGCTTGGATTTAGCACTGTGACATGAATCCAAATTTGAGTTACCAATGTTTGTCTCTAATTGCATGAGGCAAAGAACAGCCTAATTCTGTCTTTACCTTTGCTTATTTGTTTGGGTGTCTTTGCACTTCAGTTGCTGCTATTTGTTTGTGATTTTGGTGCTATTTTTATGTCTCCATTTTCTTTATGATGGTGAGATCCTTCTGCTGAAAGTGCACCTTCTTTGACTGACACATTGAGGGTGCGATTTTATGAGCACTTATAATTCTTCTTGATTTTTGACAGAGTTGTGGATTTTCAGCATCTTGGAGATGTATTAGGCTTTGTCACCATGTTGCATTTTATTTTGAAAAATCATTTCCCTTTTTTGTTCACAAAACTTGTGTTGCTTTATTCTATTTCACAGACATCCCTGGAGCTTTTCAGCCTTCGGGCTTAGAAATGTATTACAAAATTCCTCCCCTCTTAAAGAAAAGAAAATTACTTGTGTGTAATTCTTCCTCACAGAAGGTAGTGTTTGTAATAGATCCCCAGGTGCCTTCTTTGTACTTGGGGTCTTTTGTTTATTTGTTCACTCAGAGTGAAAAAGAAGCGGTGTTTTGAAACAGCAGAGATGTGCTACCTACCGTTGAGGCAGTTTAATGACTCAGAACTTAAGTCTTACACGGGATTGTTGAGTGAGTTTACCCCAAGCTCCTGATCTACCAACTACTCTTCATTTAGTGAGCTGTCTGTGCTCCAGCTCCTTAACTATCTTAGAGCTCCCTGAAGTCTGCCAAACTTGGTCGTCTGTGACCAAGTTCCAGTTAGTAGGTTATATAAAGCAATTCCTTTTGTCTAAAGTTTCATGGAGATGAAACTTTATACATTATACATTGAAGAAGAAGCAAGATAAAAAGTAAGAGAAAGTCTAGGGAATGGAGTAGTGAAATGCAGAATGACTAAAAAGTGATTGTGAGAAGAACGTACCATCTGTAGCATTTTGTTGTTCTCGCTGTTTTGAGGAGTAAGAACGTAAACAAGTGGGTCAACCACAAATGAAAGAGGGATAGTTAGATAGTCTAGTGGAAATGTAGGTAGAGAATCAAGAGGAGGAATAAGCATAATGATAGGGCTTTATATTTTGATATTTGCATAGTGGATGAAGATTGCTCAGTTGACAAATGTCTGTATATTAGTAAACACATATGATAATGTACTGAACATGGTAATGGTTCCAGCATATCACTTTTGTGCCAAAATTTTCTTTCTTTACAAGATATTAGTTCTGCTCTATGTATCTTAAAGAGAAGTCTGTTGCAGTTTGCACAGAAAAGATGCCTAAGGATGAAGAAAATGTTGGTTCTTTATACTTCTGCAGATCCAGAATGAGGAGAGCGTTATTCTTTTTCTGGTCGTATGGACTGTGACAGAGATTACTCGATATTCCTTCTACACATTCAACCTGCTCAACCATTTGCCATACTTCATTAAATGGGCCAGGTGGAGATGTCTTGCACTTGAGTTTCTCATGATTCTGTGCATGTTGGTTTCATGCATGCTGAACTAACACACAGGAGAGCAGATGTTTGAGCTTTGGTTATGTGTCAGCAAAGTGCAAGTCGGTTGCTTTCTGTAGTTGGGATCATTGTTGCTTGGTTTAAAATGTTAAAAATATTTTAGCTGAGGTGTTCGGGGTATTGTTTTTTCTTTGCTTTCTGTGTCTCATAGTTTGAACTCTGCTTTCACTTGCTCTAATTTCTTCTCTCTATCTTTGGAGTCATCTTTTAATTTGCAGTATGACTCTTTACAATGCTCTTGAATACAGTGCCCAAAATTAAGCACCTGTGCTAGTCTTTGTGGATGTTAGTTCTTTGAAAATGTGGGAGTTGCTGTCACTCAGTCTGTGTTATTATTACTTTTTAAGAAGTTCTGCTTTATCAGAGCTTTTTTAAGATTATATCCATATAGTGATGTTAAATACTGATTAAGTTTAGCCTACCAAAAATTGTGTTCCATATCAAAACTATTTTGATTTTGAAGTATACTTAAGGTTGGCCACTAGATCACATACACTACAGAGACTGTGTGTTTATCAGGAGACTTAACTGGAATAGTATTCTATGTAGTCATTATTTGAAAAATACATGTAAGGCAGACTTACTATGTTAGAAGAAAAATATATAACCTACATTCAGTGAAGGCGACTTATTTAAAAGAGTTTGTTTGTTATTTTCCTTTATTTTTGTTTTATAGATAATGCAGGTTTGATGCTTCTAATGCACTTCTTTGATATGTCTGATATTTATGTCCATTCTTATAAAACATTACCTTTTTGCTAGTGCCTAAGTAAGAGACTTGTTTAAGCACTAAATGAAAACTTAAAGATCATCAGATTGGCTATCATCAGTAGTTTTTTTATACAGACTTCAGAAAGAGAAATGTATTCAGAACATATTACATTGACAGATAATAATTTTTACCATCAGGTCAATGTGCCTTGAATAACAGAATTTTGTTTCCTTAATACAGACAATAGGGAAACCTGACATTCTCACTGAAGAGACGTGTGGTGAAATAGTAATATAAACAAAACATTTGAAAAGATATTATTTTTTCATAGAGTCCAAAATATCCCATCAAGATTTATGGATAAACGAACAGCACAACTGGGCATAAATTCAGTACCAAGAGAGATGGAATTTCTGATCTTTGCCTTAGAACTGCATAGAGACAAACTATATGTAAGGCATCAGTTCCTTCTTATCTAATCTACACTCTTCTTGGTGCTGCCAAGCAATAGGACAAGAGGCAATGGGCAGAAACTGATGCACAGGAAGTTCCACCTGAATATGAGGAAGAACTTCTTTACTGTGCGGGTGACCGAGCACTGGAACAGATTGTCCAGAGGAACAATCCAGTGTCTCCTTCACTGGAGATACTCTAAAACCATCCTGTGCCATGTGCTCTGGAATAACCCTGCTTGAGCAGGGAGGTTGGACCAGATAACTCATTGTGGTCCCTTCCAACCTGAACTGTTCTGTGATTCTGTGATTCCCCTCATCTGAGTTTTCTAAGCCCTTCTGCTTCTAGGAGGGTTTCATGCTTAGTTGCTGCTGTTTTGGATCTCATTTCTTTTGGTCAGGGAGTGCACACTGTACCTTTCTCTCTGTGTGACAGCTCTCATTGCTGTTCCCTATATGAACTGAAGAATTGTTCCTTAGGAGAACCTGCATATCCATGGTGCACTGTGTGAAAGGACAGCACAAAGCCTATTAATTACAATTTTCATTTTTTCACTGCCTATGTGGCCTTTGGCATTCAAACCACATTTTCTTTAAACTGGGTGCTTTGCCTTTTATTTGAACATCATCTCACTTTTAAATGGATCTGATAAGTTTCTGGCACTGTCATTTTCTTTTCTCTTTTTATTCCAATTTCCTTTAGTGGTAAATGTAGTATTCCCATGTTGTAGTGAGTAAAACAGGCTTCTGACGTTTTTCAACATTTTCATTCTCTTCAAACAAATCGTAGTACATACAGTTGACCCAGTGTGTGTGTGCACTGTGATGAAAATATGTAGGATCATCTGAATTTGAGATTCAGTCCTGGTCTGAATCCTGTCAGTGACAACAGAAGAAGATTAGTACATTTTAAAATAATCAGTATTGGAGACTAAAAATTTGAGGATTGTTTTATTAGAAAGACATAAAAACATTCTGATACTTCACTGTTTTAAAAAAGAAGTACTAAGGAATGCTTTCTCTTGTCAATCTAAGCAACTCTGTTGAAAGTAACTGAAACTGATATTCTGTGTCAAGTCAGGATGTGGTCCTTGATTCTGGTGCAGGAACTACTGTAATACATTGCTGGGCAACTAATAATAACAAGAGAAAATTTTAAGTTTATGGGGTGTTTCTCACATGTTTTTTTTTATTTTTTGATGCAGATACAACTTTTTTATCATTTTGTATCCTGCTGGAGTTGCAGGTGAACTGCTAACCATATATGCTGCTTTACCTTATGTGAAGAAAACAGGAATGTTTTCACTGAGACTTCCCAACAAATACAATGTCTCCTTTGACTACTATTACTTCCTTGTTATTGTCATGTTCTCCTATGTGCCATGTAAGTACTATTTAACTGTAGAAACATTTTAACAACATAATAATCAATCTTCAGCGATGCTATAAGCACTACCTGTATTAAAATTTGCTGAACACTTTCTGCTATAAGTCTTGCTTTCTGTTGTTCCAAGCTTCACTATGCTTTAAATGGTTAGACTGAAATTTTCTGCCTAGGAACATAATCTCTCTTAAAATTTCAATAAAAATGCTAAAATTATTTCTCAGACTTGGATGAAGTAAAAAAACTTTTTGCTTTCACACAGAAATGTCTGTAACTGTCTCACTGAGACTTTCTAGTGCCTCTCCCTCTTCGAAGTAATGGCTTAGAAATGGTCCTGCAAGTTGTGCCAGAGATTTGCCTTGGCTTTTTGCTACTAATAACTGTTTACTGTGGAAAATTCACCATTCAAGCATGCTCAGGAAAAACTTGAAGCAGTATTCTCCAAGATTTCACAGATTTTCACAGAAATCAACCCCCCAAACCTCTCTGAACATTTGCAGTCCCTGCTTTCATCAGTTTGTCCTTGTACTTATGCATACCAGAAGCCGTAGAGGTAACAGTAGAGAGAGTATCTGTTTTTCACTTCCAGTGTTATTTCCACTGCTGCCTATGCAGTGAAGACAAGGAGAAAGCAACCTGATATACCAGATATTCCACCATGAATGGGGCTAGACCAAACTAGGCAAATATATTATTTTAGATAATATTAGTAATAGAACTAGGCAAATATATTATTTTAGATAATATTAATCATAGAATATATAATTTTTTAAAAAAATAATCTGTACATTGAAGCAGCAGATGAGGGAGAGAAATTGAAAAGCAGGAAAATTGAAGTTAAAATGTCTGTGATCTGCGTTCATGAAAAGTATTCATTTGAGAAGGTGACCTTCAATATGGACTTTTACAATATGCACACACACTGAAATTTTTTGTACCAAGAAATCATGAAGGCAAACAGGAGAGATTTATGTTAATAAAAAATATTCTAAGGTGTGATAACTTATTTACAGTTTTACATCTGTTTATGTAAAAACACTTAAGAAATAAATCCAGTTTTCTAGCCATTAAATACAAGGATTGACTCTGTCAGCAGGACAGTAATATAATAGATGACAGAGGCACAGGAAAGAGAGATCTCCGTACTTCAGACTCGAACAAGTTGGGTAAATTTGTATCCTTCTCCAAGTCTTAATTCAAACATGCTTAGGACAGATTTGAAGGCTTCAAGCACTACCAGAATGTGGTTAAATCCTGTTTCTACAAGGAAACTGTTGGAGTGAAGTTCCTTGAACACAAAGTATCTATTCAGGGGGCCTTAACTGAGCTTTGAGTAATTATTGTTTTTTTAAATCACTGCAATGTTCATTAGTATTGTTATTATTCACCTTAATCAATTCAACCACTGCGTGCCATAATTTTTACTCAGTTCATCATTCTGTAAAATTGTGGTTTTCCATTATGTGATCTGTTGAATTTTTCCATCTAATTTGCTTTCTTTTATGCTTTGATCAAGTATTTCCACAACTCTACTTCCACATGCTGCGGCAGAGAAGAAGGGTGCTTCATGGAGAAGTGATTGTGGAAAAGGACGATTGAATCAAGCTGTGTAACCATGGTGCTTTTAGTGGAAAGGAAAAGAAGAGAGGGTAAAAACCCAAAACTTCCTCTGATTTTTCTGAGTCCAAGTTTTAAAACATGGAACAAGAATAAACAACTGTGCCTAAAATATCATGGACTGTATTATTTTTGCAATTAATATATTTTCAGACCTACCTTTTCATCCTTGGATTCACTTTGGTTTTTAGTTGTTCATTTCTTCAAAGAAATATTTTCTTATTTTCAATAGGTTGACGAGTAGCTTTAAAAATTAGAATAGTTGGCTACTGTGCCTTCTGTTCTGATCTGTTATGATCTGTAGTCATTATCAAGAACAGAAGGAGAGTTGATAAGTTGTACTGAAAGTGAGTCTCCTGGAAAACAAAGTGTAAATTAAGTAACGATGTTTTTCATAGATTAGGTGAATTGAATGGTATTTGAGCTTTATATTAAGTAATACCTTTCCAATTATAAGTACTGTAGCACGTTGTTCAACGTTTTTTGAATTACAGTATTACACTGCAGAATTCCAGAAGGACTTTTGAAAGGAGTTGAATTCTTGATTGTCAGTGCAAATTGAGACCTCCCTGTATTTTCATTTGTAATTTTAAAGATATATAGAATAATAGATATAATATTAACTGGTTAAAAGTTTGTGCTGAAGAGTAGACAGGATGTGCCTACCTTTCTCTAATCAGTGGCTGGAATGGGACTCCTTTGCAGAGCAAAGCTGATTGTCAGCATGTTTCCTATACTACATTTAAATTATGTATGCCGAAAAATCAGTATTGCATTGAAAAACTGTAGCTATGGTGAGATATTTGACTTCTTATTAATAGCTCAGTGGGATAAAATATATTTGAAATAGCATCTTAAAATATAAATTGTACTTTGATTCATCCCATTGGGCAATTTTAATTGCTCCCTCCCCATTAATTGTTTATACTGTGTTGACCTAATTCTATTTCATGTCTTCAATAATCTGCAAGAAGGATCTACAGTATATTAATAGAAGTTACAGATGATATTACACTGTATGATACCTGAGTGGGAGAGGTCCAACAAATTAGACACAGCCTAAGAGATTCAGAGAAAAGGTGATGAATTTGAGGAAACTTGGATGCTTAGTGAGAGAGAGAAGATGGAAATGTAGTAATGTGGTACGAAGCCTTGAAAATGTAGGCAACAAGCCTGTCTTGCTTCGGGCTTCACTAATGTCAAAAGAAGTGTATACATATGTGGAAGAGCTGCATCAGGCAGCTGGAAATCAGAATATTTGTGATTGCTGAGGTAGTTTCTGGAGTATGGTCTTATATTTTGGCTATCTCGGGGATGAAGAATTGGATCATCTGAAAGCTCAGAGAACAATAACAAAGCTAGTTGAAGTGAGAAAGAAGTCGGAAAGATTGAGTCTTTCATATGTGTAATTCTTCATTATATGACAAATACATGGAAGAGCTTTTCTAAGTATGAAGGTGTACCTACAACTGGTTATATGAATATGAAACAAGGTAAATAGCCAATGAATATCAGAAGAAAGGTCCTGCCAGTAAGATCAGTTAGGTTATGGAATGACATAATAGTGCTTATCAGTGCACTTTTGTCTTGGAAGTGTCTTGGAAGGTCTTCAGTTAGAGTTGGCAAGAGTTTGAACTCCATACTTGAATAGGCAGTTTCCATTTTTAGCTTCAATGATTCTATGATAATACAGCTTTTTTGAAATTTATAGATACACCAGAGAAAGGTGTATCAGGTAATTTGATAAAAAAGCAAGGATTTGCTATATCCCTAACTTTCAAATTCCATGTTGTGCCTTAGATGTGTGATATTTATGCATGTCTTCATTACACATAAATGATTTTCCTTTACAGGTGCATGGTGGACTTGAGACAGAACAGTTGTATTTCTTTAAATTTTAAAAGGTGTAATCTTTGTATTCCTTAAATTTCACACAAGGTGCTCTAATTTAACTTACTACTTCTATTTTATATGCAGCTAAAATTATTAAAAGTTTGAAATATAAACTACATTTACAACACTAAATCACAAAATAGTTGTCTTACATGTATTCAGACTAGCAGTTGTATGTGTCCAACGTTCTTTGAGTACTGTTTTGTAAACTCCACTTGCTTTTTGATCTATGAGGAACATATTGGCAGTTTTGGGAAATATACCTCCGTTAGCAAACAGAATAGTGTGATGAAATATGAGAAACTAAGATTAGATTAAGTTCTGTGTCTCTTTTTTTACTGTCAGAGCAGCTCACTGAAGACCATAGCTATCAATTCATTGAAAATGCATTGGATACTTAAGGATGTGATTTTGAAGTCCTTGATCAGATGAGTGTATCCCATAGATAGTATTCCTTCTAAAAGGAGTACTTGCATGATAAAAGTGTATTATGTTTGTTTTCATTGTGGTCTAAGGCTATTATATATTAATGAAGAACCTATTTTTATATCCTTTTGTACATGTGAAATGAAAAAAAATACAACACTGCTACAATCTTGGGTTGCACTTCTATAAAGCAACAATATACAAGGTAATGATACAATTTAAAAATGGATTTACAGCTACAAAACAGTCTTGCTAAATAATGAATTAATAAAAGTAAAGCTAAAAATTACTTACAGTATCACATTCAATGTTACATTGACCAGAGAGATTGTGATGTAGATCAGTTTACATGGCATTTACCTAAAAAAAAAGTAAGCAACATGTTCTTTTCTTCCTCCTCTTTTTTGTCTGAAACCTTTTGCTGAAGCCTCCTTTTCACAGAATCATTAAGGTCGGGAAAGACCTCCACGGTCACCAAGTCCAACCTTCGAATACCACCATGTCAACTAGACTATAGCACTAAGTGCAATGTCCAGTTGCTTCTTGAATGCTTCCAGGGATGGTGACTCCACCACCTCCCTGGGGAGCCAGTTCCAATGCCTGACCAGCCTTTCCGTGGAGAAGTTCTTCCTGATGTCCAACCTGAACCTCGCCTGGCACAGCCTGAGGCCTTTTCTTCTTGTCTGGTTGCTGATTGCTATTCTGTTAACATATCTTCTGAAACATAGTGAGAATTGCAGGTAAAATCTTGCTATTAACTTCGGATGAGCTAGGATTTTATCCTAGGTAGCTTATTTAACTTTCAATATAACATCTTGAAACATTTAATTAACCTGTTAAATGGACGTTAAAACTTAAGTATGATTTTCATATGGTGCTCTCTTTCCAACTTCTTTTTTACATCTTTTTTGTCTTCCTCTCTGCAATATTCCTAGTTTTCTAAAGTATTAAAATCTTCCTGCTTATGTAAGATTAGGAATGTATTCAAACATCAGCATCTCTAATGTTTTCATGTAGTCTTTAAAAAATTGTCCTTCTAAAGGTATTTTCTTATTGTTCTATATAGGCTTTCTGAAATGAATTCATATAGACCATGGCATTATGAAACTTTTTGAATAGCAGTACACAGGAATAGTGAGATTCCTTTTAATCAGGTGACATTTCCTACTATTGGTAGAAATAGAAACCATTCTTTGTATAAACTCCACTTGAAAGCAGCTGGATTTCTTGAGATTCTCCCCAGCACTCACGTACTGTGAAAAGCTGTTTTGGGACAGATTGGTTTGTTTCATAGCTCAGCCCAGAATGTTTGGAGGTCAGATCCTGGCTTCAGGGCGTGGGCAGCAGAAAGGAAAATGGTGCTGAGGTATCGCGTCTTCTCCATTATCTGCCAAGGGGTCACTGAGGCCATTGTGAGCAGTAGCTGATAGACGTCATTTCTCCCACCATGCAGGATGTGAGATGAGAGGAAGCTCAGTGTGCTCTCATTACCTTCTGCTGAGGGAGCTCAGGGGATGAGCTGGGAGGATCTCTGTGCACAAAGGGTGTGTTACAGAAAGGGCTTTCCCGCTCGTCTCAGCTCTCATTTGCTATCTGTTTGAGAGATGTCTTGAACTCTACTGGTCTGCCGGGATGGGCGTGGCACACCAATCTCAGCAGTGCAGTTCAGCATAAACTGCCTTGGAGAAATGGTGCGGGGTTCAATTCCCATTGAACATAACATTTAGCCAGGTTCATGTTAATGGATAGATTGCAAGGCTAGTTAACAGGGAGATGCATGGAGACCTTTTCTGTGACCAGACGGAAAGATGTGCATTTTAAATCTAGGTCTAGCTACTGCTCTGACTGTGGTACTCTCAGTCTTCACAGTAGCTTACTTCAGTGGATATTTGTATATGTGTACGGTTACTAAATAAACCAGAATGAAACCAATTCACAACCATTATAATAATCTATAATTTTAAATTAGTTGTTACATTAACAGTCTTTTAATTCAGCTCTTGCTTAATCTGCCTTAGAAAGAACAAAAGAAAGTTAATACAAATAAGTTTTCTGCTCTAGGCAGTAGGGCTTCATAAATCAAAATTTTCAGGCAGGCAAACTGGCTGCATAAAAGATTGTTTAAGTGGGTTTTTTTGAACAAAAAGGTGAAAGCTTTTCTGAAAATCAAAGTTTATTTAATAATGAATATTTTAAAATGTGCTGAGACTTACTGTATTATTTATTACCACTTTACAATTTAAATTCATGCTGAACTTACAGTTTTTATAGATGATTAACTGTAGCCCATTAAAATGTTTCATTCTGTATTTGTTAAAATGGCCGTTTAAGAAGCAAACTCCCCATTTTTCTGCAGAGCTCTGTGTTCTCTTGCTCAAGTGAGTCGCAGTGTTGTTATTGCCTACGATGCTTGGCCAGGCTGCTAAAGTGGCAGGTCTCAGTTTGCCAAGCGTAGCTCCATGAACTTGCTTCCAGGCGGGCGCGGCTTCGCAGTGGGTGGCACTCTCGGGTCGGTGTCGGGCACCGTGCGCCACTGGTGCCGTCCGCGGGGTCTCGAGCGCCTTGGGTAGGACTGACGGCTCTGCAGACGTCCCCAGCTGATTCATCCCTGCAACTTCCCGGATGGAGAAGACCTGTCTGGTGAACTCTTAGGTCACAAAAGTAAATCTGACAAGTGAACTGAGAGCTGTCCCGAGAGAACTGTGGAGAACTGAGCGCTGGGTGACTCTGGGCCTCTCTAGGATGTTGCTGTCAATTTCACGCCTGCAACTGGTAGTGGCTGGTGATGTACAGTACTTTGTGTGTCATGCTGTACCACCTGAAACATGTTGTCTTTTTATTCATACTTCTGCCTCTCTGTTGGTTCTTGAATGTATTTGAATGTCCTTTCATTTTATGGCTTTGTAGAACTGTAAGTGCAGAAGAATTTATCTAAATGTATAGAATGTATATGTATAGACTTGTACTTGAAGTTTCTTTATAATGTAAATGCACTGCAACTGCTTATTATTGTTATTTCTTTTGAAATGCATTATCATTAGAAGTTTACATGGACAGGAAAGCAACACAGTATGATACTTCTAATAACTTATTTATTTGCAAAAATTATAATATTTTTTGAGATGTAGTTTCAGATATTTGTATTAGAGATTGTTAATACTGTAGCAGTGTAGAAATTAAAATCCGTATTCTAAACTTTGTTCTAGTTGATTTTTTAAATTTTTTTTAGCATGTAGAAGTCAGTTCATACAAGCATTCAGCATATTACACCAGACTGGTATCTGTTTACAATGCTATACTTTTTTATCTAGAATTATTTCACAAATTAATCTTGAGGTCCCCTGTAACATATTTACTCTTGCCCAGACAGCCTTTTCATATTTCTTAATATGTATTGCATAAAAACCAGGTAGGTTTGAGTAGTAATAATAATGGTTTATCAAGAACAGAAAACACAGGTCATTAAAGAGAATGTCAGCATGTATGAAAAAAATTGCATTACAGTGATCCTGAAATAGATGTTCCAGTAGTAGATGTTTCAGTATTTGGAACATGATTTTTTGTGGTATTAACCTTTGAGAGGGGTGGAGGCAGAGAACATCCTCTGGCTGTCCTTTGCTATGTGACTAACAATGACATTGCAGCTATGAGGATTTTGTTGCCATGACAGTATGATAAAGCAGTATGTGAGCATTCACACCTACTTCTTTTGAATTAGGAATCAAGTGGTTGTAACCCCGAGGAGCTTAACTGCATCTAAAGCTTAAATCGTATTAGTCAGATGTATTATAATGGAGATGGAGATCTCCTAATCTGAAAGTCACAGAAATGGTCTTCTGATCAAAATTTACAGGACAGGATTTATGTGTCCTGGCCCTCTACCAAGGTTAAGCCATTCAGATTTCTGTAGAAGCTAGTGGAAGAATATCCACTGATCTCAACAGGAGTGTGATGGGACATAGGCACTTGTGTATTCTGTTCTTTTTAATTTTGGATTTACCAGGAAAAGAGTGAGCTGCAGCCTTCCTGTTAGTACTGTCTGGGCGAGAGCCTGTGCTTGTTGTGCATTAGCTGTGGCACGGTGGCACGCTTCCTCCCGGCTTAGCAGGGTCAGAACACCTGGAAATCTCCAGTAGTACACCACTACTGCATTATACTGGTTTGAATTCAGCAGACTTGTAGAAACTCCCTTTGCGTATCTACAAAAGTAGCTTTAATTTCTGAAATTAATCTAGGCCCAGTGAGACATCCCATTAAAAGTAGGCAGGGTAGATCATCCCTCACAGCTGCTTGAATATTCCTAACTTGAAGTGCTGCCATCACTGAACAACTTTGATTTTCATATATAATCGCTTGGTGGTTTGTGCTCATACTACATTCATAAGATGGCACTTTGCCTGCCCTGAAGTGGCTGTTCCAGATTTGGTAGAACAAATTGGAAATGACAAGAAAGAAAAGATTCAAATGGGTGTCCTGCTCCACACACCAAGCACCCTCCTGCACTCGAAAGAGAATCCCAAATCCTGCGTGTGTAGTGACATTTGCATGCCTTTTAATTTATCAGGTATGAAGCTGAATAGTATAATATAGACCTTCAACTCATGAAGAAAAGAAACAAATTTCATTACCAAAGACAGCAAATTACATTTTATTCTGTAAATTAAGTCTGGGATGACCACTAAGATTGAGACTCATTCAGTGACAAAACAGAGACACTATTGTGGATCTTGCAGCCGACACTTGCTGCCAACTGAAAGCAAGTATTTAACATTACTTCTGTTTTCATTCCAACTGAGGCGATATTACTGAGAATAAAAAAATTGAATTCTTGCCAGAAGGAGTCTTTTACAGTGATCATCTCTGGCTGGGGCTCAATTGATTTAACCTTCCAATCTCTACATAATATCCAGCCAACTCTTAACAAAAGACTTATGTCTCTAGAAAAAAAAACCAAACTGGAAACAATTCCTCTAGAGGTTCTTAAATAGACAAAGTATTTTTGAGTTCATGAGATATAAACACTTTGTAACATTTTTGTACACTTGAGAAATGTTCCTTTAAATAATTTGAAGATTTATTCATTTATTTATTTATTTCTTCCGTTCTTACTATGATAATAGAATGCTTGAAAAGGTGTTGGAAATGCAGAGAACAATGCCCATACAGTAAATATGCTGGTATTGAATCTTTAAAAAGGTGATCGTATCTCAGGGTTACCAGAAAGAGAGGTACAAACTAACTCTGCTTAAATGGAAAGAGTAGCTGAAATATCACACCTGCATGTTCAGCTCCATTTTATCCATAGGTAGTGTCCACTGTTGTCTATTATAAGTGTCACCGTGTTCATACTTGCTACAGAAGTTTTTGGGTTTTTTTAAATCAATAAACATAAGTAGTTACTGGTGGTAGAAATGTGTCACTGTTATGTGCAACTTGAGTTGGAAAAAAGAAAAAAGAGGGCATGGTATTTCCATTTCTCAACCCTTTTAAATTGAAATATTGTCTTAAGAGCCATATCAGGCGGTGATGCCATCATATTTTTATTTTGCCATAAAACCAAACATAAACTACTTTTTAGATTATTATTTCCCCACAATTTCTTTGCTGTGTGAAAATAAGTCTATGGTCTTGGTGATTTTCTCAGTTGTCTCAGAGCCCTGCTATTTTACAGATCAGCAGTAGTCCACAGCTGGAAGAACACTTCATTGTGATATTCCTAAATTGGTGCAATGGCTGCAGTCTTTAGAAATAACTTTATTCTCCCAAAAATTGCACAATGAAGATAAAATACTCTATACTAATACCTTTCATGAATGCTCTTGCCTCCTAAAAATATCTATTATGTGTGAATGGGTCCATGTGGTTTGTTTGTTTGTTTCCACCTGTATAGTTACTGAAAAACTAATTACACCCTAGCCTACTGAATACAAATTATTTTGTGGTTTCAGATACATGAGTTCCTTGAGTTTATGGCAAGTTTGTAGTCAACTTCCTTGATCATTAACTTCAACTCTTAGCCGCAAATATTTGTGAGAAACATACAGTGACTTCACCTTCTGTCTGAAGTGAGCATTATACTTCAGAATATCTTTCTGAAGGCATTCAATGTTTAAACATGCCTCTCTTAGTTCTGCTTCCTTCTGATCTTTGCAGGATGCTGACACAGAGGGAACAATCATGACATCTCTTGTAAATAATGTCAGGTTGTTCTCTTTTCACTCCCCTGACTCATTTGAACACTTGCTACAATCCTTGAGCTGTTAAACAGCACTAAATTGGAGGTAAATCAATTGCCTTCCTATGGTCTGTAAAGTATTCAAGGTTAGACTGTGCAGGGGGCAGAAAGCCAGCAGAGAACAAGGGAACCAACACTGTGTTAGGTGAAGAGTGAGTGGCTTTAGGCACGTGCCAAGCGTACTATGTAGGAGGTATGTTAGGGAACTGAAAAGGAGACTGTGTTTCTGAGTCACTGCCTCCTGGATGGCTGCTGTGCTTGTGACTGGAACAAACTTGCTATTTAGCCTTTGGTATTGAGAAGACACATGAGACGTGCTTCACTGATGAGAGGTACCGTTTATATATCTGCTCTTGGTTTTCAGTTCTGGGCACACTATGTGCCTGCAAATTGCATGCTTCTACATGTTAAAGGAATTAACACCTTCAGCCAGTGTTTTAATGTAGTTTAATTCTGACATGTCAAGGACTTCTTGGAAGAAATAGCACCTTGGACTGATCTGATTCCATCTTGAGAGCACAAATGTTTCAAGGAGCAGAAGTAAATCTATTTAGGGTTTTGGGTGCCCTCCATAAATAGTTCTGGCAGCTCATTCAGTCCAGTCTCCTGTCTTTCTGATGTCATCTTCTCCAGCATAGCCTGCATCTTCTAATTCATTCTGCGCTATCTCATTACACAAAATAAAATATGTATGAAAGATAAATAGGAGTTACGTAGGTGAGCCAGCATACTGAAAATCTGGGACCTCTCCTTCCTTACTGCAGTCTTTTGTGACAGTTGTGGGAGGAATGTCAGACCAGCAATTCTGAGGAATAGCAAAACTGTTGGTCACCAACACTGGTCTAAAAGTTTCCTGACTGAAACTGTTTGAAGGGAGTCTACTCAGGGATGTGTTTCTTGTAAGTGCTTGCTGAAAATTTCAGTCACAAGCCCTTTTTCCCAAGGCACCTTGGGGCAGTCTTTTTGCTTTAAGATGATTGTGTGTACTTTACTTCAGAGGTGACGCTTAAACCTTCAAGGTATCTTGTGCTAATGCTAGATTTATACCTTTTGAAGGGCTTTAACCTTTCTGTGATTCAGTTATACTCCCATTACAGGCCCATAGCGTCCCTTCAGTGATGATCTTTCTTCATTGTGTATTTCTTATTTCCCTGAGACTGATGTATCTAAAAATATTCATAGCCCAAGTAGAATTACCTACTATTTCCTCTGGTTAAGAAAAGTTATTACCCTGTATTTGGTGATTGTAAGTATGGAGGTTTTTTGATCAAAGCATGCTTAGTTTCAAAGCTGTGAGACATACAACAAACCTTAAATTGGAGGAAGGGGTTAAATTACTTCATTATTTACTAGAACCTCTGAGACTGTAACAGGTGCATATTGAATGAGATAATGAGACATGTTTAAAGTCAGCTGCAGACAAGCTATTATTTCAGTATGTCTCTCTGAGAAACCACAGGTAGAGAATTACTCGTCCCATGATGATGGCTGCTGCCCTGAGCACTAACCAGTGTCGTCTTGTACAGCTTCTCGTCTGTGAGAAACTGAGAAATAATTACCATGGAACTACCCTGAGCTCTAAATAGCTGTTATTCTTTAGGTACACTACTTACCGAGAGGTTTCATCTGCAAATAATACCTCTTGAGACTGTGCGCAGGCAGGATGTGATAATTTACAAAAGCCCTTAAGAGATTGTATTTTGAAATGTCACAGCTGGGTAGGTTTGCAGTTCACAGTAGGCTTGGAGATACAGATCCTGGGGCCAGATCCTTTGCTGCCATGCCTCAGTGGAATCGTGCTGACTTACACAATTTTGAAGACTTGACTTTTAAAAGAGTTTTTCTAAGAATAGTTCAAAATTTGAATAGGTAGTATGTGTGAAATGGTGATATTTTTCCTATTTTAAAGTAAAATAATTTTAATTTATTTAACAAGCTTCTCTAATGAAGCTGGAAAGAGTGAGGGATTTTCTTCTGAACTAGTTTTAGAATAAAAATTTTTCTGAATATTCTAATAATGTGAAAATGCAGTTTTCTGTGAAAATGCAGTTTCTGTTAAAAATGCATCATTTTGCTAGGACATTCTTGGCTAGTATGATCCCCAAGTCCTGAGAATGGGGATAGGGGCATAGGGAGGAGGGTGAAAGAAGGTGAATGAAAAGCTGTGTGGCCTCCCCAGCTGTGAGCAGATAGTGGAAGCTCCCACACCAAGACAGCCAAGGAAACAGAGAGTGGCCACAGGGAGCAAGGGATGGTTATAACAATGGTCATAAGATCTAGAGGAAAGATATCCTGAGTCTTCTGCCCGGCAGACAAAAGGAGGTATTGCTTCTGGATGACGAAGAGGTGAAGGATTAATTAATCCCCAAATTGGGAAGAATACAGTCTCATTCAATGAGATTTCATTGTATTAATTTTACCTCATTCTGTCACTGACAGAGTAATCTTTTGTTCTGAATTAATCTGTTTCCTTCCAATAAAAAGGAACGTGATAGAAACTACTTCTATCTTGTCATGTCATCTATTTTCTTTCCTGGTTGGTGCATCTGACTTGGAATTTGGAGAACAGTGGCAGGAGCTTAAACGAGGAACCAACAAACCCTTCTTCCTGCGTTTTTACTGCGTATCTCCAAAGGAGTGTTTGGCTTGTTCTGTGCATCAGGAGATTAACCCTGATTCACCTTAGCTCTGTACTGAGAAAATTCTCTAGGGTCCATCTGAAACACCAGCACAGCCACTCCCCTGAAGCCTTTCGGTATCCCTGAAGTAGAGTTTCATTAGAATCCAGCTATTTGAGTTTCACCTCTGCCAAGGATTTGGCTTCAGACTCTGGTAGCTTCCAATGCCTTCTGATGCAGGGGCAGATCTTCAAAAGGAACCAACCACTGCCATGAATCTGGACTCTTGCAGTGGTTCGTGCCTTCAGTCTGGGGTGTAGACAGAGTTAAAATAATCCCTGTTCTAACATTTCACCCATCTCATTTTTTACCAGTATGTCCTCTGGTAAGAATGATTGACTGAAAGAACCATATTTTGTTCTCAGAAGCTTAGACAGAGGCTTAATGTTGTGATAGACAAGAAACTGGCTGAGAAAACAAAGGATGAAGTGACAGCAAGACCTGTTTAGAAAGTAGGAACAGGGGATTTAACAACAGTGCACAGTAAAAACAAGCTAGTTCCAAAGTATAAATGCTGATCTTGCATGTCTGAGGTAAACAGAGAAGGTTTCCATGTTTCCCAGATTTTTTTTTCTGACACCTAAAGTGGACCAGATGATCATTTGGTGGGAATTCATGTGGTGCCAAGAAAGTGAAGTTGCTGGTTTACAGCAAATGAAATGTGGCCCTTTGCTTTCATAATCCACATCATGTGTATTTCTCTTTTCTATATTGCTTTAAGTTTTCTAAACTGCGTCTCTCTAGACCATTCTTTGGAAAGCTGAAAGAAATCAGTGACTCTCTCATTTCATTGTACTTGGCCTTACTTGGTTTAAGGCTATAGCAAATACAGTTTTTCCTCTCTGCTATATGTGAGTCCCTTCTGATACTGAGAACATTATATAGCCTTCACAAAGGATTGATGCTGTTTATTGGACATAAAACTAAAGGGGACGCTAAAAACAATTATAACAAAACAGTATCTGCAGACAAATGGCTTTTCTGACACAAAACAATAGAATGAGTTATTGTTGTAAGTGTCAATTAATGCTTTTAAAATGTTTTAATTGCACAGTATCTATTTCAGACTCTTGAAATGCAGAGGTAATTTGGGCTAAAAGAAGATATGATTCACAGTCAATATGTAAGCTGTGACTTGACAAGGGGCTTAATAGCTGCCTGAGGCAGATCAGAATGTGTGATAATGAGAATCCAGCAGAAAAACACATCGTGGAACTGAACTTCAGAGTTTCCCAGGGTAAACGGTGTCAGTGACTAGCTGGTCATGCTCCTTCCACAAGGCAAAAAGGCAGAAGTGGTCAGTCTTGACAGCAGTGGCTGCTGCAACCTTGGAGTTAGTTACAAAGTACTCATTTTTGAAGTAAATATGTGCATGCATTCACAGTCATAGTCATTTATGTATGTACATACATCCATATATAAAACCTTTTTTTTGAATGCAGTTTAGTGAAATGCATTTTAGCATGACAGAGAAGTGGGATCATGATAAAGCCTTCAATTTACTGTGCTCTGTTGTCTTCTTATGTCCCTTGCCAGGTCCTTTCTGGGAAGCTGTAAAAAGAAAATTATTTGCTGGCTTAGGTTTGGACTTAACTCTGTTCCCTTCATCACTATTGTACTCTTCTCTGCAGGGGATCATTTTACATTTTCTTAATTGCAGAGAGAGATCCTGGTGTTGGCAGTGGTTGTACTGAGAAATGGATTTTAATAAAGTGCAGTCCACTTACTGCACTGGAACTTTAGCATTTGTAAGCTGAATAATAGCATCCTGTCATGTTGATGTTGATGGCTTTGTCACCAAGGGGACAGATTTATTTGCACCCATGGATTTTATAGGAAGATTGTACTTTAAAAATGTTTTTTCATGTTGCTTTATATCCACCTGTATTTTTCTGTTTGAGAACACTGTTACTTGGAAGTAAAATAAAAGGGAAGTTTTTGGCTGGACATGAAGGTGAGAGTCCTTTCAAGTAACTTTAGACTTTTATGCTGCAGATGTTTGCAGTCGGGGCAGGTACAAAATCTTCCCTTTAGAAGCAGGGGAGATAAATGGGTGGTTCATTTAACCTTTTGTAGACACTAAATTTTAATTGAGATGAATCTCACTCTAGCCTCTTTGGCTATAAATACCATACTGTACCTGGCTCTGCAAACAGTATTCCTAGAGGCACACTGATAAAGAACTCCACACTGCTCATAGGCTGCCCCATCAGGAGGAGACTGGTTGTATCCCTGCTGCATATCAGCTTTCATTGGAGAAACTCTCCAAAAGAGATCACTCTCCAAAACTGATCACTTTCCAGGGCTTGTAAGCCCCACTTGGAGCAAACAAAGGAAAACATTGCAGATTATCTCTAAAGGAAAAAACCAATCCTATATTTTTCAGGATATTGTCCAAGAGAAAGTTAGAAGTTCTGTGTGTCTTAGAGGCTTCCTAAGGAGTGACATGTATGTGACTGTACTTTCAGTTCATGCTTGTTCATGTCCTCTCTCCAATGACTTTTCGAACCAGTTGTGAATTTCAGCCACATGAAAAAGAGACAATAATATTTCAAAGATACTGTATTCTTTTTTCTTTTTTTTTTAGAAAATTTGTTCTTGAATACAGAAGAAAAAGCCAAGTGAATGTTACCATAAAAGAAAGGCAACACCATCAGCTGGTCATGTACTTGCCCCTGGCTAAACTGGGGTACACACGCTGGCTGCCCTGCCAGCACCAACAGGCTCTGGACAAGCCACTGCACCTTGCTCTTTCTCTAGCTGATACCTAGGGGATGCTATTAAAAGCAAGGATTTCAGAAATGTAAGAGCAGAATCTCGGACTGCTGAGAGAGAAAGGCACGAGGAAGCTGCTGGGTCTGTGATGAAATGCTGAGGAGATAAAAATCCATAGGAATCCAGGCTTAAACTGATTGTTCTGCACATGTCATTCCTAATAACTTGTAATGTTGTAAATACTGTTCACTTCTAGAGGTCAAAGAAGGATCAGGAGAATTTGAGGGAATAAAATGTACATACTCTTCAGAAACTGGAGCAAACAGCTGACTTGCCTTCACCTGCAGCATCATTTCCTGCAATCCCCAGTTTCCTGCTATGAAATCCTCTTAGTATCCCTCTGAAACACAAGTGCAAAGAAAATTGCACTCTGTGTGCACTTCTATTTAGCTAACAGAAAAGAGGTAATCTCTGCTGCCTGGGTATTGTCCAAATGTTATACTTAATGAGTCTACTTAAACACCTTAATGAGAGAAAAAGGTATAGAAAGACAGTTCCTCTGAGAAATTTATTACAGAATAAGGGAAAGCTCAACAGTAGAAATTCTGCAAGCCACAGAACACAAATTCAGTGTGGAAGGAAATCAACATCCAGGCTGAAACATCCATAAGAAAGAAAAACTGTGTTCCCTCACTGGTCAGGCTGGTTATAACCAACTCAAGCAACTGCTTACAGTCAGTGTGTGCCTGTCGCTATTGTGTCTGATGACTTAGACCTCCTCAGTCTTTGAGTTTGTTTTGGGTATTCAGAGCATCTCGTGGGCCTTGTGATGTTCTGCCTGTGTTCCCTGCGCTGTTCTGCTCAGTCCTGATTCTCTGGCCTGTCTTATTGACCAACTTCTTGGCCCTTCAGCTTGAGACTCCATGACCCAGGAATTAGTATAAATAAGTTAATTTCATGCTGTATTGAACACTGTGCATAAAACACAAGACTTTTTTTACACTTTTAATGGTAATGGTATGGTTTTTTATTTTGTTTTTGTCCTTTGTCTGCTTCCTCAGAATAAAACTTTCTGTTTGCCCCTTCTAGACCTTTATTGTGTCCATCATTCTTTTTATCTGTGCATTTGCTTTCTGTCTTTATGGACTCTTGTACTTTTTAATGAGCCTAGGCATTTGACCTGTTTTCCACCTTAGAACAGATGCAGTAGGCTCTTCCCTAAAATTGAATGTTCAAGATGTTATTGCCCTTTTGTGTGGAGCTCTAGAACACCCACCATGGCAGACACTCTGTGTGTCTGTGCTCAGCAGTATGAGGTTTTCTCTTTGAGATCTCAAATTGGTTCAAAAGCCAGTGTCGAGCTGACACAAACTTCAACAAAGTGGTGTTCTGTTCACATCATTCCCTTTCCAGAAATTCTTTTTCACTGTGTAGACTGTGAATGAGTCCTTGTTTTTTAATAGGTACATTAAATCCTGCTCTGCAAGCTCTTACAAAATGTTTTCCCCTAAGAATATAACAGTTCTGGCCAAAGTCTGATTGCTTAAAATACACACATCTTGCATGATGTTTCAGAGGGCTGCAGGTGTACATTGATTCCAACTATGATTTTCAGTCTTTGGCCTGTAGAAATCCAGGAATTCCTGAATTTTCCTCTGTCCTTCATTGGCTTACGGTTTAGTTATTCTCTATTCTGTAAAACTGTCTTCTGTTCCTTCTAACTCTTGCAATCAGATCTGGTTCTCTTTTGCTAGTGTTAAATAATCTCTGTCTTTTCCCAGGTTAAATCAGGACTGTTGATTGGATTTTTTCCCTTGATCTTGACATCTGATCCTCATTACAATTTGTTCTGGCACAGTGATTATAATAACAGTATATGGTGTATTTTGAGTTAAGACAAGTTGTAGATCTGCTATACATAGCTCAGAATTTCTTCCCCTCTGATCAGTTTCTCTTGTAAGGCTGGTCCCTCCCAAGAGTACTTTCTTTCTCCTTTATTATCTTTCGTGCTGCCTGATCACTGGCTCAAACTTCAACAGTTCCCTATGCAAACCTGATTACATGAAAATCTAATGCCTTGCTCCCAGCAACAGTTTAAAAAATACCCACTTCAGGGCCATCGTTCTTTCATGTTGTCTTCCCAGGAAACACAATAGTCGCTTGAACATTTTCCCCTTGCCTGACACATTTCTGGAAAATGTCACATTTCTTGCAGTTTTAACCTCCTGCCTCTCCAAGAAACACTATATTCACTACTTCTTTCTATTTCTAAAACCTTCTCTCTCTTTCTGAATCTACTTTTTCTTATTCTCTTGCTCCTTGCATCAAGGAGTATTCTTTGGCTTGGGAGCTTTTTCAGAATTCAGAATTACAGCTTTTAAGCACAGTGAGTCATTACTACAACAAAAGGTAAAAAGAAAGACAATGTGAAGAAATAGTACATTAGGGAGGAGGACAAATCTATGTAGCCCACTCTGAGCCTGCCTGCAGACAGCTAACTCTGACAGGATTGCTCCAAGCCAGCAGATTTCAGTCTCTGTCATGACCTCTTGTCCTCACATGCAGTCTATAATCACCTGCCCTTGAGAAAAAATACTCACTTGGTCAGAAAGTCAGAAACATGGTAGAGAAGAATTCCGGACCCTGAAGAGGAGCTAAACAGTCCTCTGTGCCAGAGAAGGCATAGGTAATTATTTCAGCTATTGACAGAGTTATAGATAGTTTTAAAATATGAAACCTTTCTCAGCTGTTTGTAAAAATACTAGTTGGATGAAAAAAAAAGAAAAAGATAACACTGTGCTGTAATGTGATTGTGAAGAGGATCTGTGCTTCTGGAGACTGATGCTTCTTAAATTATGGAGGGTTAATATGTGTGTGAAAGATACATTTAAACCCCAAGAATCACATTAATTGAAGAAAAATTGCACTGCTACCGTAAAAGCTGATCCCAAAATGTGCTGTTCTGCATCTGCAGGATGAACCATACTAGTGACTAGTGTGTTGTTAGCAGCAATAAGTATCTCTTGGGATGGTTGTTATTGAAAGCCTTGAGACAAAAGAGATTAAAGAGACAAAGGGTTATGGTCCCAGCTAAGACCCACAGCTATTTTGAAAGGTGCACCTCATTCAGCAACAGAGACAGGGACTTACCAAAAGCTTTGCAGGCATAACTAACAGCAGGAGGTGAAGCAATTTAATGATGTGAAAGGCAGCTTCTATAGGTGAAATATGGAAGATAACAGGTCTGGGAGAAAGGGTGCTTCACTTTTTAAAAAATTATTTATTTTTTCCAATAGCTGACAACAATAGCAGGAAGCAGCTGGAAGTACCTGAGAGTGAGTGACAGTGAAGGAGCCAGGATGAGCCACAAATGACAGTAAATAAGAAAAGTGACTTGAAAAGGCTCTGGGCCCCTAGCGGCTCTAAGAATAGTAAATTGGGACAACAAAAGCAAGAGTGCACTTTGAAAGAAAACATGAATGTGCTCTTCCTCCTGGCCGCATCTGAACCCTTTCTCAACTTATAGATCAATGCAGAAGCAAAGATGTGTTGTATCTTTCATGTGGCTGTGCTGTTCTATAATAAAACCTGAACAAAAAGGTTTTGTTTACCAGCCTTCTAGTGAAGTGACATTTTTCAATCAGGAATCTTCTCATGTACCATTCTCCAGCCTACTGAAGCAGAAGGTTAGATCTTCCCTTGACATTGACAAAGCAGCACCAGTTTCCATCGGAGAGTCTCTAGCAGCTCACTTCAGAAGTGAGCTTTGTAATGGAAATAATACTTAGTTTTTGAGTATGAGGAATAAAATCATTTCCATCAACCCAAGAGTTCAGTGAAAACTAGGTGCCACAATTCTGTGAAGTTGACAACAACTTTTGGTGGTGTCTGAATTTACAGACTTTGCAAATACACCTGGATTTGACTTATAAGCTTTCTCTCCTTGGATAAATAGCTTCACATCTGTATCGTCCTGCTTGCATAGTCACTTGGTTTTTAAAACCAGGTTTTGATAAGGCAAATAATATGCTAGGTGCCTTGTAAAGCACCTAGAAACAACTTTCTTAGTCAAGGAGGGGTTCTTGCCCTTTTTTCTGCCACTGGCAGTCTCAGAAGCAGCTTGGGTCAAAGTACTGTGGGTCAGGGATTTTTGTTCTGACTCAATGTACCTACTTTTACAATGTTCTCTGTTTAGTGAATTACTTATTTTTGTCTTCATATCATTATGTTGTTTTAGCACCTCCTTAACTGGAGACTATTTTGAGGGGCAGCAGCCTCAAAGAAACTGTCAGCAGCATGGATATCTCATCTGAGAGCAAAACTCCCTTCTCATTGTAGTGATCACAACTTGCTCACATCTGAAAACCTTGTCTTCATTCACGAAAAAAATAAACCCTTTAACTAAGACCTCCGGTTACTGCTAGCCCCTCCCCATGTAGACCCCAGCAAAGACACCAATAGCCTTTCTGATGCTTCTCTCCTATGTCTGAATATAATTTCATGGAAAATTAAATATGACAGTAGAACTTGCCAGTGACTATGAGGTGAATGATAAGTCTTCTCTCTGCTCCCCAGTACATTCGGTGTTCATAGCACTGAGCTTGGCAGAGCTGCTGGGTTTGCTTATTTCCTTTACTCTGAGCCAAGATTCTTGGTAGTGCCAGGACAATTTTAGAAGCAAGATGCACTCAACTGAACTTCATCTATGAAGAGATGAACAGGTGCTTATAGCTGAGTTGTGAAGTCCATATATTACCTTGATGGTTTTTTTCTGTCTGAAATAGAGCTGGTTTTGAGTAAGGACTTTTGGCCACTCCTGAGATTTCAGGAAGCCATCTACTCCTGAACTGATTCATTCAGGGGAAAACAAAAATGCAGAGAAGATAGAACCAAGATCTGCAGTATGCAGAGTAATTTTCAGGTGGTGCCTGCAGCTGCAGGGCCTGTTGTTGCAGTGTCAGATTTAAAGACCTTTTCCTCCTGAGGACACTAAGCGCTGTTGAACATGGCTCAATAGGCCTGGGCCAGGCCCCAATACATTGCAGAGATTTGGGTCTTCTGTGGGGTGCCAGGGTGATAAGACACTTTTCAAAAATATTTCACTACTTTTCTGTATTCTGCACGTGTTCAGGGGTAAGGTGCAAGCACATTGGAGGTGCCCACTGCCCTAGAGAATTGCTCAGACAATCTCACCCACCCTGCCACTCTGAAATATCCAGCTTTTGGGCAGATCTCTGGGTAATGTTCTTAATTATTTGTCTGGCCTTAAAGAAGGCCTGAACCACATGCTGGCTCCTAGCAAAAAGACCAGTTTGGTTTCAAGGGTAGTCATAGGATACGCAAAATCTTTAAAATTCTTGACTACTGTAAACACCTGAAGGACAAGGAGGGAATAAAGAGGGGGTAAAAAAATAGGAAGCTGTTTCCCCTATACGTTGCTCCTCCGAGAAAAAGGAGAAAAAGCCAAAGGTGTGATTTTTAGTTGTTTCAAGTAGATGGCCCCGAAGCACAGAGGTGCCTGCATTACTGAATATATCCACTAGGTTGGTGTCCTGACCAGCAGCACTGTCATATCATAAACCCATCCTATGAAATACACCACAGAGAATATGTATTGCAAGTGAGGTATTGCAGGTGCAACCCAGACAAAACACCACTATTACGAGAGCAGGTAAATCCACATTTTAATTAGCAACTATTGTTAAACCAATACAATGAATGTTTATAACAATTTTCTTTTAACATGCTCTGGTCTTTATCTCAACCTTTGGTTCCCTGTTCAGGTGCCAAAAAAGGACTGTGATGGCTTTAAGCCCATCTGGAGACAAAATACCACCCCAGCTGCTCACTCAACCCCCTTCTCCCTGGTAGAACAGGGAGGAGAATTGAAGTAAAACTTGTATGTTGACACAAGAAGAGTTTGATAATTGAAAATAAAGTAAAATACAATGATAATGGTAAATAATGGTAATGATAATAAAAAGAAAACAAACCATTGATGCACAGTACAATTGCTCATCACCTGCTGACCGATGCCAGATGTCCCTTCCCAAATTCAGATTGGCTGTGCTTCAAGGTAACTCCCCCCGTTTATATACTGGGCATGATGTTCTGTGGTGTGGGATATCTTTTTGGTCAATTTGGATCACCTGTCCCTGCTATGCTCTCTCCCAGTATGTTCTATTTTGTGCATCTCTTCACTGGCAGAGCATGAGACAAGGAAAAACAAAAGTCCTTGACTTAGAATAAAATGACTTAGCAAAAAACCGCATCAGTGTGTTATCAACACCTCTCTCATTCTGAATCCAAAACGCAGCACTATAACAGTTACTGAGAAGAAATTAATTCTATTCTAGCTGAAACCAGGACACTGAGATAGGTAAAATAGTTTTTAAGCAATATCCAGAATGCTTTGTGCCATAATATCCTCTCTCAAGCCTGCTAACTCAATGGATTTTAACTTCTCTGTGGTTTGCTTACATTGCATGACTTCAAGTTATATTTCAGGGATGGAATACAGCTGGTGCACCTACCTGTGTAAAGAAGTGATCAGGAAAGGTTATGAGGAATCATGAAGTAAGGAGCTGGCGGATAGGGAGTTCTATGAGGAAGACATGGACATGGACAGGGCATGGACACCCTGACATACGATCAGTGCATTTAGTCTACAGATTTTGAAGTTTACAACCTGCAAGGCTGAAGATGTGTCACTTGACACACTCCAATTGAATTGGAAGCGTCAGAGACCCCATACCGCTGTCCAGATCAGCAAAGGCATAAATCAGCAGGAACCTGGCTGGAGCATCTGAATGGATATCCATACTGCTGAGTAGTGGCTTGCAATAGGAGTAGGTCTGTGGGGTGAAACAGTTGGCACTGGGGTTCCAATGTCCACACTATCCAGGGTGGGGGCGTGGAGGGGGGTGGAGGAGGCTATTAATGCCATTAGTGGTTGGAGCCCACTAGATACAACCCAGAAGCCTGTCTTCTGGTTTAATTTAGTCTGACAGCAAGCCATCTTGTGTATCCTGAGACAACTCCACAAAGCAAACAAAAATAGGATTGATAGGGTGACTGACTTTAAAAACATTCTCAGAGGGTAATACCCTCCCCATTTCTCTAACGATATATAACAATAAGCTGAGTGGAAATCATTCCCATGAGCAGGAAGAAGTTTGTTTAAGAGGTGAACTAATACTCTTGGGGAACAAAGCAGTGCTTCTTCCAGAGATCTCCATTTAGGATGTTGAAGTATTTCTCACACAGCTGTTAACAATTTGTAAAATACCATAGACCCACAACTCCAGCAAACACTGATCACCTGTGCCTGGGTCTCTGGTCTCTGGCACCACAGACCTGATCCTGCTGTGAGTCCTGGGGTGATGCTGCATAGCCAGTAACATAAACCCGTTTCTATTTCCTCTGATCATTAATCACTCAGGATTTCATTGGTGCTTAATGATGATACTTTAGGCTCTCCTATAAAGACTATAAGATTTCGTGTACTTGGAGCCCTTCTGCCTTTCTAAGGCACTTACACTTTCTTTTTCTAGGAATAGCCTTGGTGATAAAACGAGTCACTTAGCCCTCTGCCAACAGTGAACATGATGACTGACTCTTAAATGGCACCTTTCATGCTAGGAATGTATAAACCTATGTGTGGAATCCTTCCCTGGCTGCTGGCTGTGCTGTCAATACGATGCCAGAGCCTTTCTACATGCACAGACCAGGAGGTCTGAGCGTGAGGATTCAACACTCTTCGTTACTGCCTTGGAAAGGATCTGTGTGTGAGGCTCTGACCTGGCTGGCAGGCATGAGTATTACACAGGGAGTTATGGTGTTCCTATGCCAGGGAACAGTAATGGTAGGGAACTGTGCAAGTCCTCTGGTGAGGTTCCTGCAGCCATGTCACAGGCAGCTCTTCTCATCCTTCCTAATGTGCCAACATCTTGATCCTCTAGCACATCAGTAGTTTCCTGAGTGCTGCAGAGATCCAGGCAGTTGAGCATGAAAAGGTAAGTGACATGCGCTTTATGGTTATTCTGTTCCTACTGGCTTAACATAAGCAATACTTGACTGTGTGCCTTAGAAGCATGAATTAATTTCTCAGGAATGTGGTGCCTAGCAGCACTAATATTAGAAAAAAGACTAAGTATTTGATATTGGTAGTTTATGGAACACTCTTCATGGACAGAATCGCAACACAAAAGCATCTGAGGAGCAAACAGTTCAGCCGTTCCTTCCGCCAGCCTGCCAAACACATCTTCAGCTTCTCTATGACAAAGTACCTGATTGAGAGAAACCTGTAAACTATAGAAAATTAATTAGAAAAGTAAAATTAAGCTTCATTTTTTCTTTTATGAAACTTGAACTTCTGCAGGGCTGATACACAAGTTCTTACAAGATAATATTGCAAGTATCAAATAAAAATATACTTCAGTTACAAGGGAAGTCAGTGTTTCTATAGCCAGAAGCAAGCAAGTGGGAGATTGAAGAGGATGGTGTCATTCAGTGTTGATGAGAGCCCTGGTCTTTTGAAAGCCTGTGCACATCTGCCCAGCGACATCAGTAGTTTTCTATTTAAAGTCAAGCACTGGTTCGCTGAACCTGACTCAAAGATAACTGCAGCTTGTTTCATAAAACTGGAAAATTAATCGGTGTGAAATGTATTGGAAAACAGAACGGTTATTCATATGCCTCAGCAGTTTCCTTATTAGGTAAAACAAGCTTTTGATTGTTCTCCCAGGGCATACAATACCTCAATATGCTGCAAAATAGGCTGTTAGAAAATGAGCCAGCACGACTTGCATACCTCAGTGACCACTTTTGTGACAAATGCAAATGAATATTTTGAATCCAAGGTCAAAGTCTAATCATCAAAATGGCAAAGGCTCAGTCACTAACTACTTTAGATGTACTCTTCACCCAACATCAACTGCCTGCCCTGGGCTGACTGGGACCCAGTGGGGTTTGCAGAGGGCAAGGACCACTGTTTATCCCTATGATGAGTTCCCTAGACAGCTACAATGAAAATTCTTCACAGCAGATAAAAGAGAAACCAGCATGAGATCAAAATCCTCCTATGGAAAAGGAAAGCACCACACATTAAAATAGCGGGATTAGAAGCTCATAAAACAAAAGGGTGGCTTAGAGTTCCAGATATATCATGTTACAAATGGTCTTTTACAGTTGGCCCTACTCCTTGGAACCACTGAATCATTTCCTACTTGGGCACGTTTGGAAATGTCAGCTTTTTCCAATTCAATTCTATCTGGTTGCATCAACTGAAAATTCAGAGTGGCTCAGTGACTAAGTGTGGTAAAGACAGTTGCATAGAATAATATAAATGAATTCATTTCCCAGCAGAACTAAGCTCATTTTAATAGTATCACCCCCTACCCTGAACAATGCTTGAATAAAAATTAAAAGGCAGGTCCTTTAGCAGGAAGGAAGTGTCCCTTTTTCAGTCTACATTGCTTTTCAGCAAGTAATGATAATAACATCCATAATAATAGGATGCAGGAGATCTGGATGCTCTCTGCCTCTATCCCTGAGGAATGGGGTGGTAAGAAATTATGTTGACTTAACCATATGTCCAGAAGGATTAATTTTGATTCTGTAGTCTTGGTATCAGCTGCTATCTCAAAGGAGATGAGTGGTGATGGTGATGTTTCTAGGCTACTGATTACTATCCCTTACCTGAAAAATGACAAGACCCCTGATTTTACATGTTTCCATGACTGACTACGGACTACTAGGAGAGAGAATTATAGGAGATGGTAAGACTGCTTTAAATACATCTTTACATCTGATCTAGACACAGATTTCCTAGCCCAAGATGTTATTTCATGGTGTGGGTTCATTCAAGTAATATTTGGGATGAGGTTAAGTCAACAGCATGTAGTGCATACCACAGCAAAATCCCTGTGCAAGCTGACAGAGCCTCTGTGGCCAGCAGCACCTGCACAGGCATCAGATCTTCTGAGCCTCAGTGCTTAACTTATGTGTCCATGTTATGTGGGCAATATACAAAACGGGATATGCTTGATGATTTCGGAGTGCAGACTAGTAATTTTTAAAACCTTGCCAGCCCCTCTGTGGTTTGTACCCTCTCTGGGGCAGCGCCGTGTGCCTGCTCACACCAGACACATCCCCCAGCAGCTGGCGGATGGGCTTTTTGTGCGGGCAAGCAGCTGGCCTGCCGCCTCCTGCCTCGTCCCCTTCCCCACAGGCAGCACCCAGAGCAGCTGCATGGTGGCTGATGCTGCTGTGCCACAGACCAGGTAGGAGCTTCTCTTTGAACAGTGCCCAACTGACCGGTATTTTGAGTGTCTGATTAATGGCACTAGTACAGACTAATGCAAAAACAACGTGATACAAATGAGTTGTAGTAATCTCCAAGTGAATGATTGCTAGTGTTTTGTTAATATTTTTAAATAAATCCAACACCACATTTCTACAAGATGTCTACATTGTGAGTGGACTTTTTCACCATACAAAGGGTTTCACTCCCCTGATGTCTGTCTGCAGGGGAGTAGAAAGAACTTGGCCACAAAGCAGCGTCCATGAACACATAATTTCCAGCATGACATTTACACCCTAACCATATTGTGTTTGCAGACATTCATTTGTAAAGATTTTCTTTTTCTCTTCCTGAAAAAATCGCATTTTTATGGGTAAAACAATCAGTGAAGGTGGCCACAGTGCCACTATACCCTTTAAATCATCAAAAATAAAAACTAACCTGAAATTCTACAAAGCACAGCTCATTTCTGGATGTTATCTATTATTTATATGCACTGTCGATTGTTCATTAGTTCTGGTCTGTTTTCCCATGTCAAAAATCTTGTTTTTCATGCCTATAATCATGCAGTAGAAAAAATAGTGTGATCAATGACCTCAATACAATGAAAAGAACCCATTTAAAATGATCTGTTTGCATACAGTCTAGAAGCTGAAAAATTCACATCCTGTTTCTGCAAAAAACCCCAACCCAACAACATTTCAGGCAAACAAAATTTATTTTCAAATAGAAATTAATTCTTTCTTACTGTTTTGAGTGAGGTATTTGAATGAATTCTTGCAAATAACACTAGGAGAAATTGGATGAGTTCATAAACAGCCTGCAAAAAAGGAAAAATTGCACATTTCTGATAACATATCCCTCTTCATAAAAATTGCAGCTAGTCCTATCTAACCAGGAGCTGTTTGTGAGCATTTCTCAAAGTGATGAATGGTGTCTCAGCATTTCCTTCCCGCTTTCTGATGATCTGTTATAATGACAGCAGCTTTTATCATATCTCTATTTGTGAGGGCCCCTCACTTTCTTCCTTCTTTTACTACAAAAGCTCTCAAAGGAAGCCTTTGTGTGTTAGGAGAAGCCAAATTAACATAATACGCAGCATCTATAAATAGTTGCTTCAAATTAGGCTTCTACAAAACCTTGAAGCAATATTTCTTTGATTTTTTTTTCCTATCATTGGTAAAAGATACAACCTCGTATAACATTTTTTCCTTCATAAAACATTAATGTTGTTCTGATTTTGTATATTCTTCTATGCTTTTATCCAGCCACAGGTAAAAGATTGCCAGTTCCTTGATACTGTATTTTGAATTTGTGCAAAAAAGACCTTGTTAGAAATATGGCATGTGGTACTGGCAAATTAATTACCAAGGGCAATGCGAAATTATCTGTCTTAAAGACAGATCCTGGAAAACATGGATTTTTCATAAGCTGTGCTCCTAAATTTTTTCAAACCTTTTGAGAATTGCTTCCAGATGTAAAAAAATTGAAAAGAACTCATAAGCTGAGAAGCATTACGACAAGGCTAATTAAATCAAAGTCTGTTACAAGGATCACGAGAAAATGTTAGGCACTATTTGCATATCATAAGGATCAAGTAATGAAATTATCAGATATCCACTGCAAATGAAATAACGGAATTATTTCTTTTTTTCACAGAATTCCCAACCAAAGTGCAAAATTCAATTCCACATAACAAGGAAGTTCAAGAGGAATTTAGAAAAATTCCTGGAAGAAAAAACCCTTAGGTTTTTTTAACAAGACAGTCCAGAAATAACCAGTAACTTGCAGATCTCACAGAGCTGAGGGCTTACACTAAGGGAAAGCCTACTGGTTGCATCCTTCTCCTCTTGATTTTTTCCTCTCAGACGTGGTTGGAGAGAGGCAGTGAGGCTGCCCTAAACACAGAGAGTGGTTGCTACGGTCTTAAATGTCTCAAGTGTTGCCCAGGCTGCAGTCTGGAGGCAGAGACGCAGTGCCACCTGGTACGTGTCGGGACAGGGTACGTGGGCATCAGCCCCAGGGCCCCTTCCCCACACCTCTCCTCTTGCCTTCAGGACAGTCCGGCGTAGACGTTGAGTTCCAGAACACAGCGTGGCTGTGAGATCTGTAGAAAACCATGGGTATTGCTGGCTGATGGAGGCAGTCGCCATTGAGCTGTTGGCACTGGGAGCGTCAGGAAGGAGGCAGCAGTTCCAGCTGTGCCAGGCGCAGCAGTCTGGCCCGTGTGCCGCTCGCTCGCTGCCTGCTGCGCTGGGATGGAGGGGGCTCCGCGCTGCGCTCCAAGAGGGGCCGGGGCTCTTCTGCCCCATCGTTATTTGTTTGGGGCTTTCTTCTAACCACCGAGGGCTGCAAAATGGTTTAAAAAATTATCCCTGCGAACTATACAGTCTCCTTTCCACATTAGCTGCTTACTAATGGCTGATATTAGCAAACACAGCAATACAAAACCTGCATAGGAACCACAGAAACACACCAGTTCTTCTAAAATATTTAATCTTTTTTTTTTTCTATTTGGTTTCTTTAACACTCAGGAGCTTCCTTTTTACTTTTTTCCCCTCGGCAATTTTAAGGACTTATAATTTAGTTTTTAAAGGAACAGCTTGGCTTTTCAGAATTGCATTACTCCAGTGACTAAGCACTGAGGGAAACGCTATATGACACAAGATGCCTAATTAAATCACAGGCATACTTCACTTTCTTGAGATTTTGTCCTGAGAATATTTTCCTGATCTCCAAAGCGCCTAACATTTTAATCCTGGCCAGGGAAAAGCAACCACCTCTAATCTAATCTAATCTAATCTAGGGTTTACAATAAACTAACTCATTACCAAACTCTTTGCTTTTTATTTCCATGGCAGTATACTACATTGCTATATCCTGGACAAATTACTGATCCCAGCTCATGTATAAACACAAAGGTTATTTACATAAAGTTTAGACTATAGTATCAAACAGCTACTCAAAGAATGCCTGTTTTGTTCAAATTAAGAATAGCAAGTGCATTGAAGAAATCCTACGAAAACTATTATTTCAAACTAACAAGGCTTCTTAGTAAATATTTTTTGAGAAAAGGCAATAGCTGAATAATCATGAAACAAGCTCTTTGTGTAGCCAAGCTTGCCATGCTTCTGAGACAGCACCATCTACATTAATTACTACTTCCCCTTCCCCATAACAGTCACTTCTACAGGAGGAATTTACAAAATTAAAATAGCCATTTTTTGAATAGCTGAATAGCACGATGGAAATTCTTTTAACACTTCCACTTCTGTAACTCAATACAATGACTCAAATGCAATGGACAAAACTTCTTAAACTGTGTTCATGGGAGATGTTTAAGAGCAGATGTCTTGCCCTGTTTTAATTTGACTGTCATATTCCAGGAACTGCAGAGTGA
>VWPU01017906.1:40273-51595 GCA_013398955.1 Callaeas wilsoni
TTTTTTTTTTTTTTTTTTTACAGCTTTAGAGGTTTTTTAATACTCTTGCCAGCCCTTGTTTTTTAAGGAGTTTAGCTCCTCTTTGTTCACTAGGGTATTCCAGCTGTACTGCCTCTCAGGATGGCCTCCTGCATGGCTGGGCTGTGCGTGTACTCACCATGTTTTATGGCTCTCAGTGTTCTTTGTGCCCAGTCCCATCAGCCTTTTCAGGGGCTGTATCTGCTGTAGTCACCTTGCACATTTATGGCGCAGTACATTAAAACCTGTGGCAGCTCCTTTTCCTGAAGGAGCAGGCTCAGCCTGACAGAATATGAGTTGTAGAGACACACAGGTGTGCCACTGAGGGTCATGGTTTAGCGACGGACTTGGCAGTGCTGGGTTAAGAGTTGGACTCTATGATCTTAGAGGTCTTCCAGCTTAAATGATCCTACGGTTTACTGATTTGAACCCAGACTTTCATTAATTATCGTTTTTCTCATGAATGTATATAAAAAAATCAACCCAATAATCTTTCCAAGTCTCTTATAACTTTGAGGAGAATGGGCTTTTGATAGTTTAATTCCACAGTGAAGTAAGTGCACACTTTGTGACTTTCTTAATACGAACAGTGTGAGCCACAACCCTAGTAGTGCTCTGCACACCAGTGCCATCCAGTCAGAGTACCAGAGCCCTTCATAGATGATCAATGAGTTATTCTGGTGGATGCAGGATTTCTCTGCGTAGCTCCTACCAATTAATTCTGCTCTCTGGGGAACTTAACAGCAAAACCCCCTTTGATTTCTGTGGTAAGTGCTTGAAAAATTCCACCTGCTATAAGGTGAGTGTGGAAGACATTTTCTACATGAAAAGGATAAATGCTAATTTTGGCTCTAAATTCAGGAGAAATTGAAGTAGATAGCATGAATATAGCAGAGTGTCCATGGATAGGATAGTTCATGTCAATAAGGCCATGAGAACATGCACTGTACCAAGTCTCTAAATGATTTTTCCACATCATTAAATATGCAAGTGTAATTAAACCCTATATCTATCAACCTTAGTCCATGTCAAAATGTGACTTGATTCAACCTTATGTCTCCAGTAGAAGTTGTGTGCCAGGCTATGTAAGAAATGCTCATTTAAAAGCTTGCCATCATCTCATAAAATAATATGTCTGAATAAATGAAAAAAATCTGTGTTTTCAGATTAGGAGATGCTTGTAATTCCCCTAAATATTTCTCAGGAGGAGAGGGCTCTACCTCACCTGTACCTGAAACAGTCTCTCTGGGGTTTTTTATAACCTTAATAATAAATCTCAGCTTAAATGTGTTCAGTTTTGAATGAGATAAATTTCTTTCCAGAAGTCAGTATCTTACATTTAAGTATAAATGGAACCAGGGTGAATGGTTCAGATGTAGATGTATATATTTCATATGACTGTATCTGATAATATGAAACCCAGCAATGATGTGCCATCTGTGTCCTATAAAAGTAAACTTCTGTGTCTTTGTTTTTTAAAGATCTTTTACATAAATAGATCTAATGAGGTTGATACTTTCAGCTTGTATCATTTCAGCTTCCTTTTAAAACCAGAAGCCCTTACAAGTTTTTATATCTATAACTGGCAAAACCAGCTTGTTTGTACATAATTTATTCATTTTTCATCCTTTCTAGGTAAACACAGTATCTATAGGCTATTTAAAAACAAACTGTGATTGGGGAGGTAAGTTTATATTTCATAACTTACTTAATTTCCTAAAAATGTTCTCTTTACTGAAATAAAAGAGAAGTAATTACCTACGGACTCAGGAATCTAACCCAAACTTCCAAATTTTATACAATTTTACCCTTATGATTACAGAATAGATCAGTACGGCCAAAGGGAGAGCTCTGTCACTTTTTCTGTTACGTTACCTGAACATGGGAGCGCAGATGCTATAGTCTAAAGAAAATAATGCCTGTTTGCTATAACCAGGAAAAAAATCCCAAGAGAGATCTGATCTTCATGTGCCCACAGCAGAGCTCCTTCGGTGTTTCTTCACCCAGAGCCTGGGGAAAACACAGCTCCCTTCCCTGCTGTCCCCTCCAACAGCTGCTGCAGTTTGTGATTAGGATGATGCCTTGTCTGGGGTAAATGAGTGTGCAGCCCAAAGCACCGCCACTCATGTCACATCCAGCTTAGGACCTCAGCCGACTGGTATCCAGGGCATGGGTTCCTACTGGAGCTCTACCAGCGCTATTCTCCATGCTCTGCTCACATCTCCCTGGTCCACACCTCTTTCCCTAGTTTCCTGCAGAACATCTGGCAACACCTTCTCATCATGCATCAGGAGTGCACTCACGTAGTAATGTGTTCTTGCTTTTGTTTAGCCTGAAATATTTTTGTGTTTGTTAAAAATGGTCTGCACTTTGTTTATGAGTCTAGATAAAATACATGCTCAATAAATGTAAAATGTCAGTAAATGGTAAAACAGTATTTATAACTGGGCCAGTCATTAAAGACAAAACATTGAGTTATGGTGCTCTGTTGCAGCTTTACGAATTATATGGTGTCTGAACAGAGAAATCAATATGTCACAATTTTGAATTACTTGGCACCTTTTAATTTTCAGAGATCATCTTGCTTCAGATCTTGACATGCGTCACTGAGCCAGAGAGGAAACGGGCCCCATGACGGCACTGGTTCCTGTCTTACAGGGCTCAGTAGGCTACATGCAAATATCCCATGCAGCAGATCTTTCAGATACCTGCCACTACACATCATCCCCAGCTAGATGCTAATGTGCCTCAGAAATGAAAACATGCAATTCAGTGCTGAAAATCTGGTTCACTGTGGTTGAGAAAGGGAGCCAGTTCCAACTCCTCCAATGCAGACTGAATCTGTGGTCTCAGTCTTATCCCTGGTGAAAAGATTGTTGGTTTTTGGGGCTTTTTTTCCCCAAAAAGTTATTCCACGATACACATTACTGAAGACTGAGTCACACAAGAAGGAAAAAGGTGGTGCAAAGACTGAAGCACTGTCTCTCCTCGAAGAAGATCCAAGTAGTGTGGTTTGGGGGAGTTCAGGGAAGTGCTGCTGCACCTTCTTGCTGCTCTCTGTGGTACTCTCTGGTCAGCTGTCAGCAGAGGGCTCATTTAGTTTTTCATGACCATACTCAACAGTTATCAAAAAAATTTCACATATTGCTTACTTTTTAAATTCTCAATTTGCTCTTAAGGACAGCCAAGCTGAGCCTGAGCGCATCTGGGAAGCCTGAATAAATTTTCTCCAGCTGCAGGTTCCAAGTGATGATTCCTTGCTTTAGAATTGACTTTTACACACACTCAGCTATTCGGTCCAATGCATACTCATGCAAAATGCAAACACCACATTAAAGGCGAAGGATTTTAAATGCTGGTATTTAAAATGCACATCTCCCCAGCACATGATAATGGTACTTTAAGCATCAGCATCCCTCTCAGCTGAAAATGCCTTCATCCTCCCTTCCTTCTGCCCTTAGTGCTCCGGCTCCATACACTTCATGTGCCATCCTGTCCCCCACACTGAGCCCCTGTGCTCCCCATGCACCTCTTCACCATCCTGGAGCCTCCATCCTCCTCTCCTTGCTCCTGCTCTCCCTTTTGGGTCCTTTTCACAAATACTGATACATTTTTAGATTTCTTCAAATCTACTGGTGATGCCAAGGCTGATCAATATAGAAGACTCGGAAATGGCGTATGCAAACCGTACATTTATAAACTTAGTCTATTTAGATGGACTTGTTAACTGTAGGGAACGTACAAATAAGTAGTATGGGTGTTAAAGCTCTCATGGTTAAAAATGAGGTTGGTCAATATGTGAGAAGAAAATGACCATGTGCTGCAGAAAGTCTCACCTGGGAGCTAGGTACTGAATGCCTGTTCTGGAAATAATGCTAAACGTAAGAGTTGTTATTGATCCCTTCTGTTCAGATGACACTCACTCTTCCTAAGCTACATTTGGTTTTCCCCTCTGTTAGACCTTAATTCTTTCCTGCCAGGCCATCAAAGGCACTGGATATAATAAACTAAAATGTGCTTTCTCTGGGAGTACAGTAATTGAAAGGGAGACAAATAGATAAGTGGCTATCTGAGGACCGTAGGAGAGATTCTGGCTTACCCAGCACACAGATTTTGCGGGTATAGCAGTATATTTGCAGAGCCTAATGAAAGTGAGCCAGGGCTGCAATACGATCAGCAAGGCCTGTCACCGAGGTATGAGATATCAGCATATTTATTGAAGTCTCATACCTAGCACTACATGTTTAGAGCAAAGAGACAGAGGGAGAGAGCTGAGCCCAAATCATGATGATCTGGCATGAGAAGGAAAACGTCTTAACTCCTTCCCTTGGTCTCTGCCTGCCACCTTCCACATCCTTGGCCACGGCACAGGCCTTCCAAGGTTTCTCACTTTCTCCCCATGTCAGGGAGGGGCTGTGCTTCTTTGCAGCTGCCAGAGACAGCCCCAGACCAGCTGCCCCCCTGCCAGTTCTCTCCCCAGCAGGACAGCAATGGTCATGCACTGGCTGAGATGGCTCTCTCATATGTTGGCATGAATCCCGTCACGTTTTGGCCCATTTTAGACTCTGGTCTACAATCAGCATCATTCAGACAGAAAATTACTTCAGAATGGAGACAAAAAGACATTTGAGACAACTCCGGTTTACAACAAGCATTCCCAAACGCCTGTATATATCTTGCTAGCTCTTAAAGCACCCTGGATTTATTTCTGTTTGGAGGTAAAGGCTTTCAGTTCCAGTTTATAAATGGCCCAAGATGTTACTAGACAAACAGAAATAAAAAACTATGTAGAGCTTTTTCCCCCCTTGTTTTCACTGATCATTCTGAAACAGGAAGCCACCCCAATGCTAAGAAGTATATTTTTTTGTATGGCTTATTTTCCTATACTATTTCTCTTCCTGGGATGTGCTGAAGGTGCAGTGACTGTCTTGCTTTTCCTCATCACTGCATGGATATGCCACCTGCCCTGTGTAAACACTGCTGTTTCACTTCAGAGACACACTGAGCTTTCAGAGGACTCTGGCAGGTGCCTCACCAGAAGCTCAAGACCGGCCCCAGGTTAAAATGTGCTTAAAGCTGCATCTGAGCTAAGGGACCTTGTTGAACCCTGTCTCTCAAGCACCCTTACAATTACTTTCCTACACATGATTTATGGGACATGGTTTCTCCTCTGTGTGATCTGCTTCTCACACCAAGGTATCCCAGTCACCGGAGATCATCTGGCTGATCCCACTGCTGATCCCCACATCCCTCACCTGCATCCCTTTGGCACACCCATTGTATCACAGTCTTATCAGCATTAACTTTGCTGCTGCAAATAGCCTAAGAAGTACCTGATGATAGAAAAAGGAAAATCTGGGATTTGCAGCTGCTATGTTTCTATGGAGCATTCAACAGTTTTTACTGCAGAAGAGACTTGCTATTATGTAAGAATTGTGAGAATTGCTATTATGTAAGAATATGTTTAGGCTGCAATCTGGGCAGTTGTATTTTTAACTCTATTTAACAAGGTTAATGGCTTTTTCCCAGTTTAAAGGCAGAGGTCTTGTCTTTCTTCCTCCAAACCCCTCAAATCCATGAGTTCATGGTGCTCTGTACCACTTCTGTGGTGTTCTGCCATACCAATGAAGTAGTCTATCCCCATACATTGGCACAGGATCCTTCCTTATTTTTCCATTTACTGTACTCCATGAATTTCAACAAAAGAAATGTAGGAATGCAAAAAAAAGGAAAAGAAAAAGGGCTCTAGCTATTTTCATTGCGCTGTGATCCTTAAAAGACATTTGGAGCTGAACAATCAGGCCACCCTCCTAGATGAAATTCAGTGGATAACCTTCCCATCCCAAGATTAGGCCTTCACACACTCATCCCTTTTTTTTTCTTCTTCCAAGTGATCTCTGCTATTTGCTCACACCATGCATTTATTTTCCTGAATTGTTGCTCTGGTTTTTCATAAACAGGAATGATTCTGACTGACCGTCACACCCCATCACATGTATCATAAAAGATGACTCTGGACTCCACTATAGCCTCTCATTTCTATCACTGTTATTTTATATGCACACTTCAACAAACATGTGATCCCAAATAGGATCTTTCTACAGATGGGCAGCTGGACACACTGTGCCACACTCAGTGATAGAAAAAAAATGTTTCATTTGACTTAATTACCTCAGCCATTGACCACTGTGCCCAATGAGAACCCTTCCATTATGTGACATCCCTGGGGGCATATTCCCCCTTCAGCCATGCAGGCATTTTAAAAGCCTCTGGGAGCTGTACAGTCAGTCTGCATGCTGATCTATGATGAGTAAACGTTGCTCCAACAGTTTTGGTCAGTGCTAATTTACTTGCTTTGTTTGTTTGCTTGGGGTTTTAATAATTGTATTAAAAGTCTTTGCTCCTGATGTATTTGACATTGTGCCATTGGTCCATTAGGATTTGGTTGAGTGTTGTGCATTATTTTTAATTTGCATTCACAGTATGCTCTGTAATAACTCCCACTGAATTCTAGCAATGGATGCTGTGAATTTGTATTAACAGCAGCATTGTTTTGTGCAACTGTAGTAAAATTCTTTGCAAAAGAATACTTAGTGCATCATCTCCTTTAGCGAAGGAGATCAGAGTTTCCAAATAACAACAGAGACTTGCAAATTGTTCCTAGGCTAATTGTAATGGAAGGATTCATCTTGGATGGAAATCATTGGCGTAAGCTGCTGTTGATGCCAGAAGTTTACATGGTTTCAAAAAGCAATTAGACACAATTACAGAAGAAAAATCCATGAAAGGCAGCTAAACACACAGCTAGCTCTAGTCCAGAAATTCCCTGAGCCACTGATTGCTGGAAGCTAAGAAAGGATCCTAGGGATGGATCACTGCACAGTTCTTTCCTGGGATTGTGCTACTGGGCACTGCCTGAAGAACACATTGTTCTAGTCTGACCCAGTATGGCCTTTCTAATAGTGTCAAGTTAAGATGTCGTGCTGAGAGCCTTTAAGAAGAAAAGAGAATGGGAAAGAAATTATCTCCCTTCAGGTTAACAACCTGCAAGTTTTTTGGTTTATGCATTAAAATCCTCCTTTGTATCTAATTGTAATTCAGATCCTCTTGGCCCATCAGCTTCCTTTGGAAAAGCATACACACCAGACTGCACTACAGTCATGGGCACCTGCCTGCAGTGCCCTTAATTGGGTGAAGGCTTGCACTGTGGCTGGCAGTAGAGCACTCATTTTCAGTAGTTACTGGCCTCAAGTTTGCTTATGCTACATGATGCATTTTTGGCAATGAGTATTTATCTGCCACCGGGCTGGATCATCATTGCTAAAGAGGAGAAGCTGGTTTCTCAGTGAAATTAAATAAAGGAATCTGGTGAAGTGCACACAATATATTACTCTGATGAATATAAAAACACAGCCTACAACAGTGAAAAATCATTAATTTTGTGCACAAGAAGCAAGTCCTGCTGTTGGTTAGAACAGGGAGCTAATAACACCAGGTCATGGGTTCAAACCCCATACAGGTCGTTCACTTAAGAGTTGGGCTCGATGAGCCTTGTCTGTCCCTTCCAACTCAGAATATTCTGTGATTCTGTAAGTAGGACATCTTATGAGACACTCAGAGTCTTGAAGACTTCTCCATATGCCCTGATTTTTTCTCACCTTGACCTTCTCCAGAGAGTGAATGGTGCTTCACTGGATGAGTCATCACTGGCACACTTGATGAACATCTCAAAGCGATGGTACATGTAACTGCTTTTAAACACCTAATAATTTAGCTAGGTTTATGTAGATCTCAACAGACTGTTTGCTGGCTGAATTTAGTAATTAAATTATTATTTTAATAAAGCCTAATTTTTAAGTTACAGGACACAAAATTCTGTCCTGCAAAAAACAGGAAAAACATTAAGGCAAGATAAAAAGCATAGCAGCAACAGCCACACAAGGTGATTACTGGGTTTGGATGTTTTTTTATTTTAATGGGGTACAGGAATGCACTTCTTTTTGCGATTTTCCCTTAGTGGAATGATTGAGGCCATTTGATGTCCTGGAATCTGCCAGACGGCACCTTAGTTCTTGCGGTTTATCATTATGTAAAACCATGTTGCCCAAAACTGTGGGTGGAAATAAATGAAGAAGTTGTGAAACACAATGAACCAATGACTTTCTCCCAGTTTGAAACACATATGCTTCAGTTTTGTGAATTTGCTGAAATTCTTTTTGCTAAAGCACTCACATTGATGACTACACTAAGAATACCAAAATTGTTGTCTCGCACCAACACCTCACTCTGGGGCCTCTCATGCTTTCCCAGAACATGGGACTCCAGTTTCACTGAACATCTTTAGTACCTTTCTCTTCTTCCTAATTGTAACAGTCATTTCTCCTCCTATTTGCAATAACTAATATCCCTATGACAGCTATTGCTTAGATGAGAAGGCAGCACTAGGAAAGCATTTAATGAACATTAATTGCTTCTTAATATGATTTAGCTGCTGGAAATAAGAAGGCTAAGCTGGCTCCATGTGACCAGCAGCCCTACAGGCACCTCCACCAGACTCCTTTCGAGATGCAATCCTGCCGACCTGAGGGACAGCAGCCTTTCATGGATGATAACCAAGGCTGCATTTTGCTTTTCCAAATTAGCAGCTAAGTAGGGCTGTAGGAGTTCAGTAACAAAGTCATGATGATACCACCTGGCTGATTAGTGATCTCTTCCTTCTGTGCAAGCCAGCAATTATCAATTCCTGCTGACTTCAGAAACTAATGGGAATCAGAGGATGGGGGATGCTGCCAAGATGCAGCAGCTTCCAGCTGTGAGAAGGATGATGAGATGGGACACAGACTCTATGTACACTGTTGAGTGTCTGTCTTTTCCTGTGTGGCACCTTTGGCACCTGTGCCTTTATCATTTTGACCCTCTACATCACATTACCTGACACCATCACTTCTGACATGGCAACACCATGTAAGAGAAACTTGGTCTTTTGAATCCAGCATTCCTAAATTTGAATTCTGATTCACCATTGATTTTATCTCACCCTTTAGTAGGGTCACTTAACCTTTCTACTAAGCTGCTGCACCAGGAAATTAAGGCTGGTAACATTTAAAAAGATACTGTGACAATCAATCAATACATGCTTGTAAACTTGTTAGTAAACAACAAGCACCAAGTGCCAAGTCTAATTTAAACACATATAGTTTATAATCTTCCCATTTTCTTTGCAAGAACTTTAGTATGACACAAAGATTAACCTTCTGATCTCGGAAAAAAAAAATCTTTACTGGTATTATAGACTAGTGTTGGCAGCAGACCTCTAACTTGAAATATGATGTCCTCACTGGCATCACTAAATTTCCCATGGATTAGCTGACAGTGATACTTCAGCACTCATGGGAAAACTGTCTTGCAGAGGGAAATAACAGTGAGGGCAAAAACCAAATCTTTTTCTGGACTGTAATTCTTAGTCTTCTTTCATTCAGAGCTGGAATTGAATACCACTAGGCTTTTAAGATGAAAGACTTATTGTTTTAAATAGGGTATTTAATGATTATTTCAAAACAGTTGATGATATCCACTAAAACACACAGGAGCCTTCATGTTTACAGAGGTGATGGGGGATTAATATTTCTAATATCTACTGATTAATAGATGTACATGTACCTTGAAAAGCTTGACTGTTGGCCCCCTACTCGTTTGTATACAGTGTCGGCTGGTTTTATAAGATAGGCCAAAAGCAAGCTTTCGGGAAATAGTGATGAATCACCTTTAGGTTCCAGACATTTATGATTCACGACAATCTCAAACCAGCAAACTTCTTCAGGACTTCAGAAGTCTTCACACTAGCTTTGTTTCACTATTACAACTAAGTACCTCAAAGCCAAGAAGACAACTGAGCTGTGGTCCCAGGGGGATTGTGCAATGAGCCAGTCAGATACCTGCAACTCCTTGCGACACCAGCCAACTGCTTCTAGCTCCCTCCCACCAGCACCCGCAGCCCTGCTCACCAGCAAGCTATCGAATGCCCCAAAAACATCATTAGACGTTTCCCTACACACCCCATCACGATCACAGCTGGTGCTGTGCTGTTCCTCTGGTGCACTATAGGCATGCTGCTTCTTATTGTCATATCTAACTACTCGCAATATCAAGTCCATGTTACTTAATTAATGTAGTTGCAGCAGAGCTCTTATTTTGAGGCTTTCTAGCCATTGTTTGAGAACAGATGAGCAGCACCTCCAAGGCTTGAGGAAACGCTCACAGATGGAGAAAACATGAAGGATAGGGAAGAATCTGCAAAAACAAGGTGTCAGACAGCTCACAATTGAAAGGCTGCTGTAAGTCACAGCATCTCTTCTACCCACTCTTTTAATAAAGGGGGCCTAGTTATCAGCACCTTGTCACCTTACTAGGTTTCTCATACCAATGGCTGGCTTGTAAAAGCAGCACTGAGTGCACCATTAGATAGAAAGATACAAGCTTACTACAGAAACATTTCTTTACCAAAACCACTGCAAATCACAGATTCATAGAATGTTTTGGATTGGAAGTGACCTTATACATCATCTAGTTCCAACCACCCCTTGCCATAAGCAGGGACACCTTCCACTAGGTCAGATTGATCCAAGCTGGCCTTGAACACTTCCAGAGATAGGGCATCCGTGGCTTCTCTGGGCAACCTGTTCTAGTGCCTCACCACACACACAATAAAGAATGTATCCCTAATATTCCACCTAAACCTGCCTTCTTTCAGTTTAAAGCCATTCTGCTTGTCCTATCACTACAAGTCCTTGTTAAAAAGCCCCTCTCCAGCTTTCTTGTAGGCCTCCTTCAGATACCAGAAGGCTGCAATTAGGTCCCACCAGAGCCTTCTCTTCTCCAGGCTGAACCACCCCAGCTCTCCCAGCCTGTCTCCACAGCAGAGGTGTTCCATCCCTCAGATCATGTTCAAGGCCCTCCTCTGAACAGGTTCACATCCTTCTTATGTTGGGGGGCCCCAAGAGCTGCACACAGTATACCAGGTGGGGTCATTTTTATCTATAAAATACCTTATTTTATAACATACCTTTTATAAGAAAAAACACAGGACACGTTGACTACTATTTTTTAATTCAGATAAAGAGCTACTGAAGTAGCAGCGGCTTCACTACAGCAGCCACGGGTCAGGGCTGCCCGCCCTCGCCGGGCAAGCCCCGCAACGCTGCTCCCGCCCCGTCCCGCACAGCGCCCCTCTCCCCTATTAAAGTTTGGGCAGTTTCGACTCGCTCGCTCCGCCGCCCTGACACCGGGAAGCGCCCCGGGAAGCGC